>JAEAOA010000714.1:0-77500 GCA_016746295.1 Potamilus streckersoni
TTAAATAATTTGTATTAATCAGCAGCAGGGAGGGTGAAATGACAACATATTTGCGACGTAGATGGCAGCAATTTCGAGGGTGGTTATGACAATGTATTTGCGACAAAATCGCTAAGGTTCCATTTGTAAAATGGGGTCTTTAATTTTTTTGGGTTAAAATATGAGATTTCGTAGGAAGGTTCCATTTGGCATTCTGAGGCTTTAATCGATTTTGTCGCAAAAATTTGTAGGGTTCACCCTCCCTGCTGCTCATACATACATACATATATATATATATATATATATATATATATATATGTATGTATGTATGTATGTATATATGTATATATATGTATATGTATATATACATACATACATACATACATACATACATACATACATACATACATACATACATACATACATACATACATACATACATACATACATACATACATACATACATACATACATACATACATACATACATACATACATACATACATACATACATACATACATACATACATACATACATACATACATACATGCACAGTTGCAAACCTTAATATACACATAAATCTACAGACAACAGACCATACAAGCTTCTATTTTAAATCCTCACTGCATATTGCTTTTAAGTTCGTAATCTCCACTTATTGGTTAATGAGTTGTTTTATTTTAAAGTCCATATATGCGTATAATGAATCACTGCTTTAATGGTAATTGCAGCAATACACTGACACATTATTCTTTGCATAATGAGAAAATTTATTTCTGATGCTTCCCTTAAGATATTTATTTCAGCTCAAGGTACGAAGATATACTATGCACTATACACTAAGAGTGTTAGATATTTTACCTGGCAAAATATTTACAGATTGTAATAAGGTGTCTGATGCAACGGGTTCTATTTCATTGCTCCATGAAAAACGTCTTCCGGTTGTGTAGGGCATGTTTCTTAGATCGAATAACCTATTATAAAAGACAAAATATGTCCATTGATAAGAATATGACAATCGTATGAAATTACCACTGATTATGCAAGCATATATTAATATTCTATTATATTTTGGTCCATTTGAAGTTTGTAATAAATATGTAGAATACCTAAAACAAGGGCATCGATGTATTAATACAAATATGCATGAGACCTAGAAATAGGGTATCGATGTATTGACACAAATATGCAGAACACCTAGAGAATGCATCGATATATTAAACAAATAAATATGCAGAACACTTGAAACAAGTGCATCGATGCATTAACACAAATATGCAGAAAACATGAAAAGGGGCATCGATGCATTAACACAACTATTCAGAACACCTGAAACAAGTGCACCTGTGTATTAACACAAATTTGCAGAAAACATGAAAAAGGGCATCGATGCATTAACACACATATGCAGAACACCTAGAAGAAAAGGCATCGATATATTAACACAAATATGATGAACACCTAGAAAAAGGGCATCGATGTATTAACACAAATATACAGAATACCTAGAAAAAGGGCATCGATGTATGAACACAAATATGCAGAATACGTAGACAAATGGCACCGATGTATTAACATAAATATGCAGAATTTCTAGAAAAAGGGCATTGATGTATTTACACAAATATGCAGAACACCTAGAAAAATGGCATTGATGTATTAACACAAATATGCAGAACACCTAGATAAAGGGCATCGATGTATTAACACAGATATGCAGAACACCTAGAAAAATGCATCGATGTATTAACACAAATATGGAGAATACCTAGAAAAAGGGCATCGATGTATTCACACAAATATGCAGAACACCTAGAAAAAATGCATCAATGTATTATCACAAATATGGAGAATACCTAGAAAAAGGGCATCGATGTATTAACACAAAAATGCAGAATGCCTAGAAAAGGGCCATCGATGTATTAAAACAAATATGGAGAATACCTAGAAAAAGGGCATTGATGTATTAACACAAATATGCAGAATACCTACAAAAGGGCATCGATGTATTAACACAAATATGCAGAATGCCTAGAAAAAGGTTATCGAT
Organism: Potamilus streckersoni; assembly: GCA_016746295.1. NCBI lineage: Eukaryota > Metazoa > Mollusca > Bivalvia > Unionida > Unionidae > Potamilus > Potamilus streckersoni. The sequence continues at coordinate 2,031 of JAEAOA010000714.1, forward strand.
TTATTAACACAAATACGCTGAACACCTAAAACAAGTGCGTCGATGTATTAACACAAATTTGCAGAACAACTAGAAAAAGAGCATCGATGTATTAACACAAATATGCAGAACACCTAGACAATGAGCATCGATGTATTGACACAAATATGCAGAACACCTGAAATAAGTGCATCGATGACAAATATGCAGAACACCTAGAAAATGGGGATCGATGTATTAACACAAATATGCAGAATACCTAGAAAAGGGCATCGATGTATTAACACAAATATACAGATTGCCTAGAAAAAGGATATCGATGTATTAACACAAATACGCTGAACACCTGAAACAAGTGCTTCGATTTGTTAAAACAAATATGCAGAACAACTAGAAAAAGAGCATCGATGTATTAACACAAATATGCAGAACACCTGAAAAACCTAGAAAAAGGACATCGATGTATTAACACAAATATGCAGAACACCTAGAAAAAGAGCCTCGATATTAAACACATAAAAATGCAGAATGTTTAGAAAGGCTAGTTAGTGAAAAATAGTAGTGTTAAGAAAACGTTCGTCAAGTTATAAAGATGTAAAATGCATGTATTGAGTCCAACAATCTTATTACCGATGTGTAAAGTTGTGTTTTGTCACCTTTACTCTTATTTTTATTTTCAAAGCTGTGAAGCCCATTTAGTTGAAGTAAGTCAGGGAGTGTCGATAGAAACCTTAGAACTATTTTCACTGGTGTATGCAGATGAATTAATTGTCCTTGTCGACATTGCCCACCAGTTCCAATATATGCTCATTAGGCTTCGTACATATTACCTAAAGTGCAAATCAAAAGTGAAAATCGAAAACAAAACAAAATTGATTGTATTTCGCAGAGGTGGCTATCTCTGAAGTTACGAAATGTAGTGATATGGTTATACAAAAGTAAACAGTGAAATTTGTTATAAGTATCTAGGATGCATATTTTCTTTTAAAAAAAATCAAACTTTTAGTATATGTGCCAGAAAACTCTGGCCTTAAAGGCGCTGACGGCTATGCATATATCAGTGTGTTCCTTTATTTTTTATTTGAAAATGCAAGGATTTTCCATATATATATATATATATATATATATATATATATATATATATATATATATATATATATATATATATATATATATATATATATATATATACATGTATTTCAAAAAGATTTATTTTATTTACTGAATATAGGCTAGTGCTAGCAGTGAAGTTGCCGTGGTAAATCCCTGGACTCCAGCACATAATGACATTTCTTATATACTAAAGTCTTACAACTTGGCAAATTGCTTCGTCTCTTTGACTAAAAGATGGCTCCCATCCTTAACTAATGGGCTGAGGTTTGGGGTTTTGACGATACCTTTGATATTGAAAAATTTAATTTATAATTTTGTAAATATATCCTTGGTACATATAATTCTATTACAAATGCATTCGTATATAACGAATTAGGAAGAACTAGAATGTACTGTATAAAAAATAAACATATTTTGAAATATTGGCTTTTAATTCTATAAATGCTAGAATACACTGCCTAAACAATATTATAATTTACAGTTAAGAGGGCGGAAAATTGCATTTGCTGTAATTTACAGTGTTTAAAAGTTTCAATGTATATTTGGACTTGGCAGCGTTTGATGTATTCAGGGTGTAATGTATTCAGGGTGTAAATGATGAAAATACAGTTCTTAGACTGTTCAGTCACAGATGTGAAGATATTTTTGGGCAAAAGCTACAAGATAATGTAGGCTTTATATTTATGTTTAAATTAGTGGGTGTGATTATTTTGTATTATATATTTGCATTTCACCCAATTTTAAAAAATACAATAATGATTGTTTTGAAGTATATCTGTTCCCATAGATACGATATTCTTTTGTTACTGTAGTAAAGGTAATTTGATAATTTTCTCTTAAAGGTCTCAACACAAATATATTTCGACACCGCCCACATCAAAGTAAATATATTCGGACACCACCCACCCACTTCAAAATAAATATATGTATTACCACACAGACACCTCCTTTTTCAGAAAATAGAAATTTGTTCTCAACTACGAGGAGGATTCTGGCTCAGTAGATTTTTTTGTATTAAACAAATTAAGTATTATATATAATATTCATTACTTCAGTACAACATGTTGGATTTGATCTAAAAACAGATTTTGTAAAAGATTTAATTCAATCAAAGCATCGTCAGATTATGCTGGTATAAAGCCTAATACAAAAAGTGATTGTATTAAAAATGTAGGTTATAATATATTACCGAAATATGAGTAGGTATGGTTATTTGCGATTGAAAATGATATGAGAATAGATTGTTGGGCAGATGATGAGATGATATTTATTGATAACATGGTCGATGTATTATTTAATAGCGATATTTCTGCTATAAAATTAAACAGTATAAAAAACAACAAATATTGTTACAAAACATATATCACAAGACAGCTCTATATAAACTTCTAGCTTGTTATATAACATGCTAGCAAGTTCTCGGGAATTTGAATTACACAGCACATTTTGACCTATGTGAACTACCAAGTTGCCTTTTAACATCCGAACAAGTTCAGAGGTTACATATAGGAACAGAGCACATTTTGACCTATGTGAACTCCCAGGTTGCCTTTTGACATACGAGCAAGTTCACGTGTTACATATAAACTTAATTAAGGTATGATTAAAAACAACGACGACTACGACGATGATAGCTATTTCATTAAGAAAATACTTACAACCTTTCGCAAAAAAAAAATTTAACCTGTCCTGGTCGATGTCGATTTTTGTGTACTGACCTTGGCTTATTGGATTATGTAAATTTTTATATTTTAATAAAAATGCATTTTGTAAAATTCAAGATACTGAAAAAAACTCGCTTTCGTCTGTTCTGATAATGGAAAGTTTGATTCCGTCAAATTTACTAAAACATATGCCTGAAATTTCGTCAATAAATTCAAATGATAATTGTTAGTTATTTACTATTACTTTTATTTTTCTATCAACTTCAGCAACTAATGTCAAATTTTCAAACATTTTTCTCATGTTTGTACAATATTACTTAAATAATATCCAAGCGCGAGTATTCCGTCTTTGCAATACCTTTTATCATCGAAATTGCTTAGTCCACGTTTTATAATTGTACTTGTTTCATGTTTACGATGATTATTCCTAATTTCATTAGTTTTGATAAAACCAACGCTATTGTTTAGAGCTGCTTTGAAATTTTCAAAATTCATCATCTTTATCACATATCAGCAAGGGATACCTTTAGCTTTCTTTGTTAGTTTATTGTCATCTAATATTACAGCATACATTTTGCTTCTTAGTCCAACAAACGTTCTCACCGGTACAAACATAAATTTGTCCTTAAATTTACCAATAACTTTCTTGTTCAAGTTATCATGAAATCCACTACATGTTGGATATCTGATAAATCGAATAGATCTTTACTATCGTAAATATCCTGATAGACATTTTCACATTTTATTTTATATACTAGCGAGTCCGTATCGATAAACAGCAACTCCGAATTTGGCCATTGCTTTTTGGTAAAATTATAATGAAAATCATACATTAGCCACTTTGATATATCAAGTACAGCTGCGTGAGCATAAATTAGTTTATTTAACTTTATTACATTTGTCTATCGTCATTGTATTGAGGCAAGATTTTCATTAAGTATTTTCATACTAACAAAACCATCATCATTAACTAATTTATTTCTACGATTAATGTCATTAACAATTTCAATCAAAACACTCCTGCAAATATTTTCCATGGTCTTACCAAACAACGGGTTGTTCCTTAACTTGAAAACGCTTTTCTCAAATTCGGTTTTAGCCACGGCATGACATTTCGTATTTAGGTTAATATAATCTGCCATCCACTGGTACTGATTAAACTTTAACACACGATGGAATTTTCTCAGGATTAGTCCATTATTTACTGATTCCTTTAAACAAATTATTGCATGATGTAATTTATTTTATCTAACAAATTTGGAACTAGCTTATTAATGACATAATATTTTGCCGTTGTCATTGCTCACTGTTCAAGCGATAATAAACTGTAATCAATTGTCATCGACTCTGCGCAAAACGGATAGTCGTACATGTAACGAACTAGGATAATCTAGATCAACTTCAAAATATGAAATATCTTTTTGAAGATATTTTAGTTTCTTTAAGAAATTGATTTTAGTTATCCAAGGAAACCCACCGCAAGTCATTGATTGTATTATGATCCACTCATAAAGGTTCACACAAAATAGATAAATAATGTAACTAGACTGGAGATTTTTATCATAACTTTTCAAATATTTATAATTAGCTACAGCATATTTTTTATAATGCTAATTCCGCCTCTGATGCCTTTTTCAATAATGTTAATCATATCGACATCCGTTAAGAGATTTAATTCCATTTTGTTCGTTTTAATTAAAGCGTCCCAAAGATAGCCCTGGAGCAGAATAAAGCCAACAGAGTTCTAATCCGTTAAGTTGCATGACTAACCTGACGAAAATTCTCGAAAAAAATCTGCAATCAAAAATACATCCGTTTTCAGATATAAATCGTGATAATCACCAAATGTTTTACAGGCAAATGTATTTCAAATATTTTGTGCATATTTATACCCGTCATCTGTAATGTTTTCATTCTTGAGCTGCGAGTAAAATTTATCTTTGTCAGGTAGAAATGTTTCATTAAATCTGCTCCAATCGTCGAGATACTCGAAAGGAAAGATACCTTTATGGCAGATCGACATAGTTTTCACCAAAGCAACTTTTTATGGTAGCGAAATTGCTACAATCTTTAACGAGCTCGTCTACTGATGCTGACATAAATTGCATACTTTCAATAAAGTTATATTTGCCGATGATCACTGTCATATACATTTCAAACTTATTTTGAATATATTTTATCACGTTATTCAATTTTAGTTTAGCTTTAATGCTTTTATTACCAAAAAAAGCTTCTACAATGACGTGGCTGTCATAACCACGAAAGGTATGTAAAACTACGGGAATAAAATCTGGAGCATGGAATTTCGAATTGCAACTGTTATGAGCTGCCCCACGATATTTGCCAGTCAAATGACAGTGATCTCGCACCTTTGAGTCCGCCAGCAACTGTTCACAAATATGACAATTAACTGCCTCATCAAAGTCGAGTTGCTGTTTAAACGTTATTTTTATCGGAGCTGTTCTAAGCAATCTGTTAGAAATTGTATTAACTTCCTCTATTGTATTTTTAGTAACCACACGGCAGGATTTTCATCTCTATATAACCTTATCGGAGACGAAAATTTATCGCTGGCGCAATAAACTACTTTATTAGGTACTCCGCAGGGAATCTGCTGTATTTTTCTCGAACTTTATTTATTCGGATTATTTTCTGATCCAGCAATGGATATGAATAGACACTCGAAATCGGCGTAAATAATAAAAGAAATATTCAGCTTATGATTATAATTTTTACAATTCAATATATTTTCTGTTACGCTAGTCAGTTTGTTTTTGAACGTTGACACAGTATTTCAGATGCTTCTGCATTCTCCCATCGCTAGAAAAGCCGTGCAGACATCGATAACAGAAATATTTCATGATTTTGTTTTTACTGTACTGTCGGCCAAGTAGGCCTTTAAAGTTCTTTTTATCCAACAGTAATGTACCTGATGAAATAATAAGTTTATTTTCTTTTGTGAAGCATTCTCTGAGATATATCTTGGGTAAACGTTTTCTCGCTCGTCTAGTCCAAAAACATTTACTGAGATACCGTTTTGTTTTTCGAACTTTGGTATATGATATTCTGCTACTGGAAAGTTGATGCCATCAAAATTGAGTTCGTTTTTGTTCGGAAAATAATTGTTGACGCGATCGGAATTTTCTTCTTTGGGAAACATTGGGGAAAGAATAAACCTTGGAAACATCTGTCATCGGTGGTTTTTACATCTATACAGCATTTTTGTTCTTAATTTTTTGAGGAAGATCAAAGTACAAATTTCCGCGAAGTACGTTATATATTTGCTGTGTGAAATAAAACTGCTTTATCATTTCAAATTTCCAATCTGATCCTCACAAAGGAAATTCTTCTAATATTTTGTTTATTTCTTGATGTATGTCATTGGCGACCATGGCAATGTTTCTTCCAATTAATATCTCTCTAGATTTAGCTGTTAACTAGGGTTCCGAGATTTCGCTGTCAAAACTTTTTGTTTCCAAAAGTACTTCCTCAACTGTGTGTAACTTTGATAAAATTGTATCATACTGCATTATAAGTTTGACACTTTTATGAGCCGCAAGTTTTCGAACTATCACAGGTTATAAAAGGATGAAATAAATTTGTAGAGCTAAAATTAGCTAAAACATTCTTATCATCACGTTTGTAATTGTTATCATAGCCTGAAAATACTGAAGCATTTTCGTCAGATTTAATAATGCTCCATTTTGCAATGTCTCGCAATTTGGCATTATATTTGTAGTCATATTTTATATTTAATTGAATTTTCTTAATTAGAGATATGAAAGACCTTAAAGAATAATGACATAAATCGTGAGATATCTGCCACTGACAGCAGATGAGCGAGAAAAGTATCCTGTACATCGGAAGTACAACTTATGTGCTGCAAATGCATTAGGTTATGTTATCACCATAGCAACTAAAAAGGCTATTGACGTACCTATACCTGCTGGGATGTTAATTTCAGTAAAGGGGGATAATACAGAAAGAATCGAAATGTTTAGGAAAGATTGTATTTATACTTTGTTGGTGATATTCCAGAAGAACAACGAGTGCATAAGGCAAATGACGCAGTTGCTGATGATAATATTGAAAATTTAGGATTACAAAACAAATATCAACCCCACACAGTATTTGATCTATATGAAGCAAATGATAAGGGAATTTTTCGAAATATAAAACAAAAAAAAATTATGAAATTTAAATAATGCTGGTTATATACAAATAATAGTACTTGGAGCAAAACCTAATCAAATCCGTTACCAATCGCATCGTTTTAATTACGAAACTTTTTATGGATTAATACTTTATAATTTAATTATCAACCATATGAATAAATAGAAAACAGATAATTGTCTGGAAATTTTAGACTTGGTTACGTCAAAAGAAAATATTAGAAAAGGAATTGGTGTTGGCAATAATTTTGAATATCCTACTAAACACATAATTTCAATAAATCTCGTAACTGAAGAGGAAATAAAATCTAAATCATTAACAGCTGCTCGAAAATATAAAATTTATTCCAGTGCACTAAAATGTGTAACTGACGGCTGAACAAGATCAAAAACGTATATGGTGACATTTGATTGATTTATCTTCAGATACTAAAAATATTTTCCAGACCATTCCGAGAAAGATAATTATGGCAAAATTATATTATAGTGTCGCGATTTAATCGCAATGTCATTGGTTTATTTGTATCAAGTTTCTATTTTATCTGCTGCTGTTAACAAACTTTATCAGATTCGCTTAATGTTATCATAACATCAACAAAATAATTATATCCCAGCAAACAATTTCGAACTGCTTCGGCTAATTGCTTTTCGTTTAGTATATTAACTTGACAATATTTTATTTCCCCGAACATGTTATATATTAATTAGATAAAAGATTATTATAATAACGGTCTTAGTCTTTAGACTGGCTCAGCTATACTCGGAAATTTTGTTTCGAGTTTCAAATGTTACATTAAAAACACCGAGGACAGATTTGCTGGTTATACTGAAAATGATATTTTGTATAACAATGACGATGAAGACGAAGATGATGTTGTTAGCAAGAAAGATTTAAGCAGACCAACAACTGAGCGATATGATCTTAAGTACCACATTGCCAAAAAATATTAAAATTTAATTTTAGTGTTGCCGAGCATCAAATATTTTGGCAACTTATAATGCTCTTTCTAAACGTAAAAGTACCCGGACACAAAAAAATATAAAATACGATTTTTTTTTCCTTTTGTTAAAATATTTAATTTAACGCCAGTTTATGATGCGAAAAAATATTACATTTAATTTATTTATGCAAAGCAGTAAAGTGTAGGTCCGTACTAATAAAATACGAGCAAATTTGCAATAATATTATTCGATCGACCGAGTTTGTACCCAATTATTAAATTTATCGTTATACCCGCTCCATTTAAATAAACTTTTGTTGCCGCACATTTTAATAACTTTCTTAACAACAAATATATCTTTGTCTGTTTTCTGAAGTTCTTGTTCGTACAAATTGCCAGTTAGTTTCTCCTAACAAATCTGTTAACGAGTATGTAACTGGTATTGTTAAAAGTTCTTTATCAATAACAAATACTTCTTCGCTCCAGTTATGAGCATACCCTTTTTCAAATGTTGTTTTTTTCGTCAAGGAAATTCCAACTTTATCGCCAACTTTAAATTTGTGTCCGCGGAACATGGTTTCGTTTGCTAGCATTGGATTTGCAATCGCGGCGTTTGGCGAAATTTTAGTGGCTCGGTGTTTCGTGTTATTTCAATCGTTAACAATTTTCTGTAAATTGTCAATATATTTATTCGTAATTTTAGCTGTCAAATACTTACGAATTTTTTCGTTGAGCATGCAATTAAATCGCTCGACAATAACGCCTTTCCCTTCATTTCCAGTAACGTATTTTCTAATGTTATTTTGTTCCAAAAACTGTTAGAACTTTTTATTATAAAACTCTGCTCCATGATCGGTCCAAATTCTGTTCGGTATTTGCTAAAAACATCGACAACATTAGAAATATATCTCTTATTATTATCAAATGGAGCTAGATTTGACATATCAACTAAATATACCGCCCAAATATCATAAACGGCATTTGCGAAAGCTTTACTTCGCGGAAACTATTTTTTTAGGTTTGTGTCACTCTACTGCTATGTCATAATATAAGTCTCTGCCGAGTCAAAGTTTAAACTTTGCTCTAATAAAACACTGGACCAGATTTCGGCCAACACGTTCTCGCATATTTACGAGTTTAATTTCACGAAAATCATCTAACATTACTTTGTCGCAGCTGTGTCCTTTTAGCTCACTGCCAGGAAGCTTAATATCTCTGTAGCAGATATCATGACGCATTCCAATTGCGTCAACATGATTGTCAGATTTTTGTTCTGGAAGCGGATTAGCATTTTCGTCAAGCTGCTTATCAAAATGGTTAAAAGATCAAGTATATTTATGGCCTGGCAATGTCCATCCATCTAGTGTCGGCAGTTTCACAATTAATTTATGTATGTCTATGCCCGTTCCAATTCTTTCTCTGTTGTTGCATATCTGGCAATATGTAACAAATTTATTTTGCTAGAGACAAAACCCTATCCGTATCACAGTTGCACGTCATTATTTATTTATAACTGACAATTTTTTAAATAAATTTACTTGGATTTTTTTGTCAAATTCTGACGTTATTTCTTTTTTTGTCAAATTCTGACGTTTTTGCTTGGTTTTTAGTCAAATTTCTCTCTTTTGTTTTATATACCATCGTTTTTGCTCTGAAACTTCCATAAACTTTACAGTCAACTCGCCAATTCATTTTTGCTCTACTCTTTAAAACCATTTTTTCTTTTGATAAATTTATGTTATTTTTATTTCTTGTGTTATTAATTCTGCTAATCTTCGTTCAAATCCAAGGGTTTATTTATTAGCAGCTTGTCACGCAGCAGGATCAGCTATAATTGCTACAAGTGCCTCCGCTAATATTCTTTTTCTTCTTCAGATCTCCCTTCTTGTTTTTTTCCTAATCCAATCAAACCTTTTGCTTGTAAGTTTGTCAGTTCTTCTGATAGTGCCTTACCTTCAGGTTGTTTTCCAAGTAAAGTCTCAGGAATTGGTTTGAGAACTGTAGCAGCTGTTTCTGCTGCAGCAATATAACCACGTCGTGCTTGCTATACTAGCTGTTTAAATTTTGCCTGAGATTGCGCAGAATTTTTTATTGTTTCTTTATACATTTTCTGCATGTTTTCTATACTTGTTCTTCCATTAATTATATACTATTTCCTATAAAATTATTGCAGATATGTTTCAATACAACACCGAAACAATTTATTGGTATCATTCGGGCGCCCGAGTGGCCGAGTTGTCTAAAGCGTTCTCCGTTACGGATCACTGCCATCTCACCTTGGTCTGCGTGGGTTCAAGTCTAAGATTCGGCGAATGTGGATATGTGAGAAAGCTTGCCAGTAGCTTCTCGTGGGTCAGTGGTTCTTTCCGCTGATTTCCCGGTTTCTTCCTCCACCATTAATACTGTATAGCCTATCGTGTGTATAGCCTATCGTGTGCTGAAATAATGGCATTAGGTCCCAGGACAACAACAACTCGTATCATTTGTTAATTTATCAAGCAAGAAAATGTATCTATTTGCTGTTGCTTGACGGTACAGTTCAATAAATTTATCTTTTGTTACGTCACCGCATTGTTCGTTCGCTTATATTTCAAATGCCAATATTGTCCATTCCAGGAAATAATATAAAACAACCAGTAATAAGCCTAATAAATCTGTCGACATTATAATATCCCTGAGCGAGGTAAATAGAATTACTTTTCTTATTGCGTGACAGTGAAAAATAAGATCTTATTTTATTCATTTCCTCGTTTAGCGAAATATCATCAAAAACAGCTATTTTATGTTCGGAGGAATTCCGGTTGTCTTATAATATAAAAATCTTCAGCATCCTCAAGATCATCACGAAATTTGTCATTATAATTGTTAAGTAGCTCGTACTTATCCTGTTGCGGATTAAATGTGTAAATATAAACGCAATCGTAGTTAAAATTATCTCTGAGAAATAGACATAAGCAAATTTGTTTTTCCCGATCCAGTTCTACCAACGATAAGATAATGACAATCTGGAAGCTCATTGTTATGTTTATACTTCACCAACCACTCTGTATCAAAATTTAATATCGACGATTTGTCCATTATTGTTATACATATTTATGGTATATAAATTTGTCAAATTGTAAATAAATGATGATGTATTTTTCAAAATTTAGAACAGTAGTAGGAGATTCGTCATCTGCTCAGCAAGGTGACTTATCTAAATACGCAACTCTTGATCAGTTCAAAATTGAAATTAATAATTTATTAAATGTCACCAGTGTTGATCAAAATGAAGTTATTTTTCAAGATAAAGAAGGACGATTATATACGTATTCCCACCGCGGCTGTTGATAGTATTGTTATTTTTGCTGATCAAAGTAAAATACAACATTCAGGTAAGTTAGTTAATGATTATGTTAAAACATAAAATGATTATGTTAATACAGATGCATAAATGAAAAATACGACGATGATCAAGAATTTATTTACGCATTAGTGGGTTGTTGTATCATGCGAGCATTTCTCAACATGAACAACAACGGTATTAGTAATCTCAGAGTACCAGAAACGGATTTCGACGCTGCAACTACAAAATACGTCGATGTTAAGGAAATTCCAATAACAACTTCGTTAGCAACACAGAATGATGAAATTGTCGCATTTATAACAGATTATAATAATCACATACAAACGTTTCTAAATTTTTGTAGAAATTTAAACAGATCTGTTAATGAATTTTTTGGAACTCCACCAACCATTGACATAAAACTCGTTGACATTAACGCAAGACTCAACGATATCATTAGTGGCATTCCAAATATTGTTCAAAAGACTAATCTTGTTAAAATTCCTCACGGACGAGCAAACAATATTGTGTACACGGTAGCTTCGGAATCTAATACATGGTCGCAGCAAAATAAACACACCGCAGAAGTCACTGGTGTATATAGGCTATCTGTGTTCAGCAGTGCAAAATTCAGTATATTTACTACATTTCCATTGCGTCATTAGACCGATGATTTGTTTTGGAACTGTATCTATAGTGTTAAACAAAGATACCGAAGAAACGTTTATGCTGATATCAATTGATATAAAATTAACCGCAGCGTCTTATTGGTGGTGTATTGAGTTTGTAGCTGAAACTCCCCAATGTATTACTTAAATAACGGTATAAAATATGTACACAAATATTATATACTAAAAAAAATATATAGTCGATATTAATCATATCTCAGAAAACATTCCAAAACACGATGTTGACGCTCTAATGCAATATTATAGATACTATCAAAAAATCATTGGTGCGTAAAAAATGTTACAAACACTATAAAAAAAATACTTCGAGTGATCTCATATTTACCGCTGCTAATGACCAGATCTTGTGTAATTTCAAGTAGCGCATCATTAAATCCGTTTTTTTTTTAATAATATCTGGTGTAAGTGTTACTCTTGCAGAAGCGTGTAAAAACAGTTGAACCTCTTCTTGCGACTAAAAAATACTTGCAAAAGAGCAAGTATTGCTTATGAAAAAATACTTGATCAGATTCGATGATATTTGCGTGATATAAAATATGATATGGACGATTTAATACGCGAGTTCCATATTATTGATAGTATGTTAACAATAAGAGACAGCAAATACGAAAAAGATTATTAAAAAATTAGATGTTTAATTTTATGTAGCTTTAGTAATATCCTTATCAAATAATATATCTACCATGTTATCAATAAATGTCATTACATTATCTGCCCAACCCGCTATTCTCATAACATTTTCAGTCGCAAATAACCGTACCGACCAATATTTTGGTGATATATGACAACCAAAATTTTTAATACAATCGCTTATTATATTACGTTTTGTACCAGTATAACCTGACGCTGCTTTGATTGAATTAAATCTTTTACAAAATCTGTTTGTCTGTTTGTTAGATCAAATCCAACATGTCGTACTGAAGTAATGTACATTATATATATATATATATATATATATATATATATATATATATATATATATATATATATATATATATATATATGATTTGATATAATATAATATAATATAATATAATATAATATAATATAATATAATATAATATAATATAATATAATATAATATAATATAATATAATATAATATAATATAATATAATATAATATAATATAATTTTTGTTTAATACGAAAAATCTAATGAGCCAGAATCCTCCTCGTACTCGAGTTTAAATTGTTTAATTTTTTTTTAAAAAATAAGATAGATCTGTGTGGTAATAAATATATTTTTTTGGAAGTGGGTAAGTGGTGTCAGATTATATTTACTTTGAATTGGGCAGTGTAAAAATATATTTCTTTTGAGACCTTTGAGAGAAAATTATCAAATTACCTTTACTACTGTTACGCAATAAAACACCTTTTTGTACTGCATGATGTATGGACATTTATCATGGGCCAGTGGCCAGTATGACAAATGAACACTATTATTATTAGTAGTAGTAGTAGTAGTAGTAGTAGTAGTAGTAGTAGTAGTAGTAGTAGTAGTAGAAGAAGTAGTAGTCGTAGTAGTAGTAGTAGTAGTAGTAGAAGAAGTAGTAGTCGTAGTAGTAGTAGTTCTACTACTATTATTATTTTTATTATTATTATTATTATTATTATTATTATTATTATTATTATTATTATGTTGTTGCTGTTGTTGTTGTTGTTGTTGTTGTTGTTGTTTCCCCTTATGTAAACGAATTCCTGTAGTTTGCCAATTCGGAATCAGTCTCTCTTATTCAGGACAATTCCTGTTGTCTGAGATTTGGGCAAATTCTTGTTGTTGGAATAATCGGAATCCTTCCCTTTTATGGAGCTAAATACCTCTTGTGTGATTATCGGATCACTGCATCAACAAGTCATGAAATTATTTTCAACTTTTCATTTATTTTGTGTATAGGGAATACATACATGAGAGAGAGAGAGAGAGAGAGAGAGAGAGAGAGAGAGAGAGAGAGAGAGAGAGAGAGAGAGAGAGAGAGAGAGAGAGAGAGAGAGAGAGAGAGAGAGAGAGAGAGAGAGAGTTTACATCTAAACCTGTACAATGTACAAATATTTTTGGAACAATTGATACAAATCGTTAACTTTGATGTAAAATAAATTATTCCCTCATTTACGTTGTAAATCAATGAAATGATAGATTGTTAGAGCAGTGATTTGCTGCAAATAATTATTAAATCAATGTATACTTTCCTGTCCAGCTGTTTTCCATTACATTTTCTGGTTTCTATTCAAATTCTTTTGTACTACATTTGTAAACTATTTAATATTTCTAATATGTATTCTGTGCGTATGCACATGTTTATAAAATAAGGCCACTGAATTGAATACCATTACCAGTTTTAATAATATTACATAACGATTTGTACCTAACGTTTGATTTAGCAACGGGCAATTTTTTGTAATTTCTTACACGACAGATGAGTTGATTAACCAACTGCTGACAAATTAAATCCCCTCAACCTGGATCAACTTGCTTTTGGTGGCGGACGGTGGAGGCATAAAGAGTATGAATCATCGAACCGACCAGATGCGGAGAAAGTTATTCGCGTTTAATGAACATAATGAGAAACAACACGTATTTTCTGATGCACATTGGTTCGCATACACACAATCTTCATGAGAGGAAGAATTTGGTAAAAACTCTTGCATTCACCTACCTTGAAGATGCAGAATATAATTCCAAATGAAATGCTCTGGTTGCAATAGTTATCAAATATTTTTGAAATATGTGTACATGCCAAACATATCGCGAACACTATTTGAGAACGAAAATCTTAACCAACTTTTATATGATGTGCAGGTTTTCTTTTTACAGTTAAATATATACGATAGCTGAATGCATTTCTAAATGAATATTGATCAATATTATCGAATATGTATATGTTTTATGGAAATGTTAGTTTTGAAAATTGCTTTGAAGTGGAGTAGGTATCTGTTTGGAGATTATACTGTTTCAGAACGAATATTCTTAGCTGTATTCGTATCAATTCAATCGATCTGAAAAGGCACAACCAATCTTAAACTTCTTTTTTTTTTTTTTTTTTTTGCCCTGCCAGTCTTCGGTCATTCTAGGCACAAAACCCCAAAGTACCAACATACTTTAACCTGTTCAGGGTAAATCCTGCGATCTCATACTGGGGGTGTTCACATCCGCTAACACAATCCGATGTTCGTTCATTGGTTGTCAAGTTCCTAAAAGAGTGATGAAAATTGAAACACGTATCAATGAACACGTGATTAACATTTGATGCTTAAATAATTAAGAAATAATTATGGATTTTTCCTGCAAAATAATCCTGCAGATGGCATGTGCATAATATGAGTAGTTATCGCAGACTAGGTCCCCGTGCAGCAGGGGGACCCGCGCTGGCTCAAAAACAAAATTCCGTTGTCGGTTGTGTTAACAGTTTAGTACTATATTAATAAATTTAATAAAATGACCCACGTGCACATGGAACTGCAATGCAATACTCTATATCTGAGACTGAGGCGCAATTCTTGTTACTTTAAGCCCCCAAATGTCGTAAAACAGCTTGGTGGGGACGTCTGGGCAAACATATTTGACAATATGGGATTTATACAATTTGCTGTAACCCTTCTGCAATGTAGCAGTGACGTGGCAAAATTAAACTTAAAAAAAAATACTTTCATGGCAAGAAGAGGAATTTAACATTGTTGCAGTGTGGGTGGGGTGAGTCTCTCGGTCTGGACACATATGAGAATTTAACATCTGGACGGTATGGAAATGAATAGCATGTTGGATAACATGGTGGTACTTGGTAACCATGGTGAAAATATTACAAAGGTATGCAAGCATGCAAAGAGATAACTATACCATAAAACCTCCAAGTGAGTAAGGTAAAGGTCTATGGTTTTATTTTCATGTCGTCATACAAGCATACTGTATACTGTACACAGATACGGTATATTGTACATACTCATGCTGGTGGCTATGAAATTTCACAAACTTGCCGTCATAAATCCGTACATACTTCATAAGTTTGGGAGGTGATGGGTGCGAGACCCATCTGCAACCCCCCCACCCTCTCTCTCTCTCTCTCTCTCTCTCTCTCTCTCTCTCTCTCTCTCTCTCTCTCTCTCTCTCTCTCTCTCTCTCTCTCTCTTTTTCACACACACACACACACACACACACATGCCATTACGCATACTATAACATCTATTAGGTATAGAAGAGGGAAAACGTTCAGCTTTGAGAAGACAGGCAAATGCAAAAGTGGACAAACTAACAATGAAACACAAAAAACGTAGATACGAGGCATAATGCAGAAACAAGACTTCTTTGGCAATGTTGAATGAATATATATTATGTAAAAGCCTGGCTGGTCTCGAAATGTAAGATTTGTATAGTGTTCACACCGGTCCTAATGACCACACTTCCCAGTTCCCCCAGTCTCAGCTTCACAGACAGCAAATATGTTCCTCGACTTCATTTCTGTGCAGAAAGGTCGAAGGAGATTAACAGACCAAACGGAAGCTGATTAGTAAATTCTCCCAGTCCCGTACGTTGTGGATCAGTGGTACCTGTTCAGGTGACTGCTACTACTACTGCTGTTTCAGCCACTCTTTGAAACAAGAGTCATTATAATTAAGAGTTACCAAACTTTCGTCTACTGCTGTCGTGGTTATTGCTAACGAAGTTGTTCATGTCACTCCCCTTCGTTCTTCTGTTTCTTTCATAATGGTAATCACTTTTAATGTATCTCATATCGAGTTGGAATTTTAACTATTTACTCAGTCCAGGAGGTTTTATTCTTGACCCAATTCTATACTTCTTTCTTCTTTTAGGCCTCGAGTGGCCGAGTGGTCTAAAGCGCTAACAGTTACTGATCACTGCCATCTCACCTCTGTCTGCGTGAGTTCGAGTCCAGACTCGGCTAACGTGGGTAAGTGAGAAAGCCTGCCAGTAGCTTCTCGTTGGTCGGTGGTTCTACCCGGGGTTTTCCAGAGTTCTTCCTCCACCATTAATACTGGCCGCCATGTATAGCCTATCTTGTGCTGAAAAATGGCGTTAAACCCTACAACAAAAACAACAACTGTCTTCTTTCTTTTTATCATAGGATCTATGATAAATGGCATGACAGGTGATTACACTGTTTTATAAGCTGTAATAGCGGACGTGACACAAAAATCACTAAGAATGCAAACATTATCTTTAAAATAGAATTATTTTAATAAACAAACAAAGTCATTATAAACAAAGAAAGGAGACGGTTAAGTAGGTCAGTCTTGCTTCTATGTGTACAATACTTCCGTTCTAAAAGGTGGGGAGGGGAACCAAATACAATGTAAATGCAAGTTCAAATTGTAAAATAGAAACATATCTATACTGTTAACAAAGTGGGTACGTCTTGTGTGAGTTCTAATGTTCGATCATGTTTTTTTGTTACCACATTAGTAATGTGATATCTATAATGATCACGAAAATAACAGTCTATTTTGTCATCGTTGCAAGCGACATTGAATCCGAAAGCAAGACAGTAAAAGTTTCAATTGATGCCCAAGATATTGCTGATGAAGAAAATAGATACAATTTTCCGCACAGAGTCGAATCTGATCTGTGTAATTTCAATTTGCAAAACTGGGGCTAAACAGCATTTCTTCTCATGAAGTTGCTTATATCGTCTTAGATAATCCATACAAATCAAAATATTGCATCCAGTGGTCGTTGAAAAAGTAGACAGCAACCGAGTTTGTTATGGTCGAGACGTTTACACGGTGTTGATTACATAGGCTAGAATGTCTTTGGGTTTTTCATGATGGAGTTCGTTTTTGGCAAAGACATGCAGACTTCCATGATCCTCTACGAGATCAATCTGTCAGGAGGTAATGAAGTTCCGGATATTAATTCTTTTAATTCTACCATCACACTCCGCAGGTAACATTTTATACTTTTAAACTTTGACCTTTCTTTGATTTGGCTGTCAGTTAAGCTGGAAAGCGACAGTATGGTTGCTGTGATATAAGAGAGTTTCGAAGCATTTCGTCCAGTTGCAAATGTCCATGGTGATTTTAATTGGACTATTAAGTCCTTAACCCGTTCAGTCAAGATTTTTACTTCTGGAATCAGGGTCCATTCTACATAAACATTGATTCCAGGGCAAATGCCCACTAAAATAAATTCTCTCTAGGACAGAAACCCCTTGACAGGGAAAGAACAAAAGCTTCTTAAGGCAAAAGCCATCGTGGGGTAGGACAAAAGTGCTTTGATATTTGATATTTGCGGTATTTGTATTCTTTTAGAATCGTTCATGTATTCGACTTGAGATTTATTTTTATTATTGTAACTATATTTACTATGTTATACGAATGTCTCCCTTGAACCCTTTTAGTTCATTGTTAGTGAGTGTAGTGTAATGCTTATCTTGTCTGACTAGAAAGTAGTTTAACAAACGTATTTTTTATTTTATATGATAACAATACAGTCATATTTTCATAAATATCAAACAGAATAATCAAATATATTAAACAATTCTGTGTTTGTCACACTGGGTTATAATTAATCACTGCGCAGATTCCAGTAACTGTATATGGAAATAATTTCTCATTGTTGTGATTGTTTTATTTTTTTTTATATAAAAAGAGCAAGTTTCAACAAATGTAGGTCTCAAGTGTTATTGGAAAGTAGAATTGCAATTCATTTCACAATACTGGTTCATTACACCTTGTTCTCAAACAGATACATTTACCCATTCCATCCTGATAAACTGTAAACAGTTAGCTGTTTAAACATTCCTTAATTATTAAAATTATCAAGAAGGTAATGAAAGGTTATATTTTAACAATTATGTTACTTAGAAAACAATTATAAATATCATCTTATTTTTTTTAATCAAACGCTTACAGCAATTACGTATTAAAATCGCTGTGATTCATAGCAAACAATTAAAACAAAACCATAATACAATTCTATTTCCAGAAATGTAAAATGGGGGAGGGGTGCTTGTTCTGGGTATATTTTGTCATACCACTGTCAGGAAGCTTATCTCCTAGAGAACTTTTGTCCCTTATATATTAGACTGCAATTTTTCTCTTTGACTCATAATCCAATAAATTAGGATAATGCATTTGACAAAGCTGTTTTATGGACAAGATCGTAAATCTCTTCGTCAAGAGGTGAGCCAATATTTCTTCAAGGCTTATTTTCTCGGCTCATCGTGCTCATATTATTTCTTATTTCTTTTTTTCTGCTTCGTCTTCTGTTTTAAGTCCTTCACAAGCACTGTGATTAGGTGGTTCTGGCTGCTATGGAGATTTATGTATTTTCTATATCTATGGCTACTATTTCCATACAAGAATTTATACTAATACCAAATCATTTGTACGAGACTTAAAACTTCAATTGGATTGTCAAATTGACCAATCGTCTTACAGCATCAAGATACTAAGGATTAAATATTTAATTTGGCATTGGATACAACTTTTTCTTTGCCAAGAATTGCAAATGTGTTTTCCAATAATAATCTATGAATATACTATTCCAAATTATCCACCTTGAGAGTCCTTAAACACAGTCTGGACAGACCAAATGAAGGCATGGACAATTCGGAGACCATTTGACATATTCATGGAATGCTATGTCATTATGTTCACATTAACTATGTTTAAGGCCACAAGTGAAACATTATTTTGTCATTTTCCCATCTGCCCATATGCTTCTCTAGCTAAAGATCTGAGACTGGGTCCTTCCATAGATTTTGATAATGTCCTTTTGAGCGTGTTCAATCGATAAGCAAACTCAATGAGGCAATTCCAAGAGAAATCTGTCTCTGGCATTTGTTATTCTTTGTAATGAATCTGGGTGGTGTAGGGTGGTTTTGGAACCATCGTATTTACAGTAGCTGCCACTTGGTTATAGACAAAATTGTGAATCTTGAGTGGTTTGTAAATTTTGATTAGAACGTCTTTATCATTGTCTGGTTTCAAGATTTGTTTCAGGGCGTCTAAGTTCAAGTCTTGTCTTGTACCATGATTTAGTACGAGTCCTTTTATTTTATATTTCTTGCCATGTCTTATCTTCTGTCCATAATTCATCTTTTCAGTACTGACAAAACAAATAATGACTTGAAGATCCACGTTCAATGTGTTTGTGAGCCTATAGGTCGATCGATGAACTCCTATTGGTGTACAAGTAGACTACACGAACTTCTGCAGATTCCAAAACTGGTACAAATATAATCGGGTATTGGATGCTACGTAAGCGGCAATAAAGACATTGCCATACAAGTTGAGCTCTACAGCTTAATACATCTGAATCAAATCTTAACTTTAAATAGTCAAATATTTGTTATCAGGAATCGTAGGATATTCAGCAAAATTTCCACATAAACCATTAGCTGTGACTTTAGTATTAAAAAACAAATTTAATATAAAAAACTGCTAGTTCGTTTATCTCGACGTGTTCCAAGTCGATGCTATTTATGGACTGGTTCCATCGCTTACACTAGACTTTGAGAATGTGAATCAGAATGGATAACCGCTCGAATCTTATTTCAGTTTAAGAAACTCGTTTAAGTATAGTGAAAAAACTACATCTGGACTCTATTCATCCTGTTGGTATTTTTCTGTCATAGAAAAGTGCTCAATTCGTGTGAGCATGTAAGAAGACCAGTCACACACTTTCCTTACATGACCGTTACTCGTCATCAAGAGACAACATTCGAGTCGCTTGAAAATACGTACGACCCAAAGGACACATTTATTGTCCGTTGCCATAATGAGGTAAGACATGGTGGTACAAGCTCATCAGTGGTAAAACTTTGGATCTGATTAGTTCTTCGTAAAGACGAATGTGGTACACATCAGTAAGTTCTGTGAGTTCATTCCGGGTGGCTTATAGAAAATTTAGTACTTTTATAGACCCAAATGTGCAGCAAAAACGCGATATGTTTTGATGTTTTTATTAACAGCCGTAGGCCTCATGCAACAGTCGTTGAGATAAAAAGGTTCGATGCCTAGAATGTTGTAGTCTTCAATGATACGACGAAATTAATGTTCCCTTTTTTAAAGTCTATTATATTCCTACTCCTATGATTATATTACGCGATATCCTTGAGCTTCTAAATGCCGATGAAGTAGGTGAGCTTTACTTGCAATCTTCCATGGTCAATTTTGTATAAGGCTTTTTCAGTTTTCGGTTTGGATGACACACATTACATTCATGCCATAAATATCCGTGACATTCGTGCACGATCAGTGCGACCTCTAAATTCACATCCTTCTAACTAGTAAGGGCCAGTTTTTGAGTCCCCACAATTTTTAGCATGTTGTAACCACTTGTATGGCACACGTAATGTAACCAACACTTAGCCTTGGCTAAAGACGGGTGTCTCACTGAATGATATGTTTGAGGTGGTATGAGACCACACGTGTTCTTGGGCATGAAATATTTTGGTACACCAGTCTATAACATAGACTTATTCAATAGATAGAAATCACCGTGCTGAAGCGTTGGATGCAAAGCAACTGTTGCAAGCGCTGTTGAGATCAAATCTAAACAAATCTTTATATGAATTGAACAAATCAGATCAGGATGAATGCCTTTATATATCCATACTGCTAACGCTTGCAATGAAGAAAACGCTACTTATGTTTATTGACGTTTAGTACAAACTTTACGTTAAATCACATATGTATATATATATATATATATATATATATATATATATATATATATATATATATATATATATATATATATATATATATATATATATATATATATATATATATAACATATTTAGCAATGATTTTTGAAAATATAAACATAAAATGTATATCAAGATGAATCTATTTTAATTAAATTCCTTTGATGAATTAACTTTAAGACTTTCAATAATGTAGCCTATATTTCCCATATACGTTTTAAAAAATCTCACATGCCTTGCCGATATGTTTCATGCAATTTGACCTGCATACTTATCGGGGGTTTTTTGCCGCCATCTTTGTATAATTCATATTATGAACATATGATGCAACACTGAATAAAAACATGACTCTTTGGTGAAGAGTTCATACGTTACAGAAAATGAAGAATGCTTCGACGGGAATCAATGTTAAGGACATTTCCTATCATTTGTTTAAAAATATTGATTACCTGTACACTCCTCATTAAAGTTCGTATACTTGATTACCGCGTGCACTCATCATTAAATTACTTGATTGCCGATTATGGTGCACATTTCTCTTTCTTCTCCCGTTATCTCTTTAACTTTTGATTTTCTTACCTAAATTCTGAATGTCAGAATATCATTGAGTACATGCAAGATGATGGGAGTGTAAAATATTCATGTTCCATGTGTATTGTAGAGTAATGGGACAAAACCAAAACTGCTAATTTAAGTGAAAAATATATTCATGTTACATGTTCATAGTAGAATAATGGTACAAAACCATCATCGCTAATCTTTAGTTGTTCAATCTAAAATCGAGAAATTCTGCAGTAATAAACGTTGAATACAAAATAAACAAAGAAATATATGCAGTTCTATACGTTCTTATTCTTAGAGATTCTAAATCGAACTAGTATAGCGGTAAAAAAATAATTCATGTGTAAAAATATTCTTATCTAGGAATATGTGCTATTTTCTAGTTTTGTCTATAGAGCTTAAAATGAATCCAATAAATGAATTTGAGGGCATAGTTCTAAAAGATGACCAGTTACGGACCGACTCAAGAACGTACATTGCAATGAAGAAATAACAGGTGATTTTACGCAGTGTTACTTATTATCTTTTATCATATGCATTTAAAAATAATAGAATCATGTGAGTGTGTGTATGGGGTGGGGTGGGGTGGTACAACGTCCCCATCTCACGTGTTTCTTCCAGCTGCAACATGAATTGTGCATACGAATTTCACCCTCACTGAATCATTTGCCGTTAATTCAAATCCCAGTTAGGAGTCACAGATTAGAAGGTTTAGAGTTCTCTTGTTCACTCTGGAAATATTAAAGAGGAATAATGATTTTTTTTACTCACCATAATTTATAAATTAAAACCAAAGGAAGAAGGGTTAGATATAGTAGAAGTAGTAGTTGTTGTTGTTGTTGTTGCTGCTGCTGCTGCTGTTATTATTATTATTATTATTATTATTATTATTATTATTATTATTATTATTATTATTATTATTATTATTGATGAAAAGTGCTTGCACTGCTTCAGAAAGAGTGTCTTCTTAATGATTATTAAACAGAATGAGTGATTTAGATTTTTAACGCAGCTTTAACATTTTTAATCTTATGGCTACTATTTATCTAGTGTAGCAGTTTGTAGTGACGTCTACTACTATGGCATCATGTCACGTCCCACCCAGTCGCATTTTCTTTATACAATCAATCCGACCAGTCATAATACTAAATTCCTAATGCTGAGTGACGAAAGAGGCAAGGCAGCTGATACTACTAATCTTTCATAAGCCTTTGTTATGACTACGGATCGGGTTCGAACCCGCTAACTCCCGCATTCGAGTAGACATTCTAACCACTTAGACCATCGGCGCGGTTATTTTTTTAATAAAGAGTGAACACCAACTGAGTCGACATGGAGAGCATATTACAATGGTTGCAGAGGACAATGCATAGACAGATTGTCAGGAATTGTAGCTGCATGCTAGTGAAGGGTCCTTGTGGTGTCCTATATCTGACGGTCGATAATACCTTAACTTCATTGGCAACAACGTAAAACAAGTAAATAAAAACAAGACGTATTACCCAGTGAAGAATATGCAGGAAAGCGGATAAGATGGGAACGGACTAAATCTGTACGCATAAATAAGTTAGCTTCCTACGAGCACATATTCAGAACGCCTTTGTCTCAAATATACTGGGAGGAACAAGCAAAACCCAAAAACAAAAACCAAAAGGTACGGTTTTAAGACAGAGAATGAGGTGGAAAACAGAAAGGCAAATGTTATGGAGCATTTCAAAGACAATGCCTAACGTGGAAACAATGCAGGAAGTGAAACATAGCCTTATATATATATATATATATATATATATATATATATATATATATATATATATATATATATATATATATATATATATATATATATATATATATATATATATATATTTATTTATTAACCCTATTCATATTTTACTTAGCGGGCAGAAATTTAAATACTGTGGGCAGATTTGAACTTTAAAAACAGAATTTGAAATGTTATACATAGCATTCTTACGCCAATGATGAAATTTATTAACGTTTTGCCCACATATTCAGTGCAGTTATATAAACTTAAGACTACCAACGACTTGATTTGTGATACTTTAAATGGACTACAATATATGCAGTCTGAAATAATTTTGTATCATATTTATGGACACGTATCCATTTACAAACAACGATATTCCTTTTTTTATTCAATCAACCCGGAGATAATTGTATAAATTCACCCAGCAATGACACAGACAATCGGAAAGTCCTCATACTTTCCCACTGTTTGATGGAAAGCAATGCATGATTGTATTCCAAATGTAACAAATTATGTTGTCATTTTGTTGATATATCCGTGCCATTTTCATGACAACTTCCGCGCATGTTTCATATTTATAATGAAGATGATGACTTATATTATGCTTCTTGATAAAGTCTCGGCTTCTCTTTGACCGATACCATTACGGTACCGCAATTCGGCTGTCAACATATACGCGTTTGCACGTTGAACTAAGCAAAGTATGCATACAGCAAGAAGGTCTTAACTATTTTCTGAGTTACTGGTATTTTCAGTCTGTATCACTGAGATAAGATTTCATTTTCGCGATTTTCTTTTAAGTCTGGATATTTTTTTTTATTTATCGAAGATCTTTATTGTCTTCAAGTAAAATAATGGCGGTACTATTTTTGTGTGCAACAAATCAGAATAAAGATATTTATATCACGCTATTTCGGAGATAGATTTTAATAAAACAAAACAATTCCAGCTGCCTTCTCTCTCAATTAAATAGTTGGTCCTGTACTGACACTTGGGCTCTTTTAAGTATTAGGGGACAGTTTATTATTTCGTCATTTATTGTGAATGGTATTTGCTTCTTACATCAGAACAATTTGAATATATTAGATTCCTTTAAAATGTTGCATTCATTTCATAACTCAGTATGCACCAAGTTTATAAACACAGAGCGTGCAATATAATTGAAGTAGCGGGTAATTATGTTAAGTAATGGGGATTTGGTGTATACCCACAAATGGGGCACAGGAATCAGCAAAAATAGGAATGGTGCCTAGTTCCACTTAGCACCATAGCTGCCAAGTAATGCTGTAAAGCTTCTGTTAGATGGTAATTTAATCTAGAGTTTTGTATTTTACTCTATTCTGCTTGGCAGACAAGTGTATGTTAGGAGTCCAACAAAATAGTTCCACACGTGATCCTTTTACAGTGCGTATTGTAATGGTTTGCTAAAGTCAATCTAATATCGTTGGAAGCCATGGGTGATAATCCACTATGCTCCTGTACCACCTTAGGCTGCCTGTCCATAATTACAAGTAAGGAATTCCTGACTTTTTCTTCTACATGTCCATAATTACAAGTAAGGAATTCCTGACTTTTTCTTCTATATATTCATCAACAACTTTACGTTCTCCAATAAAGCTACAGTAGAGACAAGTTTATATGAAGAATTTAAGGCATACATATTTTTGTTTTTTACTGGTTTTCATGCCTTCTCAACAAATAAGATGTACTTAAGTAACAAAGAAGTATTTTGCTGTGTTATAACTAATGCATTCCTCTTTATTCAAAACAAGTTTGAGGAACAATGTTAACTCCTTATTCCCTGTATGATTTCAACACAAAAGATGTATGCTGAGTTATTAACTTCCAGTGTTCCAGCCAGAAATTTCTATCCATATGGATTAAAGTATGGGCAGTTCTTACCATTAAAGCACGTTTGTACAAGAAAGACCTTTTTAGGGAGTCACATGAACATATTGATATTTATGATTTCAATAATAATTATTGTAATCTGTCAATTATAATTTATAAAGAAAGAAAGAGGGCAGTTGACCCCAAAGTTGTCAGATCTGGGAGTCACATTCAGATTTTTAGGAGTTAGTGCAGATGGTTGATACTAATTGTGTCATAGTAATACAGTATCTTATTTCCTAGGGTAGTCAAACATGCAACTGTCAACAGTGTATACTCACATTTGTTGAAATATGCAATTCACTTTAAATTTTCAGAATAATAAAAAAACGACAACGTGATATGCATGTGCATTATGCACAAGCGTAGTAATTTGAAGTGATTATCCCTGAGAAATACAGTTATAAAATATAGATTTCTTCATTACTTGTCCAGACGGATATGGCAATTGACTGACAGTCACACATTGGTGTAGGATAGCTTCGAATATTGTCAACTTGGTGTTTGCACAGTATTCATCTAGAGGGTTATTATCAATGGATTATAGGAAATAAATAAAAATCCATGTGATAATTGCCAGAGGTGAGAAAGACTTAAAACTTTTGATGCAGACATTTATTTTGGTTTGATTTCTGCAGCAGTAATAAGCAAAAGGAGAGCCAATCCTAAATCATATTTGTCAAATCTGTGTAATTTAAGCAATATCTTGTGCATGTGCTAGTTCCATCCATTGACAGTTTTTCACAAAACCCCGAAACTTTAAAAGCTTTATTTTTCTAATTATAAAACCTCCATTAATAATAATAATAATAATAATAATAATAATAATAATAATAATAATAATAATAATAATAATAATAATAATAATAATAATAATAATAATAAGAAGAAGAAGAAGAAGAAGAAGAATAATAATAATAATAATAAGAAGAAGAAGAAGAAGAAGAAGAAGAAGAAGAAGAAGAAGAAGAAGAAGAAGAAGAAGAAGAAGAAGAAGAAGAAGAAGAAGAACCTGCAATATACGTGCATTGCTATATGCAGTTTTTCTTGTCCATTTTCAGTGAACGTCAGCCTTTCGGATATTTCAGCATCTCATTTGATTTTGTTTTGGATGTACTTGCAGAACTGCCACACATATTGGATTTCACAGTTGATGTTGCCTTCCACGTAGTTATAGCTTTGGAATATTGACAGCTTTGCAGGTCCAGTTACAGGGATCGTGATAGGCAGTAACAGCTTTACAGGTCCAGTTACAGGGATCGTGATAGACATTGTCAGCTTTACAGGTCCAGTTACAGGGATCGTGATAGACATTGAAGGCATAGGGCGAATTGAAGTGTCAGTAATACTTTGTTTTAGACAGAATTTTTCACTAAATTATATTAAAATCAATTTTTGTTATTCTTGAAATCTTTTATTCTTGTATTATTTTAGAAAATATTGTGTGGTTTTATATGGAAATTTCAATATCTCCAGCATTGCACAGTGTATTTCGTCTTATGTTCTAAGTCAACAAATTTAGACTTAGCTGCGAGGTGTAGAACAAACCAAATTATTTTCTCTTGAGTAAGATTAACGTGTTTCTTGGAAAAATTGATACGGCAGATTTTTATCTGATAATGTATGCGGACTTAGAGCACAGATTGTAAGAAATGTAGTGGATCTCCCGAGCTTATGGTGGAAGAGCAAAATTGCTCACATCCTAAAATCCCATATAAAGAAAGAAGCAGCAGTGCGCCAATTAATTCGTTGCCAGGAACTCAGAAATTCATCTTTCTTACAGGTAAGCAATTGTCGGTTAAAAATTCTACACAGTATACAGAGATTTTTAATGATTAAGCTCTTAAGGTGAGAATTCAGTCTAAAATCGACATGCAACATTTGTGAATATTCTTTTTCTGTTCTATTTTATAATGTATTGGAAAGTTTAATTGTATAAAAGAGTTTATATTTACTTGTATTTATACTATTGATTATTGTAAAACACGAGTTCACTACCAACTTGCTCAGTTATAATTTAAAAAGAAAATATTCTTGAAGTAATCGAGTTTAACATTTCGGTATATTAGATTAAATTCAATAAAATACTTTTTCAATAATAAATAATTGGGGTATTAGTCTGAAATATTCGATTTTTACATAGTTTTCGCTATCGTGAATTTATTCAGTATCAAATTATTCTGTATTGCATTCTAAAAGACAGAAATTACCAATTTGTATGACGTTGATAGGCTTGAAGGAATATTGTAATTTTATGTGTATTTCTTATATATGAAATGGAAAGCTTATTTAGATATAATGTTATATCTAGAATGTAATTTTATATATCAGTTATCTCAATAAAGTTAGTTCGTTGCCAGGAAATCGTTGATTCCTCATTTTTACAGTAGTTCCCTTACCTCTCGTTTCGCCATTTTCACCACGAAGTAGACGTATCTACAACATTATGAACTACATCTCTCTCTCTCTCTCTCGTAAAATAAAATAATAAAAGAACGAGCCCTCTATCTTCTTTAATTACATTTTCATTTTAAATTCACATACACTGCATGATTAATGTTAATACGTGACGTCTAAGACGCAGCGAGGACATAATTCATCCAATAACATTCAGGATTATCATTGTGATACATCGAGACTGTTGATACATGAACCTATTCATGGCTATTGGTATATCTGCAGATTCCTTATTATAAATCCCTCTATACTTTGGACTTGTGATAGAATATTTAGGATTATTTGAGATTTTTTTCACAAACAGTTCCTGTTAATTTTCAACTTGTAATATAAGGAAATAAATTTATTCGTTAATTTTAACTAACATATTGAATTTGGTTCTTTCTTTTTCTTGTTTGTAATGCCATAAAGAAGCAAAACCACTATCAACAAAGACAGCAACTGAAGTTACATCTGCGTTTGAACGAATTTATCAACAAGGACCCTTGTGATGGCCAAAACTATTACAGGTTGATCATGGCAAAGAATTTCTTGCTGTAGTGTCATCTTTGATGAAAAACAAAACGTTAAAATCAGACGACGACATGCAACAATTCATCGCGATCAGGCAATTATTGAACAATCTAATTGAATGCTTGCTAAGCGGTTATTTGGATATCAATATGCAAAGGAAAAGTACACTTACCTTAAGTCCGGAGATAAAAGATCTCGTGAATGGGTTGCAAGACTATCAAGTGTGATAGCTGCGTTGAATAATGAAATTACTTGTGCAACTTCTATGAAACCCATTAATGCAATCACATAAAAAAATACCAATACAACGACATAAATCTTTCTCTCAACCAGTAGTGGGTAATGTGACTAAGATATTTATAAAAAAAAAAAAACTTGGTGCACTTGAAAGTGGTAAATAAAGAGCAACTGATCCCATATGGAGTGTGATGACACTCTTTCCAGCATGGTAAGATCCACAGGTAGACCTTTAATAAACAGATTAAATTCAACTGCTCCTCAACGTGGATTTGTACAAGCAATTCCTGAAGATACACAATTACCACCGCGTTCACTTTTGTAAACTGGCTCCTCGACATCAATTACATTCAAGACTGGTCAACACAAATTTTTGTTTGCGTGACCAAGACTAATATTAATTCTATCCACAGTAAACTGTCTTGAATTATTATTCGAATACTGCCACAGCATTACTGTGTTACAACTCGCATAATGATTATTTATTGTTGTTTCAGTTGTATAATGAATTTAACATCGAGATTAAAATCACGTTTATTCTTTTGCCAAATTGCTTATAGCATACTCTTTTTTTTTTTCGTGATGACGACGTCGTTATTAACATCATCAGTGATTTCTTCGGTTATTACGCATGTCACGTTTGCTCAGCCCGGTTATCAGAAGTATATCAACATGGGTATTATTACAGCATTTGAGGTCCAAACAACGCCGCAGACAGTGTTAATCCCTTATGCAAGTTTGCCGTTGACAGCCAGACAGGCTATACTTAGGAGCAGCTAGTCAAAGGCTTATAGTTTTCACACCCAGGCATCAAATATTGGTTCAGAGATCAAAGGAAACCAGTAGGGTGAATCTAGTGTTCTTATCAGTAGTGTTCTTATCCGTCTCCACGTGGGCAGACGGCGAGAGGCCATCAGCTACGTTGATTGAACCCGTCCACAGCGATATAAAGTCGGAATTAAGACAGAAGGTCTGATTAAAACTTAGAACGGGATTATAGCTCAAACTCACAGCAATATTATCAGTAGACATCTAGGAAGATTTATAAGCTTTAGGGTTACTACGAAGTGCCACTCGTAATTTGGCAGGAAAACTTAGGACCAGATTGTAAGAGAAGACAAGCTTCAAAAAGGTCAGTAAGTTATTTGCTCGATTTTTGCAGAACATTACGGCGTTATAATTGTAATACTTGTTAGTATGTATACTAAATCCACTGGTGGGTCTCTGCATCGAACACAATATAAATCTATATTATTATTATATGGATAAAAATGACTTCTCCATGACACGAAAGCAGGAGCCAGTCAAACATCATCAAGCGCTACCCAATTATATTAGAGCAATTATATTTGGCCTATCTGGGTCTGGTAAAACAATTATTACTTAATCTGGTAATGTGATATTTTCTTGAGGCAGGCACAAAAATACAGATGTGATTTTTTAAACTCAGAAATACAGATTCCAAAGGTTGTCAGAGATAACTGCTATATCTTAATTGTGTTTAATGTACATAATACTACTTTACAAAATATTTATTATACTTGGTGTTCAGAAGATATGGATATAATTAAATTTAAAAACTTTTCAAATGCACAATCTATCCCACATGGATTTATAGCGATAAATTTTCACAATCAATGATCAAGAGATTGTATAGGTCTTGATAAAATTTTGGGTTATGAGACTGATATAATAATGATTTAATTATAGCAACAGAGAGGGTGGACGACCATGAGCAGGTATTCAAAACCTAAAAGATGATGCACAAAGGATGGAGAAAAAAAGCTTTAAAAAATGATTTGAAATAAAGGCTTTAGTCTTGACGTTATGGACCTTGCATTTAGTTTTTTTCAGCACTCCTTTGTAGGCAAATATAATTCAAGCAAATAATCTGTCCACCCTCTCTGCTGCTCCTGAGACGGCTCGTAATAATTGAATAGCTCAAGTATTGTCTCTATATTGATGTCACTACCCCCATACAGATCTAACTGTTCTTCAGAGTAGTGTCAGATATGATTATGTCAGATAGATTTTCAATATGGCATCTATGGTGGATGAACTGGACATCACAAATAATTTACTTAAAACATGACCATCCATTTATAAGAAGTAGCAATAAGATTTTCACAATTTTTACTGTGTGGCAGCAATACTGGATATCAAAACTTTGTTATTTTCATTTTGAACTCAACTGATGTCATATGTTTTCTGGTGAAAACCCAATGGCAATATTGTTTTTTGTTCTGAAGAAGCAGTGACAAAATTTTCAAGCTTGCTATTGTGTGACCATATTGAACATTAGATCAACTTCATTTTCATTTACACCCAATTAGATATCATGTCTTTCCTTGAAAACTCCTATGACCATCCATTCAGGATAAGTGGCAATAAGAAGTGTTTTAAAATAACCATTGCAGTGGCCATATTGCACATCAGATTGGCACCATTTTCATTTACAACCAACAAATCATCACAAGAAATATTTTATTACTAATCAATGATATTACTGTAAAAATTAAAATGTAGGTCACTCTGATCTTTGGTTTAAAAGTGACAGAGATGTTCCTATTTATTAAGTTTCATGATTAGAACTTGAACAGCACAAATAAATGAACTTTTAACACAAAATTTGAACAAAGTCAATGAAGCATGAAAGCTCTTTTGACAAAAAGGATGTCAAACTTTTCAAGACGCATCTCTTCATAATGTTTTGAAGATTCAGGATAAGACAGTGTGCAAAAACTGGTCATGAGCTAAGAGTGAAACTTGAACAAAGCCAATAGACAATAAAATAGAAGTATGATGAGTCTCTTTTGTTGTAAGGGTCTGGCAGTAACACAGATACACATCGTCATAAATTTCATGGTTCTAGCATTAACAGTGCCTGATCAATGAACATCAAACATGAATCTAACCCAAAATCTGTCATGTAAAATTTGGTTCATAATTTTGTTCTGTGGTTTAATGCCACTCTTCAGCACAAGATTAGGCTATACATGCAGCCCACATAACTGGTGGAGAAAGAATCCAGGACCACCCCCTACCCCCCGAGAAGAACCATTATTCCATGAGAAGCTACTGGCAAGCTTTCTCACTTACCCACATTAGCTAAGCCTGATACTTGAACAAATGCAGATAGAGGTCAGATGGCAGTGTTTCACAACAGTGAGTGCTTTAGACCACTAGACCATTTCAGGCCACATAGTCCATTATGACCTACTGCTGAAATGAAGTAATGTTAATTGAGAAGCATTCCCAAATTTCATGATTCTATATAGGACTGTATGTACATAACATGCCAATCACCTATGTACATAACATGCCAATCACCTATGTAGTCATCAGCCAAATGCAAAAACTTAACCTAAGACAGCAAAATAAAAAATATAGATCACAGTGTCCTTTTTTGGTATGGATGTAGTACCAAAAGAAATGTATACAATACAATGAACTAGTGTAATGAAAAAAAAAACATGAACAAGAAAATAAACTGCGCAATAATCTGATCATGAAATAAATGCAAAATCTTAACCTCAGCCAGTAAAATGTTAATTATAGATCAGTGACATTTTTTGTGGTAAATTAGTCATACGAACAGAGACGCATGCAATCATGTATTTCAGTGATTCAGTCATGAACATAGCCTGAGAAATAAACTTAAAACACAAAATCAAAGCCAGTGAAACATGAAATATAGGTCACAGTGATTTACCTTTATATCTAATCTACTCATAAAGACGCATCCCCTCACATACTTTTAAAAGTTTAAATATAAAAGTATATACGTGTGGAAAAACTTAACTGGTCAGAAGCTAAATGCAAACATAAAGCAGTACCCTATGAACTGATGTGATCACATTGACACTTTCTGTGTGGTACTGAAAGATATACACATCTAGATTGATGATTCTAACATTAACAAAGCTTAAAAAACTACTGAAAACTCAATATTTAATAAAAGTCAATGAAGCATGAAACCATACATCACATTGTCGTAATTTTGTGATCAGGCTGTAGTACTCAAGTTGCAGTCCCTCATCAACTTTCATGAATCTATGATTAACATTGCAAACACCTCAATGACCATGAGCTAAATGCTAGTGACCTACATTTATGATAAGGTGTAACACTCAATATGCAGCTACTTAACAAGTTTCATGGTTTGAAATATAGCAGTGTTAAAAACCTAGGCTAAACATAAAATTTAACATAGACTTCAGAACTGATATATTTTAAGTCCAAATTCAGCCTTTTTTCCAGGCTGTACATGCCATCAACCCACCTCAAACTGTTACCTAAGACCTCAGAAAAAACAACATTTGACATTCAGTGAGGATGTACATGTGCATATGCTTTTATATGTATGAGGTCAACAGCTGAGTGTAGGATGGTACAATAGCTTACTTCTCCTATAGAGGTTGATTTCAAATGCCTTGTCACTTAAACAATTGTTGTCAATGTTCAGCAACTAACAACTCAAGTCCATTAATTCTTACTGCAATAATTATTTCTGATAATGGAAGACAAGATGGTGCTGGAAGACAAAACCAGCATCTAGGGGATGCACGTGCAACTTGTGCCTCGGAATGGGTTAGATAAAACCCATACCTGCCAAGGTCCCAGACAGTGTTTGAGTTTTTATAAACTCTGCTGTGTGTTTTAATGTCTCAAGGAAGGTATGTGCACGTTACCAAAAAAGCTATGTCTAGTTGAGAACAAGTTCTCTTTTCATATAAGCCAAAATAAATGTTTGGAAATTCAAATATGAATAATAAAATAAAAACTTAAATCTGTTGTTCAAAGCATTTATTACATTTATAAATATTTATAAAAAAAAAACAGTATCTGGTAGACTTAGTCAAATATCAATGACATACATATATGTGAACACTCACATAATCATAACGACAGTGACATTAAATAAAAACATGCATCCAGTTTTTTGTCTTTAAGCTCCATTGGATGACAAAATGTTTAGTTTAATACAGTCTTTGCTTTTTAAATAGGGGCTTTGATGGTAATGCAAGTATCATCAGTGTTCATCTTTGTACTCACTCGGCACTGGATGGTATTGTTGCTTAAATTTCCCTGTTGAATTCTCAGAGCAAAATCCTGGTCAGAACCAAGTTGTTCATGATGAACATTATGTTTGTATCTCCAGAAATGTATCTAATGCAGTCTGACCATGAAATATCTCTATGGAAAAATAAATATATATCACATTTCAGACTGAAAGGTGAGAACATAAGATTTAAAACTTTGTCTTTACAGGTAATGCAGCAGAAATAAACACCCATCCATTTCAGGTGTTAATCAATTTCATTAAAAAAAATCATCCTGAAAAGCATGGGTTAGTTAATAGTTAGAATTTACACAAGATTATGATAATAAATTGTGAATAAATAAAATAATCTGAATATTCAATTCATTGTTGAATATGCTGAATACGGATGGTGATTTAGTTCAATTGGCATGGCATACTTCAGAATGAAAAATGTAGATGTTTGCAATGAATTTCAAGCTCCCCCTTTCAGCTGTGCTTGATGAAGTTAAACTCCGTCAACCTGAAATTTTTAATTTCTTTTTTATGGACTTTGCTTACTTCATTGATAGCATATTGCTGTATTTCCTCCTGAATTATACACTTCAAACATGAATCACACTTGAACACTATTCTGACAAATAAATAATCATTTTGAATTTTATATCTGGAGTAAAATTTTGACTCAAAAGAAATGTTGCTGCTGATCACCAACTTTGTTAAATTTAGCTTCAACAGTCTCATTCAATGCAGTGATGTCTCATTGATATACTTCAGCACATTTCGTTGATGCATTTTGATGAACTGGGTTTTTCTACTTTGTATACTTTATCTATGCAAATTAGCAAATTTAACTCTCCACAACTCAATATGACTTGACATATCACCCTAGTTGGCCTAGCTATTGTCAGCAAATAAGGAATCTCCAAAAGGTGGTTGTTAAAATCAGTATGCCACACCTTTTACTTGACTGTTATTATCAACTGTTTGCCCAAAGGAGAAGCTTAGCAGTTTTAAGCAGGACTGTTTACTGCTCAAACCAATTACATCCATCATCATATCATGGTGGTCAAGAAATGTTTTGTTTGGGGTGGGGGTAATTGGGTTGCTGAAATAACATTGTGGCTAAAATTCCTGAAAATTGTGTTTTACTAAATACGATCATTTTGTGGGATTTAAGAGTCGAAAATCGTATTTTTGTGTGACATTTTTATGACAGGTATTAAAACCACACCTTATGATGTAAATAAATGGACAAAATCAGATCCAGCCCACTGGCCATAGACTGCACATGCTTGATCCAACAGAAATCCAAATTTCTTTTCATCGAGTATTTTTATTCTGAATCGTGCATTACATAAATCAACTCTCCAGACAGAGCACACTATAATTCATTTCCTACAAAAGCATCACCTCCTCATCCTCTTCCTGAAAAAAAAGAAATAAAAATATAAATGTATAATTTTAAAGCATTAATTGCACAAATATTCTGAATGGTACAGCTTACCTATTTTGCAAGTCCATAAAGTCTAAAAAAAATGGGAGGAGGATGTCAAAATTGCTGGAATGGCCATAAAATTTAACCTGGTAATCTACTGAAGATATACTATGTAATAAATTGCGTTACAGACTGTCTTACAGCAGCCAAACAATATGCCCTCTTCTACTACTGCATTGTAGACATTGAAAAAAATATAATCGAGGCATGAAATAAAGATCACTGAAACAACTTTTACAAACTTTGAGCAGTAATTTTTGCAAATAATGCACTTGTCAAGTTTCATAATTGATAACTAACAGTAGCAACAGAAAAATTTATTTTAATACAGAAACTTGCTTAACTCCTGGAGTGAGTAAAATGCAGCATTTACAGCTGTACATATAATAAAAAAAAAAAAAAATAATAATAATAATAATAATAATAATAATAATAATAATAATAATAAATAATAACAACAAAAAATATGTCCAATGTTATTAATAGGTTGATCTTTTAATGTACAGTCTTAAAAAAAAATTATTTTCATGAATCTGCACTCAAAATATTGATAAAATTCAAATGTCCAAATTAAAAGACTATTGGTCTTGCAGCAAACAAAAAAAAATACATCTGAATAGTTAGCAAAAATTATGTTCTTTTTCATGACAGTATTTCCTGATTTCTAATGAATATGCATACCAAAAATAAGTCTGCATAAACACAATAAAACAAGTTTATAAACATCAACAAAAAGTAAAGTGATATTTGGAAGAGAAGCTTGACTGACTTATTCAGTCTGTATGAAATATCATGTTTGATCAACTCAAAATTTTACTCAGGCTCATTGATTGGCTGGGCAGCTTAGCATAGCATGCTTAGCATATTCATGAGAAATGAGGAAGTCTTATAACTGGCAGCTAATAGTGAAAAGAAAGCAAAGCAGATTTCTGAAAACTGCTTGCAATGATGGTCTCTTTAAAAATACAACTAAATTAAGAAAACCAACCTCATATTAGATAGTGATGCAAATAACCAGAAATATATTCATGCAAAACAAATGCAACATTTTATGTCTTGACTTTGGGTGAAAACCCAAGGCCAATATGACGACAGACTCAGGAAGAGGAACTGTAACAAGATTTGCAAGATGGCCATTACCCATACTGGATTCAAGATTGGCACCATTAGGATATCATTAATTCATTTGATGAACAACAAAATTATTAATGTGGCCATCTATTTAGAATCAGCGGTAACAAGATTTTCATTGTGGCTATATGGGATATAAGATTGGCATTATTTGTCATAGAGCAAAACCTATGATATCATACCAGGTCTTCTGGTGAAAATACAATGTTCTTCTGAATTTTCATCTAAGACAAGAAGTGATCTTTAATGATTTTCTCGTGTCATATCTAGGTGACTGTACAGATCCATGATTTTATAGCACTGATCAACTTGTTCCTTCTGTCTACAATGCTCTCATCATATTTTACAGACACACATGTCTTGTGAAACTGGTACTATACTCTGTTGGTTATGCCTTCACAAAATTATCTTTAAAAATTGTATCTAGAGTATTGTTGTTGTTGTTGTTATTGTTGTGGGGCTTAATGCCATTTTCAGCACATGATAGGCTATACATGGTGGCCAGTATTAATGGTGGAGAAAGAAACCGGGAAATCCGAAGAAAGAACCACTGACCCATGAGAGTATTATGACTAGGAATCCAACTCTGACTGTAATCATAATTTTGAGGTGTCTTGTGTTTATTAATCATGTAAGCAATGAAATAATATTGCTATCAGGGTTATTTTGAAGCTACTTCAAATATTTGTATTGATAATGGTTTTAATTATCCATAAAAAAATATGTGACAAGAAAGTCAGACAGAATAAAGAAATAGTGCATGCAGTATAAAATATGAATCTCTTATGAAAGAAAATAAAGGGAAATTTATTTGCGTCAATTAAAAACCAAAAAAAGAATACTTGAATTTATTCTTGAACTGCTGCTTTTATATTTAATTGTAATTATGCACTATGTGATATCTTTACATCACTGCAGCTGTGTTACAACATATCAAGCAAATCACTAAATATAATGACTGCATGTAGCCTTGTTAGATTCCTCAGGATAAAATCAATTATATCCCAAAAGTTTGAGTCTTCCTTTTAAAGCAAAATTATTTTATACATGTCACTGCATTAAACATTAAAATTCATAACTGCAAAATCTTCAAAACATATTTCCTCAAGAATTACTGCAATCAATTTTATTTTTCTGCTGAAGATGAAGATCTTGCTTAAGTTTTCTCTAATACATATAATAGTTTTAAATTATACTGAAATAATCCATCATCATGGAAATGAATCAAAACTGATGCTAACATACATTGCATGTTAACTGGGTTCAATGCTGACTTTGGTACCTTCATATCTTGCATAGGTATAATTCACATTATCTCATAATGTACTCATTTTTGCCCAAGTTTAAGATTATGAATAAACACAGGGGTAGAATACTGTCTACAAAACCGGTTAACATGACAAAATGCAATCTGAAATTATCAAAGTAATTTCTAGAAATCCGTCCTTTTCTTTCAAACTGTCAGAAAAAAATACATAAGCTGCTGCTTCTTGTGTGTTGACTTCCTTCATGCACCTCTTCTATATTTATTAAGATCATCCCAATATTCAGACTGATTATGACTGCACTTAAAAATGTCCCAAAATTTCAGTCAATATTTTAATGTGTTTTGTTTCCAAAACAAAGGGGAACAACTCTACATTTTTATGATACTGTGAATCAGATTTTCTATGAGCATATTGTAATGGATATATAACAGGTGAACTAAGAACAGTAAGTCTTCATCTTTCAGTTCATTGTAAAAGAGTGCAAACAAAACACATGAATTTTGCATGTGTTGTTAGATGGTTAAAAAATTGCTTCCTGTCAAACAAATCATACATGTTCTCAATTGCAATAATAGTTTTTGAGGACTTTAAAGATGCAAAATTATAGCAAAACTTTAGATATTTGATAAGCAAGCCTATTTAGAACAAAAGGAACTGTTTATTTCAGTGCTTCTTTATATTTTATGTCTATATGTTTTAGTTCATATGTAGCAATTGTGGTATAACCATAACAAATGCTCTCACAAACACTTTAATTTTATCACAAATTTGGGGGCCGAAATCTGCCCTTGTCCAAAATATGGTCCTTTGTCACTTAAAACTATACACTTAGAAACTTAAATGTTCTGACGGTACTTAAAACCTTTAAGAAAAAGACCTTTCCATAACTGATGAAGATCAAGCTAATGTTATTCCTCTTTCCTTCCAACATGCCTTATACATCTATTAACATACAGACTGGTTTCAATGAAATATACATGGTACCCAAATATGTCTGTCAAGGTGAACTGATTATCATTACAAATTCTAAATAACACTGATGGATGACTGCAACAATTTTAATGTATGTTTACTGGGTTTCAAGGACCTATCATACAAAACCCTGTAATTACAATGACCATATACCCATCTTATTCTGTATCTAAAATACATTTACCTCTGCAGAGATATCAGTGCTTTGTGTACCAAATCTCTGAATGTGCAAAACAGGAGTTCCAACTGAATCATATTGTTTGTTCAATAATGTAACATTTCCCACTTCCTTTCTGAACTCCGACTTCAGGCTTTGTGTAGACTGATTTTCTAATCTACCACTATAGGCTTCTTCCTGATTGATGCTGTTTCTATGTACACTAAATCCAGACTGGCCGTAACATTTAGACTGTATTTCCAACTCATCATCACTTGGTATTAAATGTAAATCAGTATTCATTTCTAATGGCCTTTGAGAAATAAAGATGTTAGCCTCATCTAAAGATCTTCTTACTTTTACACTACTGGAAAATTCTGATTGCCTTTCTTGTTCACTGTCTTGATGAATGAATGTTGAATTTCTGTATCCTTCTGTAAATTTTATGTTTGATTCAGTACTTTTTCTTCTATCATTTCCAATGGAAGATCTAATTTTATCTGAATTTTTATCCCTTGGACAAAATTTCTTTTTTGAATGATTCCATTTCAATGATTTAGAACAGAATTTAATACTATTGGAATTATCATTTTTGATGTCAATGTCAACTGAGAAAGTCCTGTCTAAAGTATTTTTCTTTTCTGAAGTATGTTTCTTTCCTCTGATTTTCTGTGACGTATTTGACAGACCTGCTGATTTGAGTGGATTATTGTTATCATAGGTTAACCTTTTTTTAGATCTCCTTGAAGACGACTTCTCACAATCATTAACATATGTAAATGTCATATGAGCTGATCCTTTCTCTGACCAAGTTCTAGATCTTGCAAACTCACCAAATCTTTCTGAATTCTGCTGGTCAGTGATAAATTTACCCCTGATTTTTTCTTCACTTCCTTGAAAGTGATATGGATCATGAATTACAGAGCTCTTTGTCTCTGCTTTTCTTCTTTGTACCTGTATCTGGACCTTGGCATCAGTTATATTCTTCTTTGATTTACCTTGCTGCAGTAGATTTTTACTTCCTGTAGGACTAAACTCATTTATGTCTGAATTCTTTTCAAAAGAATTTTTCTGAAAGACTGTCTCAAAATCCTTTTCAAAAGAATGTCTCTGAATGACTGTCTCAGTCTTATTAGAATTAAGTTTTACTTCTGAAGTTTTCAGAGACTCATCATGATTGCTACTTGATGAACAATCTTTGTGATTACACTTATCTTTTACTGCAGCCTCTGAATACACATCTGCCGAGTGCCGAGAGTCAATAAAGGATTCATCTGAGTATTTATCTATGTTATCTAACATGGCTCGTTCTTGTCCATGAATACAAGAGTTTGGTGTTTGCTCATTCACCGAACTTCTTTTGCAGGTGGGTTGCTGTTCCATTTCCTGGCAAGACCAATATTTTTGCGATGATCTGAGAAAGCTTGCGTCACAGTTACATGCACAAATTTTCTCATTAGCATGGCTTTCTTCTAAGCTTTTCCTATCAGAAGAATTAGTTCTTATTTTTTTGGGAAATTCTGCCTCGCTCAGAGAAGCATTTCTAGAATCAACAGTAATGAAAGACCTTTCTAACCTTTTACTATTTAAGTGAATTTTATTATCTTTACAATACTGTAAGCTTGACCCTTCAAATTTCTCTTCTCCAAATGACATTGTGCCACTGAAATTTTTGCTACAGGAGTCCAATTTATGGTTTGTAGTGTCATCCAAAACAGAGTCAGGGTTACTGTCATTAACTGCCAAATTTTTGTCCTCATTTAAGATTTGTTTAAAATCGTAACTTTTTACACTGGAACTCGGACAATCAAACTTATGCAGGTTTGGAGGTACCTCGGCACTAGCACATGTTGCTCTTCTTTCCAACTTTTCCTTATCATTATATGATGATGAAAATAACGACGATGATGATGATGATGATGATATATTTTGCTTTATGCTTTGTTTCAATGCTCTACTTTTGTCCTCTATCTTACTTCTTTTTTTAGAGATGAGGTGTATGTCCTCATCACATTGATGGCTTCTTTTTAACACAAGTTCTTTGTGTGTTGATACATGTCTCAATGACTGTTTTGGAGACAGTATTTCAAATTCCTCTAATTCGTTGTCAACCCTGCTTCGAATTTCTTTATACCGGCAGTTGTTGCTGAATTTGTCACTGGTGTCTTTTAAATTACCTTGCTTGGACCTAGAATGAAAGATGTCCTGTTTACTTGGAGTTACCTTCCTTGGTTTGTTTTTGCATGGAATTACTTTCTCTTTCAAAACAAAAGTTTCATCTGCTGGGCCAACAATCTTACACTGTTTATGCATAATATGCATATCTAAGGGATGAACTGATGGATTAATGTTCTGAAGATTACATAGACTTTTTCTATCGTTTCCAGTTATGGTATGGTTATTTGTGCCATATCTTGGGGAATGAATGCGGACTTGAGGTTTTTCTGCATTAATCAGCTTGTCCCTTCTGTCTTCAATGTTTTCTGGCTTAACAGTCGCATTACTTTCAAGCTTTGCTGACACACACAGGTCTTGTGAAACTGGTACCATTATCCTTTGGTTATGCCTTTGCAAAATTACTTTATCTTCAGAATTTTGATTTGGATTTAGACTACTGTGATTAGGAACCCAGCTCTCTGATTTGCAAATGTAACTTACAGGTCTCCTTTGTTTTCTTCCAGTTTTGGAAACAGTCCTCTTACTTAAAGATTTCCTGTTAATATCAACATTTCCTGAAATAATTTCCTCCATTTCATATTCACCTTCACTATTTACATCTCTAGATGCTGCAGTATCCATTTCACAACCTAACCTGTAATTAAAAGGTTTTTTTTCTTTAAGTACACAGACATCTTCTCTATTCTTGGGTCTGTCAAGACCATCATTTGGCACTGGCCTGATGATTACATTTTCTCTGAATACTGAATTTTTATCCATATTATTGTGCGAGTGTCTTTCCAGGCAGAGTTGCTCCCCTTTAATAATTTGGTTGAGTTGACTCCCTTCATAGACAGATTCCCTAGAATGAACAGTATGTTGTTGCTCTGTAGACCATCTTAAATCCTCAACAACTGCCTTCTCCTGACATGTAGAATTCCCAATATCCTTTCTTTCAAGGTTATGTGATGAACTTCTCACTGAAGAGATCATATCACATTTACTGGATTGAGACAGGTTTCTTAATCCTTGATCTTGAGATGACTCAAATGAGTTCAACCTTGCTAATCTATCCTTTTCATGGGATGTGAGCTTTTGGATTGGGTCAACTACTGCCATCCTTGGAGGGTCATGACAGGATGAGGTTCCAAGTCTAAGGAGCTCAATGGAGGATGGTTGACGCTTCTGAATGTCAGGGGAGACAACTGGACTTGACTGATATATAACAGTATTTAAAAGGATGGCTGAGTATCCTGCAGACTTGTCTGAAATAAAAGACCAGTTTCAGTCATCTTTACATGCTCACATGAAGCAATAATTGTATGTATTGATAGCAACTTCTGAATTAATATAAAAAATGAAATCAGCTATATAAAATTAAAACTGAAACTAGATTTGTTTTTAAAACATGAAGTCAGCCAATGCAGACCAAATGTGTCAAAGTCTACAAAATTCGACTCAAGTATATGAACAGCACAGTATGTATACACCCA
The DNA here is from genome assembly GCA_016746295.1 of Potamilus streckersoni. Lineage (NCBI taxonomy): Eukaryota > Metazoa > Mollusca > Bivalvia > Unionida > Unionidae > Potamilus > Potamilus streckersoni. The sequence goes on from JAEAOA010000714.1 coordinate 44,719, forward strand.
CCCTGTGTTTAATAGTCTATATATAAGAAAGAGTCAACATGGTTGTCTCTGCAGATTACTGACCACCTACTCTCAATGACCTTAACCTTTGGTCAAGAAAAGCAGCAGTCTTCAAACTAACTGTAGTGTGCAAAAACCAGTATTTTCTTATCATACACACATTGACCTTTATACCCCAAAATATGTATTTTCTTGTAGTGAGTGCAAAATAATACAACATTGATGAAGCAGCTTTAGAATTAAAATTAACTGTGCAAGACCCATTTTTCTACTGATTCAAAATGACCATGGCCATTGGTCAAGAAATGCAGCAGTCCTCAAACTAATTGTAGTGTGCAGAAACTATTATTTTCTTATCAGACTCACCTTGACCTTCAGATCTCAAAATATGTATTTTCTTGTCATGAGTGCAAGATATCACAAAATTGATGAAGCAGCTTTAGAATAAAAATTAACTGTGCAAGATCCATTTTTCTACTGATTCAAAATGACCATGGCCTTTGACATAAAAATCAAAATGCCTCTTTCTTAGCTTTGTCTCCCACAAATTTTAGTCAACATGTGCATTCTCAAACCAAAGTAATTGTGAGTTTGTCCTTTAGCCTTCTGACCTTAAATCCTTGACCTCCAAACCCAATATTGTATTTCAGGGCGAAATAAAATGAAAGAGACAGCTCAAACCATTCTTATTTACTGCATCTCACTGATGTACTGTAGTGCCAAGAAATGTTCCTTTCACAACTAAAGTTCTTATTTAGATTATTCTAGCAAAAATACATAACAAAGTCAACATAGTTTTTTATACTGCTTCCAGGCTAATATGTTTTCTCACACAACACTTACTGCTTATGTTCAAACTGGCAAAATATGATATTTGCAAATGTACTACACAATTTTATTTTACAAAGATATGATAAACATGTTGAAAATAACAATAGTAGTGTTAAATAGCATGTGAAAATCAGCCTAAATGTTCATACAATGATGATTCGCATAATCTGTATTTCAAATAATCCTACTTCCGTAACTAATCTTGCACAGAAAAATAAGTTACTGTCTACCAAAATCTGTCCAATTTATGCACTGATATGGAAGCGATCTGTGAGTTGGAATCAGACAAGGGTTTGTGTTTTAGAGCTAAATTGTAAATATGACAGAGGCACAGTCTGAAACAGGAAGTCAATAATACCACATGGGCTTGATGTGACACAGTTGTCATTCTGTAGTTACAGTCTGGAACTAGGTGTCACTAGTATGTCATATGGGTTGGATGAAACACAGTGTCATATATATTATTTCAACGTCCAAAGGACACAAACCCTATAAGATGGATGGAAATTTGTGCCTTTAAAGTGATACATATAACTCAATAGGAAATTTGATAACATTATTGGAACACTGATTTTTTCAATGGAAAGAAGATGTCTGTGTTGCTGACATAAAGTGATGTGTTGTTGGTCAAATCCTTGTGTATGGAAACTTTCATCTTATATGACACTGGGGAACAAATGTTGAAACAACTTAAGAGAAGTATTATAATCAGAATTAGTAGTGTGTTTCAATGACAAAATATATATTGAAAAATGATAATGAAACACTTTTCTTAACCAGTGGTTGGCAGTATACTGAGTTTTAAGACTTGAATAGTCAATTACTATATGAAACTAGGCCTAAAACACTTTTAGTAATTAATGTGTTGGTAGTAATTAGTCTACCTTGCTGTTATGCTTGAAGAAATTTTACATGTCAAGGTCTTGGTATGTTTGGTCTTTGGACCATCATTGACACCCAGCCAAACCTCAAAAGACAAAGCAGATCTCACCCCTACTTACAGGTTTTGAGAACATACGCTGAAAATTCAACGACACAGTTCTAACAAATATTACTTAATATGGAAGAATTCTGAAAAATACTCTAGTTGAAAGCTGAACATGCAATACACACGGTAGTAAAAATGGAACCCAATTTCAAAAAGCAAAGATAGCACACATTTCACAATAAATTATAAAAGGAGATTAAGCATCAAACATGACAACTTTGCTCACTCTGATGAAGAAAGTACATTTGTATTATCTAAACTCTGGAGAAAAATGGATAACACTGATTATTTATCTACTCTGAGTAGACGATAAAAGACAGTTTACAATGAGTATATCATGTACATACTGGAGATCAAAATATTTCCCCAGATAATGAATATTTGAACAAAGTATTCACATGATATACTATCGCTAAAATAATATTTTCTATTTAGAAAATTCATCTTTTAAAAAACATTACTAAGGAAACTATTATTAGCATCTGAAACTGGGTATGAACATGAACATAAACAGAGTAACAGGGGTTCTGTATTATTTCTATGCACCAAACTATGTGTAAGTGCACTTGACAAGAACATTAATGTTAAAGGTAGTCCAGTTTGCTTCAATGTATCTAGGCTTCCACATTACTCCAAAGCAATTAATCCACAAGTCTAGTCCCAGTTTGTGACGCAGAACTAAAGTCATTACACAGAAACCTTCATCTTTCTTTAGACAAAACTCAATCGAGTGGCTGAGTGGTCTAAAGCACTGTCCATTACGGATCACTGCCATCTCACCTCTGTCTGTGTGGGTTCGAGTCTAGGATTCGGCGAATGTGGATATGTGAGAAAGCTTTCCAGTAGCTTCTCATGGGACGGTAGTTCTTTCCGGTGATTTCCCAGTTTCTTCCTCCACCATTAATACTGGCCACCATGTATAGCCTATTATGTGCTGAAAAATGGCGTTAAACCCCACAACAACAACAATAACATTTACCTTTGACCTTTTGACACCAAAATCTATAAGCTTCTTCCTTATCAAAAATGCAAGACATCCACAAAGTTTGGTACTGGTCCTGGTCTGTGATGTAGGACTGTTATTCTGATGTAACCATTGTTCCTCTTTCAGTAATAGTAACCTTATCTTGGACCTTTTCACCCCAAATTCAACACTTCTTCCTTATCCAAGTGCAAACCATCCACAAGGTTTGGTTCAGGTCTGACGTGTAAAATATTACTGTGCAGAAAACAATTTTCTGTCATAATGAACATGATTGTGAATATTCATATCCCAAAACTATTCCACTTCTCCATTACCCAAATGCATGCTATTTACAAAGCTTGGAAATCATAGATGATGAAAAACTCAAGCTGTTGCATATAAACAAAAAATGGAGCAGACAGATGGACAACATGCATGGTTTTCCTGAAGTGGTATATCATATTGCGTGCAATGTTTCACCCAAATATTTATATAAAAAAACAAAAAAACTGAAAAAATTACTGTAAAGGTCAAGAAATCTAATTGTGTCATTAACATAAAAACACAAATAAAACCTAAAAAATGTCCTATTTATCGGAAAATACTTACCCAATCACATTCATGTTAGTAATTATTTCTGTTACATCCAGTTGATTGTTTCCATAAGTTTGACCAATTCAGTAACGTGTAACAAAATATCGTACTGCTATCGTCAGGTTGGAAAAACATTTCAAATGTTAGGTATTCCAAACTGATGCATCAACAGTAAACATTATGTTCATCTTAATGAACACATAGAATTTATGTACTTATTGTACAGTTGCATAAACTTCAGTTCTCAACTCAATGGCTTGATGCCATCTCACATATAATTCTCGGATTTCTTTTCTTCCTCGAACATGACGATGGCAAGCTAATATGAAAACCAGATCCAAATCAAACACAGACAAGTCAACTGTCCGGATTTTAATGCAAGAATCATATTTCAGTAATTTTTCCTTTTCTTCCAAAAGTCCATATTTTATGGGTAATTTTCATGTCAGTTGGCAAAATCTTAAGGGTTGGTAGGTCTGGAGATTCATAACCCCTCCAAAACCAATTAAATCAACTACATCTAAATCATAAACTGAACCATGAGCTGAGGAATAGATGGAGTTTGGCATGAGTGTTGCAAGGGGGTATAAACCATTGCTTGGAGTTGGAAGGCCTACACCCTGCTTGTCTGCAAATATGAGTATTAGACAATCTATGAGTGCTCACTGCCTCTGTAAGGTTGGTGCATCCGAGTATAACCTTTGTAATATCTCTAATGCTTGTCATCCCATCTGAGGCTGCTTGTGATGAGGGTGAGAAAAGAATAGATTTTGTACCAACAACTGTAAAGGCAACTCCTGTGCAGTCTTTTTACTGATTTCCTCTATACATCCCCCAAATATGAGTGGGAAACCTAATGGAAGGAAGCGCAAAGCAATTACATGTTTTGGTTTGAGCAATGCAGATTGCAAATGAGTACCATTTATATTAGAGAGAGGACATATTTACTGCAGTGAAATTTTTGCAAGTCAAAGCACATTTGTATTATAGTTGTTACTATGTGATCTGTACCAATACAGATAATAATTTAGACAGAATTTGACTTGCCAAGAAAAGGCTTGTTTATTTCTGATACATGAGGGGCCATTTCCACAATCTTCAAAAACTGAGGTAAAATCTTCAAGGACAGACATATGTCATCTTCAACTTTATCAACTAATGTCTTGACTTTGTAATTTGTATTTGTAATTGGCAATGGCCATTTTGAAATGAAATTCAGTATTTTCCATGGTAGGATCAGACTGAGGGTCCTCTTCCTCCAGAGGAATGTACACTATGTCTTTCATGTATGGCAAAGATGCCACCATTTCAATGTTATGCATTGCTGAAAATCTTCCACACTGGAAGGCTTTAAAGGTGGTTTGGATTCCAGACTGCTTGTAAGATTGTCTGGCATGGCTGGCTGGCTGGCTTGACCGGTTTGTGTGCATTAAACCAGCACCAGGGGTGCTGGTGGGTCAGTTGTAGACAGATGGATGGCTAACTGGTCCAAGCAGCAAAGTCAACAAAAGACATTGGCACTGATGATACAGATGTTTGAAAACTGAACTGTGTCTACTGTGTCAAATGGCTGGATGGTTCTGTCAACGACTGGGACTACAAATATATATATGCATATGCCCAGCTTAATCACATACATCATATCCAGATGAGAAGCTAAATTCGTATCAAACGGGTTCCCAAGATTTGTAAGATGCAACTTCATCATGATTGTTGACATTCTTTTTGACAAGACTTTATAAATCACATTTTTGATCATCCATGATTCAAGATCTCTGTTTGGATGATGATCATTTAGTGCAAGCAAAGCTGCATTCTTAGTTGTCTTAAGCTTGCAAATAAAGAAGGTTACCAATCAAATTTGGCGAGGATTAAACAAAACACTAATTAAATCAATATATTATAAGTATATCAAAAGTGGCATTATGTGTGAAAAGGCGAAGTTATGAACAGCAACAGCTGTACTGTGGTACTACATAGCTACAATATGGTGTCACCGATGTAAACAAGTCATATAAAACAGAGACAAATTCACACAAAATATCTGGAAGATCACCAAAATATGCAACATAGTATGGCTATCAGACTTTCTGTGGCATCAAAAGACTTTTGGATGGCTAACAGAAAAAATACAAATCCAAAGATTTCTGGAGGCTTGTTCAGTTTACAGCAAAAGTTAGAATTGATTATATCCAGGATGTGGAGCACCAACTAGTGGGTTATGAGGTAATTTGTAAGAGCTTTTTCCATTCATCTATGCAAAGTAAAGACAGACCTTTATCAAATCTATGGTAGTGCTGGATTCTGTAGGTAGCTTAAGTTATTTATAATGTTAATGTGATTTGGATTGTGTATTTGCAAAGAATCTGAAAAACTGCTATAATGGCATAAAAACCCTAATCAGGTTGTCTACTATAGGCATGATAAGTGTATAAAATGCTATGTCTTTATGGGAAAGTTATTCCCAATGTTAATCTGACTGGATTTGCCAAAGAAACTAAAAAAATGCTATAATAGCATAAATCCTAATCAAGTCATCTACTGCAGCCTTGATAAAGTGTGTAAAATCTTATGTCATTGCACTAGTCATTGTCCTGGTAGAGTTTTTCTGGTAACCAGTAGACTGGTTCTGGCTGGTATCCCTAATGTGTTGACAGAACATGCACAAATACCTTTTCGGGGGCTTTTAATTAAATTTTCCAAAGAGGCAGATTTCAACTAAATCGCAGTGTGTATGGTAGATGGCCTTAAAAATCGTAGTTTTGGAATACCAATGGTAGCATGACACATACTAAATTTCACCATTTTCATTTAGTGCCTACTAGATATCACAAAAAAAGGCTTTCAGTGAAAATCAGATGTTTATGACTATCCATTCAGAAAGATTACAATAACAAATTTTCATTATTGGGTGTGTAAGCTGAGCCATTTTCATTTAGACATCTTGCGATATCTTTGTGTGAAGACCTGACAATGCTGATCCATTCAAGATTTTCAAGAAAGCTAATCTGTTTGCCATACAGCATGTCTGAGCAACAATTATTACATTTGAGATCAACTAGACCTTGCAATAAATGTGCAAATTTACATGGCATTCCTCAAAGAAGGATGGCCAATGATGGACAAAAGGACATCCCATGAGCACTCCTGGCCTATGGCAAGCCGACCTAAAAAATTAAACGTAGTGGGTCACAAAGTCTAACTGGTCACCTATCCCTATCCTGCAACACCTTCAAAACGGATAGGCAATCTCAATTCCAACAATGACACAAGTCTAAAAATATGTATATATGGTAGAAGAAAATCAAAATCATAAAACTTTAACAACTGTAGGAAGTAAAGATTTTACCATGTGATTGAGGAAACATATACGCTACTGGAAATTCTCCCGCCAGAAATGGATGCCTAGCTGCTTCGGATACAGTCAGTCTCACATCTGAAATTCAATAACTTCATCTATGATGATGAGCAGATATGTATAAATCCATGAATATCTCATGAAGTAGTGTCTGCTGCTGATGATAACACTAACAAGCCAATTTTAAAACCTAGAATGTTTTAAAATCAAGAAAGCTCTGTCATTTGTGAATGGTAAAAAATACATCTTTATTTTCTAATTTTATGGCACAGAAAATTCATGTAGGCCCTCTGTCAGTGTAAAAGAACGTATACTGTTACAGCAGACCCTGTCTTCATGAAACACCTCTACTTGAGGGCACAATCAAAATAAAATTTTGGTATTCAATATTAAACAAACTGTTTTAAAAGACACAACATTTTAAAGTTGTAAGTTTTTCCACTGTTAAATATTGTTCACTATAGACATTAATTTTATGAAGTAATCCCAAGCATCAAAAGATGACTATGAATGAGGTTCCAAGTTTAAGAGTTTTGTGAGTACAGTATGAGTATTCGAGTATTTTCAAGATGAAGAGTTTCACAAGTACAGTACCAGGTAAAATTATGAGAGTGCTTTCCGATGGCAAGCTTCATGAGTACAGTTAAGTATCAAAAGTACCATATCAGGTATGAATATTCAAGTGCTTTAAAGATCAGGTTTAATGGATATAATACCAGGTTCCAGTATGAGTGAGGTTTCAAGTTACGGGTTTCATATGTATGACTATGACTATGAGAGTGTTTTCAAGTTGAGGAGTTTCACAATTATAGTACCAAGCATGAGTATTAGTGTACTTTCAAACAAATGTCGTTACATGAATACAATCCAGGTTGAATGTTCTTTTTACCTAAACATCAGTACCCTCAAGAAAAAGTACAAACATTCTAAAAAATATGTATGGGTCTCTTATGACTTACTGAATTTATATGAAAATGATAACAAAATTCAAAACTGCATTCATGTGTGACTAGTCCATACTTAAAGTACCTTCCCTGTGTACCAAATGTTCTGATGCCCAAGGCAAGCCAGTTGATACAAAGTATTCAAAGCAGGTTCATTTACGAAGGGTTTTAGTGACAGAATTTGTTCCATACATTTCTCACGCTTTCCATTAAATTAACAACCCAGTGAAGCGCATAAGAAATGATTAATAGATTACCAGTTGCACGTTTGTAGCTAAAAAACAACTATTAAATTTTATTCTGAAAATAGATGTACTGCTTTTCCCTCAATATGTATATGACTAATATCACTCAAGTCTTTTGTGTATCTTGTACATTTGGATAAGAAAAAAATAAGGTGGTGTTTAAGCTTGTATCACAGTCTTAACTTTGATTCATCGCTGAAGGAGCCACTATGATGACAGTGGAAGTAACAAGAGACCTTTGAAGGATGCTGGTCAAAATAAGTTCAACAAAATTACGCTTTTCTCTTCATTGTAATAGCTTTGTGTTGAAATTATTTCTGACACACTTGAATACTGAAAAGATTTTCAAGATGGCCATTGTGGCAGCCATCTTTGATGTACAGACATGCCTATCCCCAGAAAACCGCTCCAATGGCATAGTGGTTAGAGCTTCCGCCTTGAATGCGAGAGGTCGTGGGTTCGATCCCCGGTCAAGTCATACCAAAGACTTACAAAAATGGTACTAACAGCTGCCTTGCTTGACGCTCAGCATTAAGAGGTTAGTGTTAGGACTGGCCGGCCTGGTGTCAGGATAATGTAACTGGGTGGGACAGCATGTGACATGTCTGCAGCATGATGCCCCAGTGCTAGACATCACTATAAACTGCCACACTGCAGATATGGTAGCGATATGACTGAAAAATTGTTAAAGCTATCTTAAAAATCATAATCATAATCACATCCTACCCCAGAAAATGTTTTTGAGGGACACCATAACCAAAAATGAGGGACATAGCATGAAAATGAGAAATATAAGAATGTTAGAGTGAATAAACATAATAAATTCTCTCAAAACACCATTAACCCTTTCATCACGGCAGACTGCAAAACCGGTCAGGGGGAAGTAATTCCGTAAACACTATGGACCAACTTTTCGGTCTGGGGCAGTGTTCTTCCGTAATGTTATAGTACCCGACTAAATATCTTTTGGGGTACCTCTAATAACTTCCATCTGGTAATGTAGATGTTATATTTGGATGATCTCGTGAGTTTAGCTTGTATACAACTAGAAATATCAAACAAAAGTAGGAACTTTTAACGTGTTTTCCGAATGCTGAAATTTGTATAAAAAATGGCGGCGTTGGAAGGAATATTAGAGGAGAGTTTTCGGAGGAATTAAATAATTTTGACCTGGTAAATTTGGATGAAAATGAGAGAAGACGTATGGAGAGTCAATGGAATGCTTTGTGGGTGACAGTGATGACGATTAAGATGACTTCGAAGGTTTTGAACCAGAGGAATTGTATGCTCCATGTGGTTTTTTGTTTTGGATGAAGCCAGAAAAGCAAAGAGATTTGTTTCAGTTTTCTGACAGAAATGGGCACACACGAGTGTTAGATGGCTCCAGGAAAGCTTTGGATTATTTTCAAATATTCTATTCAGATGAAGTTTTGGAAAAATTGTCCGTTTATCGAACTTGATTGCGACAATCAAACGCGGCAGAGACGAAATAGGTGTGTGGGCAGATCTCACTTTGGAGATCATTTTGGTTCATTTTATAGAATCTTATATATTATGAACACCATGAAAGAAAGACTTGTGTTACTACTGTGATTATTCACTAGTACATCTAGGGTCAATTGAACAAGTCTTGAGAACTTTCTAAGTTTTCTAAGAGGTAATAAAATAATTGTATTTTACCTGTTGTGTTACCTGTTTGTACCTGCATTTTAATAGTTGTAATAGATATGCATATTTTATTGAATTAGTCATAAAATTTGATTTTTAACCTTGATTTTGACACCTAATCCAGCCAGATATCTTTAACATTGGCAAAGTTATGTTGTTTCAAAGTCCACAAGTCATTTTGCTTTACAACTCCAAAGTTACTTAGTGTTGAGGACTCTATGCCTACAAAATTACTTAGTAATGAAAGGGTTAAGTACAAGTAATGCATATTTATAATAAATACTTTTGTATAAAACCCAGTACCCACCTATTTACAATATATACAAATATACAAAATTCAAGTCCAGAAAAGAACTTAAAGTTTCCTTAATCATCGCTTCCATCTGTAGAAACAGTGAATGGGCAATTCTGCATTCTTTCAGCTAATTTTATTGTAGTATTGGCTGTAATTTAGCAATGTCAGAGTCACTAAACATAATTTTAAAAGCCTTTGAAAATGTTATCAAGTGCACTCATAGGCAGATTGAGTTCAGTAATAATATCTACTAGCATAACTTAAGCTCTAATTACATTAGATTTAGGCATAGATGATGAAGTCACACTTGTTCTAGCCTATAATAATAATTTTAAAAAATCCATCAATTTTTTTTAAAGCGTTTAACTTCTTTATCAAGGTCAGAATGCCTTTTGCCTTTTGCCTGAAACATGTCTGCATATATCGAACATTCCTCCAGACTTTATTGAAAATTCACAATTACAAATGTTGCAGAGAGCATTTGTGTCTGCCTTTTTTCCTGGCTGGAAAATTTCATACTCATCAGCGTATTCTTTACAAAAACATTTAGCATTTTTTTTATGTAAGTTTTGAATCACTTTCTTCAATATCCAATTGCTTTTTAGGAGCCATGAATTTTTTTCTCATAATCCAGAAACAATTGTAAACAGAATATAAAAGAATCCGTGAAATTGATTTTTGTATTAGAAATGTCAAAGATTACGTGTTTGCAATGGATTTTTTAAACCATCGTGCATGTGCAAATTTGAAATTTTTTTGTTCTAGTCAGTGATAGCATATTTTATGACATGCAGATTTTTTATATCCTCATTTTTGCAGATTTTCAACACTAAATGAGTTTTTGTGGGACGCAAAGGCAAATTTGGGCATTTTGCGGGACTAATATGCTAAATGCAGGACAGTAGGCATGTCTGAATGTAAGATCAGCACCATTTTCATTTAGAACCACTGAAACATCATTAAGTAGTCTTTCAGTGGAAACCCAATATCGACAAAACCATCCATTCAAGATAAGCAACATTAACAAGATTTTCAAGATGGCATTCATGGAAGCCATACTGGATACAAGATTGGCACAATGTTCATTTAGGACACACTAGATGTTAGAAGTCTTTTGGTGAAAACCCCACATCAATATGACCATACATTCATCAGAAGTAGCGATAACATTTAAGATGTCTGCCACAGTGGCCATATTGGTTGTCAGATTCGCATTCTGATAAAAACCCTGTATGGCTTTCTGTTCATGAGGTATAGCAGTAACAAGATTTTGGAGATGGCTGCCATGACAGCCATATAGGCTTGTCATAACTGTTCTTTAGAACCAACTAGGCATCATGGTGAAAACTACATGTCAATATGATTATCTCTTCAGGAGGTCTAGCAATAACAGGATTTTCAAGATGGATGCAAGATTTTTGCACTATTTTGATTCAAGATCAACTAGAAATCACAAGACTTGTAGTGAAAACCTCATATTGTTATCACCCCATGTTCTGGTATAGCAGTAATTTTTAAGATGGATGCTGTGGTACCAATACAGGATTTCCAAGTTCATTTACCATTAAGCTTACCTTAGGATAAATGTGACTGTCAAGTTTCATGGGAAAACTCCCAGTAGTTCAGGAGTAGCAAACATAAATATGTTCTAAAAGGCCAGGCAACAATCCAAAACATAAGTTTCTAAGTAGAACTAAAAATTAAGATGTGTGCAAATATACTGCTTTGCAGCTGCAGATATAGGGTTAATTTCATGAAATATGAAAACTGAGTTTTTACTTTATTGTTTTTAAATATTTCATATTTACCTGGATCATAGTGTAGAAGCCCTGCCAGAAAGCTTACAAACCCGAAATCTCTACAGTGAAGATAATTTCGAAGAATATCTTCCACTACAAAGGAAAAATGTTTCATATAAAAGACCATTTTTTTTATCTCTGATACTGTTTATAAATTGGTAATGTGATTTATCTAATTCTAATATTTGGTTACATTTACCCATTTTGACAACTAGTAGTCACAAATTATATATATATACATACAAACACACACGCACACATCAGCAACATGATATTTATAGTAAAGCTTAAAGTAGTTTAAGCTCTGATTGCATCTAAAATTCATTTTAAAGTGACATTTGTTTAAATTTTAACAAAGTGTTATGAAAATAAATCAAATTTTCAGAAAATGGTACTTATTCAAGGGTACCATTACATCATAATCAAAGAGGAATGTTTGCTTACAAGAACTATTAAATGAGCTGGCTACCTCCTGAATACAACTCATCTTTTCTGACTATATCATGTAAACAAAGTGGAATAACTCTTGCCCATTACCCCTCCTTGCCACCACTATCAACAAGAATGCTAAAATAGCAGGGTGGATGGGAGAGTATTTAAGGACTCTGATCAATTAAGTATTCTCAGAGAAGGATGTTTTTGGTTTAATGAGATCTATTAGTGCATGATAAGCATAAACAATAGCTAGTATAACTGGTGGAGAAATAACACTGGAAAACATTAGAGGAGTGCTGGAGGATGCCACTGCTTTCTACTATAGATAAGGAAGTGTATGATGACCCAATGACTAACCAATTCTTGGTAGCAAAACATGGTTGTCACGAGGATGACCAAATATCTGAACTGAAAAAAGTTCATGTTAACTGAAACACCATGCAACTCACTCACATTGCATGCCAAAGCTAATGCACTCATGGAAAGGGTTTTCTATTATCACAATGCAGCAATGTCTGGGCTAATGGCTCATATTTCTCTTAAATGAACTACGCTAAAACCCAGGACAGATTCCATTTTGGAGACTGACAGAGATTTTAGTCTATTCAAATCTTAGTTAGCTATAAGGTCTGATATATCTTACTCATGACAAATCTCTTTTGCCATGGTTCCTGAATGTTTTAAATATTAAGGAACACTAACCTTTGATGATAAAAAGTAAGAAAAAAGTTGGCCATTTTTTTCTTATCCAAATGTATAAGATACACAAAAGACTTTGGTGATATTAGTCATATACCAATTGAGGAAAAGGTAGTTCATCTACTTTCATAATAAAATTTGATACTCTTTTTAGCTATACTCTTGTTAAACAGTAATTATTTCTCATGTATCTCACTGGGTTGTTTATTTTGATGAAAAACTTGACATCATCTCTATATATTTTATGGTCAATACCCTAGAGGTAAGCAGTGAATGCAGGATAAGAGCTCAACCAGACAGTTTTTGTCATACTCTTATGGATGACTGGTTCACCAGGGATATGGTTGGCAAGATTTCCGCTTGTGCAGAAGAAGGTCTAGTCATGCTTTGGCCATGACTGGACTGATGTACTTATCACTAAAATCCCTATCATAACATGTTTGTGTAGCCTTACAAACAGCAAGATTGACAAATCTATTTTTAAGATTCCTGAAATTGTAATTCAATGAAGCCGTAGCAATGTTAGGATAGAGAGATCTATCACTGTGATCTCTATAATTGTAGAGAGATGAAGCTGTAGGCCCAGTAAAATGGATGGATCTTTTACCAAGAGCCATGTAATTGTAACTGTATACAGTTGTGTCATGGTAGGACAGACAGATCTATCATTTTGATCTTTGCAATCACTGAAAGAAGAAGTCGTTAGCCTGGTGAGTCAAACAGATCATCCAATAAGACCTAACTGAGATGGCTGGGCAGCTAGCTGAATTGATCGGATGATCATGGTTGGCTCTGGCAATACAGGATGGATAAGTTAAAAACCCAATGTACTCATAACTCCAAAAGTACAAAAATACTGATTTTCAGGAAAAAATACTGAATTTCAAAACATTAATTATTTAATGTCAAAGATGCATTTCTGCACTCTTGCACTTTTTCAATGGAAACCCTGTTGCATTTGGGTGCCCATTCAGAAATTGCAGGAGTGCAACACACTCACACACAGACAGGCTTTCTATAGGAGCCTTTTCCATACTATAATTTTTCAATCATTAACAATTCAAATGTACCTATACTGATGATCTCAATTCGATGAAACTGTTATTACTGAACTGTTTTCATTCTAGTACACAAGTATTCCTCTGCTATTTGACTTTCTGGAAAAAGTGTGTGAAATGAATTGCCAGCAGCATTAGCAACAGAAAGATGATGGTTCACTTTTTAAAAAAAATAAAGTAAAATGAATTTCCAATCGAATTACATCAAGGTTCTCTCTTGTATTTTACAAACATTGTTAATTTCATGCTGTTGATGATGAAGCAGCAAGCTGATGATTATTTGCTTTTTCATACCGTTTTATGTAATGGGCAACTCCAAGCCCATAAGTGAAACCACAATACATAATTTACAATACATAAAGTTTCTTACTTTAATATATGGTTTCACAAATCTGAACTAGACAGCATAACTGTCTATCCAGTTCAGTTTTTTTCTTTGCAGAGAAAATTCTGAATCTTTTGCTTCCTTTTCAACATGACTAGAAGCTGAATTTTACTAAGATGAGATACAGTGATTGCGGCAACATGTTTGTGCAATCTAATATGGTGGTTAAAGACTGGCATGGTAGCCTCGATTTCGAATGAACCAATCATATTTTAGAATTCTATATCCCCATATACATGTAATAAGTTTCTCTTACTCTCATAATTGAATCAGGTGCCATTCTAAACAGAAAATTGCAAATAAATTTTTAATTTAATTTTTGTAATTTAAAAAACAGAATTTTAACCACAAAAAAATGTACACCTGTAATCTGGTCCAAAAAACAGGAAAGACAATTGGCAGCTATGTGCAGCTTGGCTTACAGCCTGAAGGATTGTTCATAAATGCAGAAGAACATATGCCACATGGTTACACTCTCCTACTGTAAAATTACCAGTAGGAATGTAAAATTTTACATGGTCATCATTTCTTTGCCTTGGTAGACATTTGCAAATACAATCCTGGACAATACAACACACAAAATGCATGGTAATGATGAATTACATTTTATACATAAAAGGCATGACTCTTGCATTTCCTTCTTGGCCTTCAAACTTAGTGCATTTAGTACATTTCATCAACAGGTTTATCAGAAAATACAAGATTACTCAAAACATGACCAAAATGTATAAATTATTGATGTAGCATGTTAAAAAATTTGCAAAACCACCCATTACAAACTTGGTGAGCATGCAATAGACAGTGTGAGCAAAACTATGAATAACAAAATACATCATCAACAGTGTGTTGTACCATGCAGCCTAAAAATGACCAAGACTGAGAAAGTTAAAAATTCCACAAAATATTTGTAAAATTCCACAAAATATTTGCTACCTTTCTGGATATGAATATTAATCCAATAAATCAAACATCCTGGAAAGATGGTTCAAATTTAACTTAAATTTTATTTGGAATGTCCAGAGGTGTAATGTTCTATGTTGTTGTATGACGGCAAAGCTAAAAACTTGCAAAACATAGTGGTGGAACTGGAAAGAAACTGGCAAGAGTTAATTACCCTTTGTCTGTATAATAAAGACAGAAAAAACAATTTTTGTCTTTTATAAGGGCTGGATTTCGGAGGTTGCAGGCTTAGATCCCTAATTTTAACTTGATCACAAAATGTATTTAAAAGAGATTCTAAATCTCTTGCTACTATAAATGAAAACAATGTATATCGACCTCAATTTCTGTATGATAAGACTTTTACATAAACAAAATTTTTTTAGACAACTTTGGTATAGTAAAAGTACATGAATGATTCTCAAAATTCCATGAAGATATACCTTGACACTGATTGGATAGCCCCGTATACTGCTTAAATTTGGGGAAAAATTTTCCTCTTTGAAAAATATATGAAGGCAAGGGTCCAAGTAATTGTGTCATCTGAAAAAAATTATAATTTTGTTAAAAGACATGGCATTTACAAATGTGAAATATTATATGTTAATGACAAGGACACAGTGCCTCATCATCCTATTATCTATTCTCTATATATCACTGTATGATTCATTTAAATATCACTTATCAAAACTTACTGGGAAACAAACTGTTGTAAAGATAAAGGATCATCCTTATAACTGATAATAGTATAAAGAACACACTGGAGTATCAGAGGATATTCCATTGGCTTACAGGAGTTAAAAGTCTGAATAACTGATACTACCACATTTTACCACTAACTCCGGCTTTTATATATTTCCTAAAATATATTATTAATCTTTCAAGTATAACAGTACTGATGACATTGTGTGTAAACTTTAAATATTTCAAATTTGGCTCTTTCTTGAATTTTTTAGTTACTGATGTTCAAAGTTACTATAAAATTCAACTAAAATTTTGTTTTCTAAATGTTAATCATTATTCAGATAATTAGGTCTTTTAAGTAATCATTGCTTAGATTTTATTGGTCAGGTATTAGCTCAACTGTGGTAGATACATGGACAGAATGTTGATAATATCCACTGGTATTGCACCAATCAACTATTTACTGTATCATGTCATAAGGTCAGAAAAGGTATTATGGTTATATGTGAGGTGGTCAAATGTAACTCCAAACCTTCAAGTTCAATGCATTAAATATAAACATATTTTTTGCAGTTATAAGAAGATCCCGGGAAATGCATCAATTTCATATAAAATTTATTTCAATGACTGAATAATTCAGTTTGATGTTTTTTCTCAACAATGTTTGCATAACATATAATGCATTCAACACACTTAACAAGTTTCTAATAAAATACTGGCAAGAAACAATGTAATACCATTTAAACAGCTGACAATGTTAAAGTTTCTGTGAAAAAAATCATCAAATTACAAAGTTAACACTTACTCCTGCATTCAGTACATACATTCAACTACTATTCAGCATGCAAATTGTGCAGAGTTGAAAAATTATCTTAAAAGAAAAATGTTTTACTCCTAACTCTTCAGTCCACATGAATTTTATAATATATAATTATTAATGAGAAAGAATGGAGTTCTTAAAAAAAAAATCCTTTTAAGTTATTTAACTTTGCAGATTTCTTTCCAAATAGTAATCGTGAGTTACCTCCCTTATATTGCAAAACTGTAGCATATCAAAAATAGTCTAAATTATCCGGGGAAAAAAACTCATTAGAGTTAGCAAATTCATTTAAAGACTGACACCTATGCATGACAAATTCATACGTCATTAAACTTGTGAATTTCACCTTTGGTAGAATTGGTCACAACTCAAAACTATATCCACCATATTGGGGGCACTCAGCAGATATAATGTTCTAACAGAGTGACAGATGTAATGTGAATTTGTTTGCATTTGCAACATGCACAATGGAGAGAATATTGGCATTCTTCTATATTACTTTCATTTACTGTGGCTGAAACTTATTTATAATTTGTCATGGTGGAAACTGTGCATGATCTAAGCATATTTCTGATCAAAATGATTGCCACTATGTCATCAAAAAATCAGCCTAAATTAATCCAAAGCACAACAAATTTTAGCAGGGATTAAAATAGATATCACAAACTTTGCCAGGGCAGGCAGTATAAGCTCTTTTTACAATTTACATTTTTAAGTCCAAAAAGTGAAAATGACCAAGGTTTTTTTTTATAGGAACACCTCTGAAATAATGAGAAATAAATGTTCTTTTAAAAAAAAAAAACTAACATGCAAAAAGTTCTTTTTAAAAGCCAGGTTAAGCACTATGGAAAATCTGGGAAATTCTTTATCTTTAAAATTAAAATCTACGAAAAGTATGAAACTGTAGAGTTTTGTAAAATTCCGATTAATACAGGAACCAGTATAAACTGATTTACCTGCTGAAGAATCTCTTCCTTTCTTTTGCCATGAAACAAAGGTTTCCCCATGTACAACTCAGCCAGAATACAGCCAATAGACCACATATCAATCTCTGTACCAAATGGCAATCCAAACATCACCTAAAGAATAACAAAAAGATTGGTGTTTGTCCATCTGATTTCATCAGAAAAGCTAAGATCAGACCTTGTTGTGTTGTTACAATAGTGTGTACATCAATAGCATCAAAACCATTATCTTAAAAATTCAAAACAATGTAAAGTTCTGACTGAAATAAATGATACATGTATAAGCAAAGTAATTCCATAATATTCTTCAATTTTGCCTGATGGGAAAACAAATTCAACAGAAAACGAGCTCTTGCTCATTTCTCTTAGGAAATTTTAAAATTTTAAAATTTTTTACAGCAGGTCTGTGATGCCACCTGTACATTTGTACAAGGGTCAGAGAGGAAACGTGAAATGAAATGAGGTTTAGCTGCAAGGTCAGAAAGTCAATCAAAGAAGCCAATGGACATAAAATATTACTTTAAATAATGTGAGCATCACTCTACTATTGGCTTATACATTTAAGAAATTTACTTCACAGAGTTGTCTATTTTAATAAGTATCTGTTTTCAATGTTACAATTTTAAATTAATCCCCAAAGTACACCACTGTATCAGGATTAAGAAAAAATTGCACTTAACAAAGGTATTTATCTTCTGAAATAGATATCCCTGTCCATATTATTATTATTTTGATTCTAAATGGATAAATAAAATAAAATAATAATTGGCTTGTTTACACCGAATGTTTTCAGTTTACCTAGTATTACAGGTTGTGTCTTATCATATATCACAGAGGCAGACAAAATTGCTTCATGTTGAAATTTGGTGTTCTGGATCTTGCCCTCATTTAAATTTAGTCCACAAATTTCCTTTAAATTTTTCTGTCATAATTCCATTTCTAAATTTCACTTTTTTTGCACTTTATTGTTGTTTTACTTACTACACTGTGCATGCTTAATTATCTGCAGAAATCGAGTCAAATATCATAAACACCACCTTATAAATATGTAATCAATGTTCACTCTAATATTTTTTCTTGTGTGCGCAGACTTTTGAAATTGCTGTGCTGCATATTTGCTACCAAAACTTCTGCACAGAATTTTGAAACTGTTGTGCAGCATTTTCTTATGCCATAACAAAATCTAGTGATTTTGGAGGTCGTTAGCATGAACAGAGCATAGGCCTGTCTGCAAAATTTGCTAAAATTATCAGTTGCTTAACCCAATACACTAATGTAGAAATCTCTTCCCTGTCTTTAGTAGATAAATTATGAATAAATTTTATGCATTACATATTTAAATAACTTCTTTCACAGATGTGTTCACGTGCATTTGTTTATGTTAGAAAGATAATGTCTGAAAATTTGTGCATTGTTAATACTTGTTTGAACCAATGTGCCAAATTGACTCATGCTTCAGACAATGATAATAGGACTTTCAAAACCTTGTCAGTCTACCTGGGAGTCAACATAAATCTTCCAGAAGAAGAAAAAAGCAGCAATCTACAATCAGTGATCAATAATACCAATTTCAATAACAGATCAGATTAAACTAACATTGTCTGATTGATACAGTGAATTTTATTTTGAAGGTCAACCTGTCTGAAGAGTATTATTTAACAGAATAAA
Organism: Potamilus streckersoni; assembly: GCA_016746295.1. Classification (NCBI taxonomy): domain Eukaryota; kingdom Metazoa; phylum Mollusca; class Bivalvia; order Unionida; family Unionidae; genus Potamilus; species Potamilus streckersoni. The sequence goes on from JAEAOA010000714.1 coordinate 64,058, forward strand.
CATAAGTGCAAGTTCTGGTGGTCATAACACTATTACAACCATCGTTTTTTCATATCTCATGAACAAGGAAAGCCTACAACATGACAAATAGCTGCAAAGGTGATCAGTAAAAAGAGAAACTGGTGATAACCAAAACTGTACAAAAGTTATTTCCCTTTTCACAGAATTTTTCTTACCTCAGGAGCCCTGTACAATGGAGTTTGAAGTTCAAAATCATTGTAGTAGACAGAGACTTCTCGATGTACATAATTTAAGGCATTTCCAAAGTCCACAATATGAACACTGTCCAAGTCTGACTCTGAAAAAGAATATTACTCTTAATTCATACATATAATGCAAAATTTTCAATTTAGTTAAATATCAGTTTTGTTCATGTTTTTCATATTTTTGTTTAAATTTTTTTGAAAATGATTCGTTTGTTATTCTGATTTGTTAAAATAGATTTGAAACTCTTATGTAAATCTTTAAATTGTTATGTAATTTTATTTTAAAAGACAAGGTAGTGACATAAAGTAGTATTCAGTGACAACAAACAAGTCAATTAATCATAGCCAGGAGCTACATCACCAATTTTGACAAGTGGCTATCCATCATACTCAGTGATTTTCTCTAGGTTCACATGATAGGACTATCTTAGAACTTGAAATTTAAATTGGAAATTCCCCTCCATTTGAAAAAAAAAGATAAAAAGTGTTCTATAAGACAGAATCAATGCAGAAATATGGAAAGAGCTTAAAAAATATGAAGCACAATTTTTGCCGATTGTTGATTTTTCAGAAATTAGCATGAATCACACATCCTAGAACAGATAAAGCACTTTCCTTCCACTTTCTTAACAATAATTTCCTAAGATATAAACCATTCTGAGCATGTTTGAAGAACATATGCATGTTACAAAAACTTAATAAAGATTAATGTAAACATTTTAAATTTCCTAATTTATGGCTAAAAAAAGTATTTTATACCTTGAAATAAAATAGCTTGATTTTTTTCAAAATTGGCAGTCTGGTAGAGATAATACTAAGACTAAAGAGGTGCAACAATAGCAGTTATGGGAACATTTTAGCACTGTATGGCGGGTGCACTTCCTGCATTCATATTGCAACAGCCTACATAGGTACTTACAACTATTAAAATTAATTAGAAGTACTCTCTCTCTCTCTCTCTCTCTCTCTCTCTCTCTCTCTCTCTCTCTCTCTCTCTCTATATATATATATATATATATATATATATATATATATATATATATATATATATTGTATTAACACATGTTTCTTTCATGTAGACACTTTAAAACCATAATAAAGAAGAGACTTAGTTTTTACTGAGTCCACATAAGTTTTATTTAGCTGGAAAATAAAAACCTTAAACACTGAGTTGATCTAAAATCTTTAACAACAACCTTGATCAAGGGTGTCGAATGATGTGACTTACAGAGGTGCTGACAGACAAGCATATGGATGTGAATGTAATTATTGTCAAGCTGACACCAAGACAGACTCACAAAAATATCATAATGACTTAAGTCTTAGGACACAAAATAATAATCATTTTTTTTCATGCTTTAAGATTTATACACCTTTGAAATTTATTTACAGCATTTTCAGTGTCCCAACACTTATAGACATAAAAAAATATCAACATAATTGGCAAACTCATCATACTGCACACAGCAGTGACCAGCTTTAATTCATTTACTAGGTCAATAAATAGTTATAAATTATGATGATTCATTTTATGTTATTATTTTGCATGTGCTTATTTTCCAATAAAATAAAGGCAAATAAACACTTCCAATATTCATGCAGCACTTAGTTTGCCGAGTGACCAGTACTATATAAAGTGTACTGAACAATACTTGCACAGTGTGATTTGTATATTTTTCTTTTACCGGTATTACCAAACATACTAAATCATAAATGTAGATTTTTATTTACTTATCATTTTTTACCAAATCTCATTTTTCCAAATGATGCTTAAACAAAATCTTCATAGCTATTTTAACCCATGCACTCAAGAGTTAGTGTTTTTCAAAGATATAAGGGATCCAATATTGATGTAAATCATATGACATGCATTTTTAATTATACAAGGCACACATAACCAGCATACATTATATTCTCATAACTGATCATCATTGATACATTTTAGTTTTCTGTTTCATCTTACTAAAACAACAATTCATAACTTTCAACACAGTATTCATTCTGCCTTTAATTTTGGCCAACTGCTTGTTTCACTGTCTCTTTTTTGTTTATAACTGGCAGAAGTGCCATTTGTTTCCTGACAGGAGGTCAGAGAATTGTTTAAACCATGACACTGGCTTGGGATAAGGGGGATTTTTGTCAGGCAGAAAATCTGGTAACAGTTCATTCTACAATAGCTGTGGAAAAATCTATAGCAGGTTGAGCATAATGAGATGTCATGCATAAAAAAGCACTAAATTATCTGGCTCCCAAAAGTGATATTGGACTGATCAACCATTGACTATCACTGTCAGTCAGTTAAGGTATGAACACTTACTCGGTTGAGTAGAATTGGGAAAACTTTAAAAGACTTTTGCTAATAGTGAATTCTCACGTTATGTGTGATGCTAACAATTATTTTTTTTTAAAAATATTTATTAACAAAAGAAGCCAACCATGAATATGTTCTAGGAATAAAGATATAAAGATCAGCTATACCATAAATTATACAATATTTCAGTATGGGTAAATTTGTGGTACATGTTAGTTCAAATGACGAGGCTTTGCCTTGCTCATGGAAAAAGAGTCCAATTCCATCATCAAAACCCAAGAGACCTGTTAGTCAACCAAAGAAACGACCCAAAGATGATGAGAAGGAAGAACATGTAAGTATAGAGAAAAAAGACATGGTTGAAACAGACTGTCCCAAATCATGGTGAGAATTTTGAAAAGCATCTGATCCATAATACTGTGACAGAAGATACTGACTGTCGGTGCTCATCACTACTGTAAAACATTCACAGTGAAGCAAAAACTGGACACCATTGATTTTGCAAAACAACATGGCATCAGAGGCACAACAAGACTTAAATCATCAATATGTAACCAGGCGAAATTTGACTTTAAAATGTAACCAAATTAGGACATTTGATGAGAACTGGAAGGCGTGTTACACATGGAGAAGAATTTGTCCCTAAAATTGCCAAGTGTGTTCTTGTTCAATGCGACTTTTAAATTCCCATGACGATTGACGGAAATTGTGCATATGCAAGAGAGATCATTGGAAATGAATGAGATGTGAATTTTAAAGCCAATCGTACTTGGGCTTCTTCATTCATGAAAAGCACAACTAGTGCTTAGAGCCAAAACATCCAAGGCACAGAACCTGCCTGCAGATTCAGAAGACAAAATATCCTTGTTCCACCAATTTGTCATGGAGAAACAAGATCAGGACAAATCTGACAATACAATAATTATCAACACAGATAAAACACCCATGCAATTTGACTTCATCCCAGGAAATATGGTGGAAAAAAAGGGTACCAAATCTGTCTGGATTTGTACAACTGGGGCTGAAAAGACACTTAACACTAGTACTTTGCTGTTTCAGAAGCAGATGTACTTACACCAATGCTGATATTTAAGGCTGTTCATGATTTAAAAGACCTCAAAATACCAAAGGACTGGCTTGCTACTATGAAGCAGACAGCCTGGATGAATGAGGCACTGATGCTGCAGTGGATAAATGAGGTGGTGTTGTTGTTGTTGTTTGGGGCTTAGCGCCATTTTTCAGCACATGATAGATTTACTCATACATGGTGGTCAGTATTAATGGTGGAGGAAGAAACCGGGAAATCACTGGAAAGAACTGACCCACGAGAAGCTACTGACAAGTTTTCTCACATATCCACATTCGCTGAATCCTAGACTCGAACCCACGTAGACAGAGGTGAGATGGCAGTGATCCATAACGGACATCGATTTAGACCACTCGGCCACTTGGGGCCCCAATAAATGAGGTGTTATCTAAAACACACTCAAAAAGAAAGATCCCTTCTTATCATGGATTTGTTTGCGGCCCACAAGACAGATTTAGTGAAAAAGGCACCCAGAAAGGAAAATGTCATTCCCACTGTTATTCCAGGGGGATGTATGTACTTCAAAACTCCAGCTACTTGACGTTTCCATTAATAAACCTGTGAAATACACAAACACTGTATGGCCTTTATTAAGAATGCTGCTCAAAAGCTAGCAAAGGAGGAGGACTGCACATCAACAATCAAAAGACTATGATCAACTGGATTGGTGATGCTATAAAATCACTGATAAGGAAACCAGAGTTTATCAAAACGTCATTTAAAGTGTATGGCATTAGCAACAATAGGAATGGCTGCAACGATCATCTTGTGTGTTCCAGTGATCACAATTGATAGTGATGGCATGGAAGATGTGGAATTATATGGATTTGATCTTGAGGACTTGAGCCAAGCACTTGCCAAATTTGGAGCTTTGCAGAACTTTGACGACATAGAAAGTGAATTATGCAGAAAGAAAGAAATTTGAACTATGATATTGTTCTCTGAATTATCTATTGTATACCAATATTTAATATGTTCTAACTTGGTATTCATGCTTTTGTTTTTTAAGATATTTCAATTATTTTCAAAGCATTATTTCTGAAACTTTTTTTATTGCATTTTCAAAGTATTTTTTAGGTTTGTACCTATAATTCAAATATAAGGGATGTACTATATTAAACGCAAGTCCAAATGTTCTATGTACATGCAGCAATACCATAATGTAAATATGCTAACTAAATGCAAGCATTGAATCCAATTCTATTGTTGTTCATTCTTATCATACTGAGAAACATTATTAACAAACTCGGTATTTACATTTTCAAGGCAAATTAAAAATGTAATTACTGGTACAACTTGCTACCAATATCTATGTAAAAGCTGAATATCTGTCTTCAGGTAGTACCAAGTACCTTTTTATTCGTGATTAAATTAAATTTTATTACAACTGAATTTTGTATGGAGATCATGTACTTACTGTCCTTAAGGAGAATATTTTCAGGTTTCAGGTCAGCATGAATAATATTCTGCTGATGAAGGAATCCAACAGAGGCAAGCAGGCGAAGGGCAATTTTCCTGATACTTGAAAGAAGCTGAAAAATGTGGACAAGTGAACAGTTAATTTACAAGCAGATCAGCATGAAATCAAATATTTATGTCACAATCAATTTTTGATATTTTGACATTTGTGTCAGTATTTAACTTTGTGGACTGAAAAAGTGGCAATAAAATTTTAACAGATGGATTACAGTGGGGTTGGTCTTAAAATTCCCAGTATGTAACAAGAATAACAAAACAACCACTCCAAATTAATAGCCCAGAAACAATAACGAATTCAATGTAGATGGAACATACAAGAATAGTATAAATCCCAACAAAGGAGTCAAAAAACAATAAAGGACTGTATCGTATTCAACTTCAACATGTTTGTGTATATCTTCTATTTTCTATCTTTAAATAATTTACCATGTACATTTAGAAAACTTACAAACATTTCAACAAGAGCCCCAAGTGGTCTAACATCTGACTAACATCTACTGAATAGACAACAGTAGACAAAACTTTGGATAACAAAATATTTTTGCAGAAACTTTATTCTTGTGATGTTGATTGCATATGGTATCAAAACAATTGTTTAAGGTTTATCTGTGTATTATACCTACATCCATATCTGATTTATTTGTCACATACTGAAAGACCTATATACCAAGATGCTTTCAGGAAGAGTTGGCCATATTTTTTCATGTAATTGTTCTGAGATAAAACTGTCAGAGTTGTTTCTACCATTGTCAAACACATGTCTTTGGTCTAATAAAAGCGTGAATTTGTACGCCTGATAAGGACATGTTAGGAAATTTTTAAAAGTTTACAAACAAACAATTCTTGAATAAGTAAATAAGTTAATAGATCAGGGTCAACACTTTGGAAAAATTCAGGTAAAACAGTCCACCTCATGTCAGTCACTTCACCCAAACAAACCCACAAAATAAAGTTCACATCACTTTACATTGATTTAATGATATTCCCCACCCCTTTTGTTTCAGTACTATGCATTAATAATCAAAGTAAACACTGACTTTAGTGCTACTTTTCCTTTCAAAGTGATACATGGAGAGTTATAAAACTCAGTTTTGTGCTTTGTAGTCAGTTTTGGTGCTAATTTAATGATTATAATTGACATAATTTACACTACAAAGGGAAACCTGTTGAAAATTCATGTAAGGTAGTGAAAAGATGACTGAAAAATGGAGCTACTGTAGCTTAGTCTGAAAGCATCCAAGTCAGATACTGATAAAATGAATCCCTGCATAATTCCTCCCATAAATACATGCAAAGTGGACTTCAAGAATGAAATCTTGCTGACTTTCTACTGCAACATACTTTCAAGGTTGCTGCTGTATTTTATACAACTTTTATGAACCTAAAAAAGTCATGTTTAATATTTTTTTTAGTATTTTAACAGTATTTACAAGTTGTTTTTACTAATTTAAAGTGAAAATATGGACCAAAGAAGTTTCAAAAGACTATTCTGAACATCAGACATAGTGATCATTTGTTCACGCCAAAGTGGTTACTGATATTATTGGCAAGTAATCTCAACTTAAAAACTACATGTTCTAGGGATCAAGTAAATAATATTCAGCTGATAAAATATTTTAACTGAAATTACAATAATATAATCTAGGTACTCCAGTCAATTGCAATTAAATTTTCTGCTGTGCTCATGTGAAATCATGAGGAAAACGTTTACATAAACCTTATCCAATGGTAGTAAAATATAAAACACAGATCAGTGATTTTACTTTGTTGTAAAAGTGTAATACCAACAGATAAAATTCAGTCATTAAGTTTCATGTTTCTAATAAAAACATAACCCAATAAATGAACATTAACTTAAAATTTCAACAAAATCACTGAAGCATAAAATAAAGGTAAATATCAAGAATGCATATCCTAGCCAAAATACATTATTGTGGGAAATGAAAAAAAGTACAAATCATGACAAGTTTCTATTGCTGTAAGGGTGTGATAATAACAAGGATTTCTATCACGATAAATTTCATGATTCTACCCAAGAAATCAATATCAAACACAAAACTTAACATAAGTCCGTGCATCACAAAAATTGGGCCATAATGGCCTCCTTCTGCAAACAGTAATCAATCACTAGAAGGAATGAGTGACTGTAGTGTTCAGTGAGCAACAATTTGTTGACAACTACACAAATGAAAGGAGATAATTAGCAAAACATGTCAATGATGGTCATTTACCCATGAGTTTCAAGAGTATTCCCCATGTAATCTGAGTGCATTCCACACATAATCATTGTATTCACATCAATGCATGCCAAAACCTATACCAGTAAAATTAGAAATGTAGGTCCCAGTGACCTGATTTTTTAATACTGTGAAAACAATATAGATGTATATAATCATCTAGATTCATGCTTCTAGCATAAACAGCTAAAACAAAAAATGTACGGACCCTTGGTGGATGACTTGCCTAAGGCACTAGCCTTTAGAGATCAATAACATCCCACCTCTATACGAGTTTGAGTCTCAGGATCAGCCAGGGTGGGTTTGTAAGAAAGCATGCCAGTAGCTTCCAAGGACTGGTGCAGAAAAGTGGTATTAAACTCAAAACAACAACATAAAAGCGCATGAAACATGGGTCACATTGACCTACTTTTGAGATCATAGTATAGTATGCATCAAAATGCATCTCCTCACCAAGTTTTATGACCTCAAATATAAACTGTAAATAAGCATGCAAAAATGTAAGATAAGCTGGTAAACTGTGACATGCAAGTCAAACTGATCTTGTGGTGTGTGGGCATCATACTAAAAGATGCATGAAATTATCAAGTTAAAACATGAAAAAAAACCTTCAAATTCAAAATTCAACCCAAGACGGTGATGCATGAAGCATTATGGGTCAGTGACCTACTTATGTGATCATGGAGTAGTACATATCAAGGTGCATTGTCTTAACACGATTCATGATTCCAAGTCTAAGAGAATGCACGATACAGGTACCAATAACCTGAGCTACATACAAAAACCTAACAAAGAATGTAGAACATATGTATATACAAATATTAGCCTCTAGACTGGGACTAGGTAGTATGAAAACCACTCCAAACCAGCCTATGACCTGGTAAGAATGAAGCTTAAGATGCAGTGAAGCTTTACATATGTACAGGTTTTTATATGTGCAGAAACTGATGCCGATGTTAGGGGTGCACTTTAGTAGAATCACTCTACTTCACAGAAGCAAGCTAAAACGTATGCAAAATGTTGCCTGTAAAATGCAATGAATGATTTTTTTTTACTCCATAAATGGGCAAAAATACCAAAAACAATACATGAGATATGCAATGGGTTATCATTTTACATAGTGCTGTGGAATCTCCCGGAAGATACAGGTAAGAGGGTCAGGCAGCAATGGTTCAAACACCATACAGTAGTGTCCATCAAAAGTGAATGTCGCCTGAAAAAAAAAAAAAAAAAAAAAAAAAGAGTACAATTTTAATACAAAGAGTTCCAATAAAATTAAATTTTAAGTGGTTTTAAATGAAAATGGTCAACTATTTCTGTTGTAATCTGTAGCATCAACCAATAAGAGTATGTTATTCTGAATCATATTGTCAGCATGAATCAACTTACGAATTCATGGCTCAAACTGACAGTAAAAATCTAGAATTTTATATTTCAAATTCTGATACTGCTAACTATCAATAAAATTTAGCATCTTGCTAATGATAATTTGTAATTGTGCTTAAATCATTATTTAAAATATGAAATATGCTAATGGACATTATAGCATGATTTTGGTAAGATTGAAAATATTAAAATTATTAAAATGCCTCTAAAATTTAAAAACAATTACTTTAAGTCCTGGATCTGCCATGGCCAATGTGAATACAGTTGCTCATAAAAACATTGTCACTATACTAGCAAACAGCAGAATGCTGGCTGCTTGAAAGGACAGTTTAAGCATGACAAAGTCTACTTTGCAGACTCCCTTAAAATAAGACAGGCCATTTGGTTAACAGATTATTATTATTATTATTATTATTATTATTATTATTATTATTATTATTATTATTATTATTATTATTATTATTATTACTATTATTATTATTATTATACTAAATAAACAAGAGCTCCTTCAAAAAGACTGTTGCTCTACTGGACAAAAGAATCTCCAAGAGCTGAGAATAAGACTATTCTTCCTTTTAACTACCAAATGTTGAAATCCTATCTGAAGTTCTTGTGAAATAACAAGATTTTCAAATTAACAACTGTGGTGATCATACTGAATGCAAAATTGGCACCAATTTTGTTTGGAGCCATCCAAACATAATTTGAAAACTGTAGGTAAAAACACCATGTCATGTCTATTTATAAACATTATGAATAATATGATTTTTAAGATGTCTGTAACACAAGATTTGGCACCATTTTTATTTAGGACTGACTACATATCACAAAAAGTTTTTTGGTAAAAATGCCATCAAGTTTTTGTAACAGTGATGATAATGAAATCTTCAAGATGGCCACCCTGGTGACGGTAGTCAATATCAGAAAAGCAACATTTTTATTTAGGACCAACTATGCCCAGTAAGAAGTCATTTGGTGAAAACTCTATATGACCATCCTTCTAGAAGAAATAGTGTTAAGATTTTTAAGATGGCCACCATCCACATTGGACATCAGACTGGCACTATTTACATTAAAACCAACTAGACAGCATTACAAGTCTTTGGTGAAAACCCAATTTTGATACGACCATCTAGGAAAAGTAGCTATAACAAGATAGTCAAGATGGCTGCCAAGGTGGCCATATTGGTCATTACATTGGCACCATTTTCATTTAGGCCCAACCAAATAGCGCAAGAAGTCTTGCTTTTGGCAAAATCCCTATGTTTAAACATGGCCATCAATTTAGAAGTACAATAAGAACATTTTCAAAATGACTACCATTTACTTTTAGGAAAAACCAGACATAATTAGAAGACTTTATTGTTAAAAGCACATGTTAATATGACCATCCATCTTGAAGAAGTAGAAATAACAAGATTTTAAAGATGACTGCAATGGCAGCCACAGCAGATTTCAAACTGGCACAATTTTCATCTGGGAAAGCTAGGCAACATAAGAAGTATTGTGGTCAAAACCTGATTTCAGTATGACTTTCCATTCATAGGGATTAACAATAACATGATATGGCCACCACAGCATCCTTCTTGAATGTCATTTAGGACCTACCAGACTTCAAAAATCTTGCAATGAAAACCCCATGTTAATAAAATTTTCCATTCAGGAGTCATGATAAAAATATCTTAAGATGAAAGCTGTGGCCACTGTATTGGATGTCTGAGAGCCATCATTACCATCATGGATCAACTAGACCAGGGATGTATGTGAGTGTACAATTCATTGCAATCTTTTAAGTGGTTTAGGAGAAGTATAAGTAATAAATTTGTGCAGACCATCCTATAAACTCTTTTAGTCCATAACCAGTAAAGCTAAAAACTTACAACTGAAAACTCTAGCAAAAAGTTTGGGAACATGGTGTTTTGAGTATTAAAGTTCTACAGTGTGTGTACTTTTTTCTTCTTAACCGTAATACCTTTAAGAGACATTTATCTGATGTTATCATCCAAACAAATTAAAAGTTCTAAGTCCAATCTGACATTTGATCATGTTTCAGCTTACCAACAGCCTGAGTGTGTGGGAGTAATTATAGGGGTCAGCAACTCTGAGTCCCAAAAGACAGTGACTCTCCTGTAGTCCCACCTCATAAAACTGTACATGCAGAACTTTGATAATAACCCTCTTGTTGTTGTTAAACAAGTCCTGTAAAAAAAAAATAATCTGGGACATGTTTCTATGAATTGACTAGAAAATTAGTTCTGACTTTAACTGTATGAAAATCACTTGATGATAAAATCTTAACAATTCCTGAGAAGCATCCTATTTTTCAATTTTCTCTTATCTTAGATATAAGATGTTTTTGTTGGGTTTTTTATTTTCTTAGGAACAAAAGTCAATATATATTTTGGTGAAAATTTTCCCTTGATCATAAGAAATGGCTATTCTTTTCCTTTTTAAAATGGAAAAGAAAAGAAAAAAATAATGTTCCCACATAGTTTGAACAACTATAAATCTTTGTTAGGCAAGTCAAATTTGATATAAAAAAAAATTTCTATAAAAAAAAAGAAAAACAATATACAAGTTTATATGACAATTTTTCTTAAAATCATCCCTGCACAATTTATAAGTTTAATACTGCAACTATTGCCCAATTAAATAAAAATGGGCTGGCCCATGAATACATGCAATTTTATTAACAAGATGGACTTTTTAGCCTCAAGGATTTTCCAGATCAGAAAACTTCTGAGATCTCAAGATGTTCCAACGTCCCACTTAAAATGCCCAGATGAACTAATTCTAAATTCAGAACATTGATGGACCATTGAAACAGTTAAAAAGCCATTTAGAATGCTTGGTGGGCCAAGCAACTATAAATTGTTTGAATGCCCTTAAAGCAAAACAAATGTCATATCTGGAATGGTCTTACATGGGGGACCATAACAAATGAATTCAGTTTAAATGATTGTTATTTTTCTTAAAAAAAATGACAATGGGTTAAATAAAAGAAAAAAATGATCAAAGAGTTCTTATAGCTATGGATCTTCTAAATTATCACTCTTGTCAGACAATTGTTCAAGTTGAATCAAATCTAATAAAGATTCAGACCAGAAAGAAAGATAAAACAATTTAGAACATGGGACACATGGTCAATACAATTTTAGCCGATCATCCAGAACTTTGTTTCATTACAAGCAGAAACTATGTAACATGCATTTCTGTAAAAAGCACACATGTTAAATCTATACCACACATTAAGGGTAATTCATGGGTCACAAAGGATATACCTGGAACATTTAAAACTGGATCATTAAAAGTGCATTAGGCAAGTTTCCCCTCATTACACTGTAGCAGCAGTGACAAATGAATTGTCTTCTACACTCAGTTTAGTATCTCTCCAGAGCTTTATGCTGTTACACTGATAAATAACTGGAGATTGTGAAGGAAAACATCCTACAAGAAGAAACATTAATTTTCATCTTATAACAAAGTTTCTGCATTGTACATGCACTCAACTTTGGTGTAAACATTTATCTTTGCCAGAAAACGTACTGTTCAAATTATATATGCCATTGTTTTCATTTTCTGGGAACATATTATAATAAGTGTTTACAAATGCATATTTTTGTTGGGAGTTACTGTACTACAGTTAAAAGATAGTCAAACTTGTAATCCACGGGTCACCAGTTTACTACCTAAAAGGCAAGCCCAGGTTAAATCCTGCATTGTGTCCTTGAGACTGGTACTGAGATAACATTTCCTCAGTGTGATATGGCCAAATTAGGTGCTGAAAAAGATGTTTTAAAAAAATGAACCAACTAGCCAACATGATTTTGTTCCATTGAAATAGTTCTTGTACACATAACGACACATTATGACAGGCTCTAGTGTGAAATACCCAGTAGCAAATAGCAAAGACTAAAAACTGATCACCTCTAAACCGTGAATAAAAAATAAGGCTGAAAACAGGGTTATCAAAGTCAAGGTCAGGTTTTATACATTTTCAACTGCAAAACTATGCCAATTACCGCAAATATAACACTAAATAGGTAAAAAGAAATGTATCCAGTATATTGCATACTGTACATGATCAATCCATAGAAACTTAATTATTTTAATTTAATTTCCATTCCAATCACTTTTTTCTTATTAATGCTTTGCACATTTTTCTACTCAGGACCAAGCTGAAAAGTGTAATTACAGGTAATGTTTTTATATATTATTTGCATATCCCAAAAAAAACTATTCATGCAAATGTTTTAAAAATTATAAATAATATGATTATATTTTCATTTTCATATGGTCCAACACTGTTTAAAATGACAGAATTATCATACAGTGTTAACTTGGTCAACATGTCTATAATTGAATGTTTATCACAGATGTATTGCAAGTAACCTGATATGTAGTTATGCTGCATGCACCAGATATAATGAATACTGCACTAAAGGGTGGACCACAATATTTAATTACTATAGTCACTATAGGAACCCTTGCAAGTAAATATAACCAAAGTAAATTACACTTGTCAAATTATTTTTGAATTAAAAATGGTCTCCAGATCATACAGATTTAAAGACATGTTTGTGTCAATACATTTTGCAATTACTGTATAATAATGGTTTTCTGTTCGATCCTTCCCATGTTCTAAATTCTGACAACCCATAAGATGGCTGTGTGATCAAAGTTTAATGCAATTGGCATTAGCAAGAATGGTATTGATTAATGACATCAGATGCTGTC
>JAEAOA010000714.1:82500-190000 GCA_016746295.1 Potamilus streckersoni
TCCATAATCTGAACTAAAATATCATATGTGTAATCCATAATCTGAACTAAAATATCATGAATATGTGTAATCCATAATCTGAACTAAAATATCATAAATACATGTAACCTCAATCCTACAGGAAATTTCCTCACAATCTGAACTAAAATATCATGAATATGTGCAACCCATAATCTGAACTAAAATATCATGAATACATGTAACCCATATTCTGAACTAAAATGTAGTGAATACATGTAACCTCAATCCTACACAGGAAATTACCAGACAATCTAAACTAATATGTAGTGAATACAGGTAACCCATAATCTGAACTAAAATGTACTGAATCCAACAGGAAACTTCCCCATAATCAGAACTAAAATATAGTGAATACATATAACCCATAATCCTATAGGAAACATTCCCACATTCTGAACCAAAATATAGAAATACATGTAACCCACAATCTGTGATGTGATTACAATTTTTATCATAGCTTTAACAATTTGTCAGTCATATCATACCGAAGACATGTAGCATGATGTCCCACCCAGTTACATTATCCTGACACCAGGCTGACCAGTCCTAGCACTAACCTCTTAATGCTGAGCATCAAATGAGGCAGCTGTTAGTACCATTTTTGTAAGTCTTTGGTATGACTCAACCAGGATTGAACCCACGACCTCCATCATCTGTGGCAGACCCTATAACCACTAGGCCACTAGAGCAGTTACCAACAATTTGAACTAAAATGTAGTGAATACATGTAACCCACAATAATATTGGAAATGTTCATACAATCTGAAATATAGGAAATAGTTTAACCTAAACTAATATAGGAAATATACAATGATCAGAGATATATAGGAAATATATGTAACCTCAAGCTAAAATCTTTCAAAAACTACTACCTTTGAATTTACTCAAATTCTTAATTTATTTTTCTCTAAGTTTATGTAATAAATCAGCAAAATTTCCCACTTATTTATGACAAAGGAAATATTATACTTGAAGTCCAACTGCAAGTTGCATAGACCTAGATCTTCTGTCAGATAATATGCCAACAGATCTGGATATATGCAGTATGTTAGGAGTAATAAGAAGAACAAACACAGACCCTGACCAGTCTGTGCCTTATGTAATGACAGATCTGAGTCTGGTTTTTTGGGGGTTTTTTTTAGCAGTTTGACTTAACTTGATAGGCAAGTATTGACTGTAACAGTGCACTCTTATGACATATTTCCTCATTAATTTATCAAACACCCCATCCTGCCACTGGTTTAAAGAATAACACACTCCATTTACTCTCACTGGAAGACTAATTTGAGGGACATTTGATATTTAGTGAGCACAATCCATTCAATTAAGTGTTCATACCAAGTTGTCATCCAGGAAAAGTGACTTCTGTCAGGAAATTCAAAGTAGAATTTCTACAATGCATCATATTCATGTAAAAATGTGCAAACGATTTCTCAATTGTGGGTGAATAATAATAATTTTCAAGTCCATCAAGAGTAATATGCAAAACACTATAATTTTATTGGTACAGTGTGTCTGTGTGTTTGTGTGTGTGTGCGTGTGTGTGTGTGTGTGAGAGAGAGAGAGAGAGAGAGAGAGAGAGAGAGAGAGAGAGAGAGAGAGAGAGAGAGAGAGAGAGAGAGAGAGAGAGAGAGAGAGAGATTTGCATTTTTAAGGTAACTTTAATAATCTTTCTGTGTGGCAGATGTCTAGAACTGGGCATCGTGCCACAGATATGAAGCATAATGTCCAACCCAGTCAATTTATTCTGACACCAGGCCAACGAGTCCTAACACTAACCCCTTAATGCTTAGTGCCTATGAAGGCAGCTGTTAGTAATTACTTTTATAAATCTCTGGCAAGACTGAGGTACAGCATGTAATCCCAATGCTGACTGAAAGGTCTAACTCCAAAATGATCAGAAAACTCTTTTTCAAAATCTGAAGAATTGCTATGATGAAAATCTAACCAGGTCATCTACATAAAGTGCTGACTGGAATTTATGTAACTTTTCATACAGAAAAATGGTTTTTTTTTCTTTGTGAGTACAAATGTATCATCCAAAATATATACAGTGTTATTAATATCAAATTTTGTCTGAATTGGTTCAGTTCATGTACTGCATTGGATATAGTAAATGCCTGCTTTCAAGTTTGATCCAACTGCAAACTGCATAGAAAGAGGTGTGTCATCACATAATGCAGCAACAGATCTGGGTCACTGAGGTTTGCTAAGAGTGATCAGTCAAATAAACAACATTGACCCAGATTTGTTGGTGCAAAATAAAATGCAGATCAGGTTCAATTTCGTGGACTGGATAAAAAGAGTAAATAAAAAAAATATTGTGTGCAATTTCAATGTTTTTTCTTAATAAAATATATTTTATAAAAGTAAACGTAATGGTTTTATTTTTTTTTATTAGTTTCCCTTAATTTCCATACGACTTTCAAACCACCTTCTAAAGAAATTAGTGAAAGAAGTGTGAAAATAAAAACGAGCACAAAACGTTACTGTAAGATTATCATTTATTCTATTCGTCTTTTAAATAAGCTTTAAAACAAGTATAATTATATGAAGTAAACGGCATACTTGAATTTTCAAACTGAATAAATATCAGAGACACGCGAGGCAATAATATTACTCAAATGTTTGAATACGAAGATAAACTTTAATAATTACGGCCAATATCGATTACAAACGAAAGCAGTAATGTTCAAGGAGTACACGATGAAGTAAATGGGGTATAATGACATTCAAGTCAAAATTCTTTCAAGTTTATTCGGTAAGAATAACGCTGCATCGTATATACTGACATAATACAAAATAATTTTTAAAAAAATATGCGCACTATTACTAGAAATTGTTCTGTATCTTTACCCGTACACTCTAAAATGACGTTGATTATTTGTGAGTATGCCAATATTTTTTTATTGCACGGAATTCCTCTATAATGTATTGAGGGCATCTCTATCAGTGACTGTTCATCTATCATGATAAGGTTACTTTATTCATCACTCTTTTCTTCAATCTATCATTCAGCGCCAGCCGAAAGGGGGGGGGGAATGTCTTTACTGTGAAGTCAACCGCTACGCTGGTGAACATAAGTCAGGATGGCGTCGAGTTTCGATACTATTTTTGTTTGCACGATGTTTAAAAAAATAAATTCATTAAATTCTGATACTGTCACAAAATTTGAGTTACCTCCAACCCTTCCTTTATCATTTTTTTATATCTGGACTTTTCAAATGTCTAAAATTCAAAACTGGAGTCGGAAGGGTAAAAGGAAACTGGAATCAGTTGTCAAAAAAATCAAACATTAAATATTTGCTCGTGAAAAACAAAATGTGTAAGTGTAACATAAAATGAGAAACAAAATTATGTTAAGCTGTGAAATTTTCAAGCAAAAATGGTTTCAAGCAACATTTAAAGCGAATGAATAGTTTATTTTCCCCATTAATCCATTCGACACAGCGCATATAATGTCGATATGGCAGCTGCACATAGCTATAACATGTTTAACAAAAGCTCATCTTTCTTTTTAAAAAAAAAAAACCATGGTTTATAATATGCAAAAATGAGAGATAAAAATATAGAGATTAAGGATCATAATACTCGATTGGCGTAACCAGTGCCTTTTCTCGCCAACTTGGAAACAGACTTTGATTATTAGAGTGAAGGTATTTTTTAAATGTGCTACATTTTTCATCATTTCGGAGCTCGTCTACTACAGCGACGTAAGTTACAATTTTGCCCACACACACCTCGAACAAACCGATATTTGAAAATGGTTTGAGAACACTCACTGATATCTATTAAATTATTCTCCAAACAGTAAGTATGCATTGATCTGATGTAATAATCAAGTAAGAATCATGTGATAAACACCACTTGTGGTTGCATTTTTTTCAGGTAGCAAATATTTTGAGATAATAACAATTTATTTCCAAACATATCCATCAAACAAATCACACAAGATGTACTATTGTCCATTATATCATAGTCACCTTAAAATTGGCAGCATGCATATATATATATATATATATATATATATATATATATATATATATATATATATATATATATATATATATATATATATAGCTTTTGACACAAATATTGTTTCAAGTTGGCAATCTTGGCGCGTTCAGAACTCATATCTGAAACCACAAACTGTCCGTGGCAAATGGGACTCTCCAATTTATTTTATATACCATACAGGGCCTCTACATCTTTCCATGGCTTAGGCCCTCGCTAAATCCGACACTGATTACGATTAAAATATAACTTTCAAATAAAAAAATATATATATTTCCCATTTGTCAAAACCTGCTTTCTATAGTACATTCACACTAAACATGTCTGCGCAAGAAAATGCAAGAATAACCTTGACAAAACACTTAACGGAAATAGGCTAGTATATCATATTGAATAAAGGTTCGGTACATAAACACGCGAAATAAAGATGCTGATATATGTACTATGGTGTTGTTGTTATAGGTTTTAACGCCATTTTTTCAGCACAATATAGGCTATACATGGGGGCCCGTATTAATGGTGGAGGAAGAACCCTGGAAAACCCCGGGAAGAACCACCAACCCAAGAGATGTACTATGTTGAGATAGCAGAATCTAAATGTGTAGAGCATAAAGCAATACGGCCTAAAATCTCTCTCTCTCTCTCTCTCTCTCTCTCTCTCTCTCTCTCTCTCTCTCTCTCTCTCTCTCTCTCTCTCTCTCTCTCTCTCTCTCTCTCTCTCTCTCTCTCATTATTATCATTATTTTTAAAAAAAATCTTGTTCATGAAACTTTTTTTCTCTTCTTTTTCTGTGAAGCTAACCTTTCGGTGGTTTAGTGGTTAGAGCATCCGCCTCTGATGCGTGAGGTCGTGGGTTCTAACTCCGTCTGAGTCATACCAAAGACTTATTTTTAAAAAATCGTACCAACAGCTGCCTCGCTAGGCGCTCAGCATTAAGAGGATCAAGGTTTGTTAGGACTGGTCGGCCTGATGTCAAGATAATGTGACTTTGTGGGACATCATATTACATGTCTGCGGTATGAAGCCCCAGTGCTACACATCACTAGAAACTGTCACACTTCAGACATCGTAGCATTATGACTACAAAATTGTTAAAGCTACGTTAAAATTTCAAAATACACACACACACACACACACACACACACACACACACTTTTCTATGAAGCATCTAAATATTTTCATGCTAATCTTTGCTGGAAAATGTTTCTTTCATTTCTCGCAATACATCGGTTCTTGGTTCAAACTCCTGCCCAGAGATGCCAAAGACTTATTTTAAAAAAATGATAAAACTCCTATCTAGACATACCAAAGGCTTATTTTTAAAAAAAAAAAATGATATCAGCAGCTGTCTCGCTTAGCAGTCCGAGGTTAGTGTTAGAACTGGTGGGCTTGATGTCAGGAAAATGTCGCTGGGTGGGACATAATGTCTACGGAAGTGCTGGACGTCACCGTAAGCTGACACACTGCAGACATCGTAGCCATATGACTAAAATGGTTAAAGCTATGTTAAAAATCCAAATCACACATACACATGCGCAATACAAGTCAAATGCATTTCAATAGGCGAGTCTTCAGATAAAAATAGGCTTTAAAAGGAACACACTGTTGCGTCTAATGTATCTCAGTCGACGGGCACGTTACAGGCGATGTTGTAGAAGTCATCTGTATTATACTAATATGGCATTGACTCTCCATTCAAATGTGGGTCACGACGTAGACAGCCACAAAGACTACTATAACTAGTCCGTCGGGGACAGCAACGCTGGCACATAATTTCCACCGTAGAAACGTGAAATTTCCGAAATCTGCTATGTGTAGACAAGATTTTTGGAAATAGCTAGATACTTAAGGGAGACATATTGACCTATAAAGACCTCAAATAGTCACAAAAACACTACTGTATTGATTTTAACCATGTTGTAAATACACGAGACTATTTTTCTTTATCTATATTTCCATTTAAAGTTTATTTGCTCGTGCAGATTTCAGTATCAGATCCATAAGCAAGCATATGTTATTGGTGTATGTACTACCTGGACTGGTTGGGCAGAATCCGCTGCAAGATATTCTGCCCTACAGGCTTTTTAATTTGTTCAGGAAACCATAGGTAACGTGGACAACTTCCTGTCAAAACTGATTGTGTTTTAAGAAAAGCTAAAACCTAGTCGTTCGCTGGATTATTAGTGTCGATTATTTCACGCTTTGTTCTCTGATGTGTGCATTCTTATGTCCGCTTCTTATTCTGTTTTGTTTGGTTTTGGGGGTTGGGGGAGTACCTTGCAACTGGCGATATTCATAAATAAAATCTGAGAAGTTGGCTTATTTTCCAAACAGTATGTATCGGTGTTCTGTAATAATCATATAAACACTATAAAATAAACACCGCTTGTAGATGCTCGATTTTGAGTCGAGTAAATGTTCTAGACTAGTGATTTTTATTTCCAAACACAACTGTGAACGAAATCTCACGAGTTATTTTATTAACTTTTATCACCTAGTCACCCTGAAATGGTGAAATGCATCAAAACAATCTCTGGCACCGATATTTAGGGTTGGTAATCTTGATATTCGTAGTTCACACTCACAAGTTGCACGTAACCATATTTTCTTTTCTTTGAAGAATATTTGTATTCTTGCTCCTTAAATAATAGATAAGCAACTCTAAATAGATTTGATCTTAGTAAATGCTATGCCATTCATGGCAGCTACGGATTTTAGGAGATAAATACATGTTTGTAACAAATACAAGAATTTTGCATACATGAAAATACCGATCCATGGCAAGGAATACATGCCTGTCTGAGGTACATTTTGGCTTGGAAATGTAAAGAATTGAAACCTAACAACTAGTACATCCGCTTTAAAAATAAAGACAAATCTGATCGAAAATAAAGACGAATCTGGTCGAAAACTACTAATTTTTCATGTACTCAATTTTTTAAAAAAAAAAAACAAACAAAAACTACAGAATTGGGAGTGTGATTGGGTGAGGATACAGGCAAACAATTTTCATACAACGGAGGGGCGCGGGGTCCACCTTGTAAGACACACGATACTAATGGTATGAAAAAATGGGAACCAGCCTGTATATAGGTGAACATTAAATTCAGTATATATGGGTGTCCAGGATTGGTCAACAATGTAAGTTATGTTTCATGCAAAATAATAATTTGAGAGTTTATTCTAGTTGTAAGTTAGAAAAAAATAGACACTGTTTTATTGATGGAATTTCAGTCCTTAACAGTCTCGAGTTTGGAACACTCATTGCTAAAATTAGCGCCAGACTCTTTGGTGCGGAATTGAAAGCACATGTTTCAAACACATGCAGGTCCAGAAAATGCTGCGGCTCATATACTTTCCTCTACACAGAAGCTAACACCCAGGTTTCAATTTTGCTAAAAAATATAGGTTTGATCATGGGGCACTCAGAAATGTTAAGTTATTGAATTTTTAATATCATGGTGTTTTCATAGGTTTACTATGGGAACTGAATTAGTACCGTGATTCCTGTAAGCCTAATAGGTTTTTGTAGGTCTGGAAATATCCACACACACACACACACACACACACACACACACACACACACACACACACACACACACACACACACACACACACACACACACACACACACACACACACACACACAAATAGTAAATATAAACTGCCGTAACGGACACTTGCTGCTTTGGAATATTATATTATAGCCACAGAAGCACTGTTTGGTTTAGACATAAGATTAAGAATCCTTCGGAAGAACTGCTTTCTCAGCCTTGCTAGTTCAAAGCAGGCTAGTCAAGCATGGCTGCCTTAAGAACTAAATTGGCCACAGACGCCCAGAAGGTGCCAGGACAAACGCTGGTCCAATCAGGACGTTGCCGTTGAAATTTTAACGACAATGTCCAGAATTCCAATTTCACATGTATCAAACTTGCTTGTTCTTAAAGTTCCATTTTATAGGTCGAGATTTTAGAATGTTGAATTAAACAGTGGTTGAAAGCTGTTTTCTATGCCGAGGTTTTAGACTGCGTTATTTGAAATGCACGGTGGTGGTTGAAAGTTGAATGTCATACGTCGAAAATTCCTAATTTAAGTAAATGTTCAATGAGTTTATGTTGAAATTTCCATTTCGTATGCCGAGTAATTAGATTTCATCTGCTGAATTACACAAAGCTGGTTGAAAATTCGATGTACAATGTCAAGTTTTAAGATTGTATCTTCTGAATTTTACGGCGGCTGTTGAAATTTTAATGTATATGTCGAGTTTTAATTTAACATGTTGAATCACACTTACAGTGCTGAAAGTTCCATTTTGTATGATGAGTTTTTAGACTGTTGATTACACAGCGATGGTTGGACATTTTATTGTGCTTGTCAGAATTGCTTTTTTTATATGGTGAAATGGTGTGTTGGTGTTGACCGTAATATTACACAATGTCCATACTAACAAATCAAAATAATATATAGTATTAAGACCCATCATTCGTGTATACAATTATGAGGCGCCTTAACATTTCATGCATTTACACTTTGAAAGCTACCATTCACAGGTAGAGAATTAATATGAATTTCTTCGCTAGAGGTCGCTCTCGTGAACGGACCCCGTTATTTTTTAACAAGGAGGCAGCTTATCGTTACTGTAAAATTCTGCTGATGAAATCTAAATACTCGCAATATGAAATGGAACTTTCATCACAAACAGTTACATTCAACGTGTGAATTAGGGATTCTCGACATGTGATAGTGAAATTTTAAAATATACAATGCAAAACGTCGACATAGGAAACAAAACTTGAAGCCACCACTGTATAATTCAACATACAAAATCTAAAATCTCGATCTTGAAAATGGAACTTTAAGGTCACGCAATTTGATTCGACACGTGGTACTGGATTTCTGGACATACTACATCGAAATTTAAAATGCAACTTTCTCATTGGACCAGCTTTTGTCCGCTACGGCGCCTCATAAGAAGGTATCTTTCTGCCCAACACATGTAAGACCAAGAACAACGAGACGAGTGTTGTGATCTAGACAAAATAACACCAGGACAAAACTGCCCCTCCCCCACTTCCCAACAAAATGAAATTTAGAACATAATTTCCTCCCCTAGTCTAAGTTTTTAGACTTTATAAAGCGTTACAAATATACTGGAAACGGAACAGGGAAAAATAGGAAGAAATGTGACATGTTTATCTGGACATACTGCATCGAAATTTAAAATGCAACTTTCTCAATGGACCAGCTTTTGTCCGCTGCGGCGCCTCATAAGAAGGTATCTTTCTGCCCAAAAGATACACATGTAAGACCAAGTACAACGAGACGAGTGTTGTGGTCTAGACAAAATAATACCAGGACAAAACTGCCCCTCCCCCACTTCCCAGCAAAATGAAATTTAGAACATAATTTCCTCCCCTAGTCTGTCTTTTTAAACTGTATAAAGCGTTACAAATATACTGGAAACGGGACAGGGAAAAATAAGAAGAAATGTGACATGTTTATCCAATAAAACTAAAGGCTTGGCTTTTAAATATTTACACCATGGAGAAAGAAGGAAGACACTGGTTTAGTGTTTTACGGTACAGAAACACAAATACGTCGTGTAATGCCGAGACAATTGGAGTAAAGTGGCTTGCCAAAGGACACACCTAGGCTGGCCTGATGGCAGGATTTTTGAACCCGCACCTTTTTGGTCGTCAGTCCAACACGACACCATGGAGAAAGAAGGAAGAAACTGGTTTAGTGTTTTACGGTACAGAAACACAAATACGTCGTGTAATGCCGAGACAATTGGAGTAAAGTGGCTTGCCAAAGGACACACCCAGGCTGGCCTGATGGCAGGATTTTTGAACCCGCACCCTTTTGGTCGTCAGTCCAGCACGATAAACACTGAGCCACATATAAATGTAACATCTCAATAATATACATCATATTTAATTTAATTATGGAAATTCATATTTATCCAATAAAATTATGGACTCAGTTTTAATGTACTTCCAAAAATACAACAATAACGGTCAAATACAGCAAGCTTGGTACTTCTGAAAGCGAGGCCACAAAGCACATGTGTGTGTGTGTGTGTGTGTGTGTGTGTGTGTGTGTGTGTGTGTGTGTGTGTAATTAGTCTTTCGATCAAACTAATCATTATACATTTCAATCTCCTTTTTTTTTGTTAAGATCTAACATCTAACCCGCACAGGACACGTCTTTTATCTAATCAAGGGGGGATGCGGACACAAAACTTCAAAGACCCCAAGCCAATGCACAAATATGTATATTTGTAATGGTATAAAAAGTTTAATTTGGTTGAGGGAATTGTCCAATCTTACAATTTACTCGGGAGATTTTGTCCAATGGGGGATTGTTACATTAGGGATTTTATCCTACACCAGAGTACCCCAACACTATCATCTGGGCTTTGCAAAAACAGAAATATAATTTTATATGTCTCACTGTTGCACTACTATTTGACAAACTTTTCTGAAGACTGAAATCATGCATGGTAGAATTTTAGAAATTTATTACTGATACATGTACCAGGACAATGCCCAACATTTACCCAGATGTGGTCAGCTGGGCCGGATTACCCATTAGGCATGGTAGGCACCGATCTATGGGCCCCGCGCCTTTCAAAATAATATTGAATTGATTTGATCTTGACGTATTATTAGATTACTTGCGAGAGGGGCACCCAAGATTTCCACTGCCTAGGGGGGCCTCCATGGTATTTAATCCGGCACTGGTGATCAGAAATACAGACTTGACTCCTCAAACTTCCATCTTTCGAGTAGGGAAAAGTTATATCTAAACGTAGTATGACTGTTTCGCTCAATAAGTACTTAAAAAGAACATAAATTGTTATGCTGAGCTGTTAACTGATATCACCTCCATGCATAATTTTAAGAGAAAACTATGACAAAAGAAAAGATTCTGGGCAGGATGCATATAAAGGCTGGATACAATTTTATGAAAGACTGGTATAAGACTGTAAGCTAAAAGAATGAAAAGAACTGCTTTATGACTCTCCTTCAGAAGCCACAGTGTCTAATATCTTGGCTGCTGTATAAGATCATGGAGTATTACTGCCATTCTAAACATGCCAAGGAAGACTGGTCACGAATACGAATATAATGAAAGGATAGCTAACGAGTATACATACACCTCCGACAATAGGATGCAAACATTGTCGTTTTAAGGCAAAAGGCACGCGAAGCACGTGCCTATGACACAGCGGGGGCGGGAATAGTAGCGGCGGTACAAAAACAAAATTTCGGTGTCGGTTGTGTTAGCAGTTTTGTGTTTGTGCATAGGGCCCCCAAACTTCTTAAAACGGCTCTGGATGCAAAAGCTGGTACTATCCAAAAATAGCTAGATGGGCACACAAAACCAAAAGTGAATTAAAGGATAAAAAGACAATTGTATGCTCATTTTTTTATTAAAAAAAAGGATGCACGAGCAACAAACTTGATAGAACAATCTACAAGAAATTACGGAGGAGTCAGAGACTAGATGAAACCATGGGCACAGGCAAATGCACAATAATGACTAAAAGGGAGAGCTAAAATTCTTTGACAATCACATGTTGTTCCTTACTTTTATAGCGAAGATATTTCTAAACACTGCTAAGACAACAAAAATGTTTCCTTCCGGCCGCCCGTCCATTTCTTTGATGTCGACCCTAGCACCAAACTCCACCCAAAAAACCTAAACATTGGCTCAACATGATTTGTGCATCTGCTTAAGGCTTGTTTAATGCAGTACTTTATGTGCTTGGTACATTATATTTATTTGCATAATCCCACTGTGCATAATTTACTATATTGCATTTTATATGTGCTTTGGATATTATTAATTTATGCTGTCATAAATATGTGTATTTTATGACAGGATCTTTATGTACTTTATTCAGCAAGATATGTTGACTGTTGCTTAGTAATGATAATTTATTTGATCCCTATAATCACACACATCATAATTTGTCTTGGTATATCATGTTATAGTATATCAACTTTGTCATGATTATTCTGTTCTGGTAAATTCGGGCTCAGCGTGGAATTATTTTAGTGGAATACATTACACATCTGCCTCATCCTGTATTATTTTCAATTCCGTTTTGCACTTCGTACAGGTGTTGTCGTTTAACATAGATTGATGATGGCTAGAAATTCACACAGCTGTTTTCAGATTCTGATTTCATGACTCTCTACATGACGGGAACAATAATGGTGTTTGTAGGTTACGGATCAATACTGCCCCATTTCGTGTCGTCAATAGTCATTGATCTTTACGCCACATCTCCTTTAATCTGATATTCATTTGACTGTATATGCTTATATGCCAATGGGTATCAACTGCAATATTATTAATTACCTTTCTCAAACGTTGCAATCTGCTGTCCATGCTCAGCTAAAATATCTCGTTCCACCTATCACATGACTGTGTCTATTCATCAGAGGGGTTTTGAAAGTTTTGCTTCTTTTTAAAGAATATATGCATATTTTATATCTGGACACTTTGCATTTATGAATAAATTTGTTCTTAAATGCATTTTTGTTTATAGTAGCTTCTAAAGAAAATAAAAACAAAATTATATATCTACTGATTGAGTTCATACAGCAACATAACAAAACACAAGTTTTTTCTAGATTTTATTTTAACTCTCTCTCTCTCTCTAACACACACACACACACACACACACACACACACACACACACACACACACACACACACACACACAGTCGAGCCAACATAAACATGGTTAACTGAAATTCTCGCACTTGATTTGTCGGGTCTCAAATGTGAAAACTTAAGTTGACAGTTAACATCAAGAGATTGTTTCGATTATTTTAACACTTTAAACACAAGAGTTAAATGTTTCTTGTTTGTTTCCTTTTTGGTTCTAATGGCACTTTTAAACATAACTG
This sequence comes from Potamilus streckersoni, assembly GCA_016746295.1. NCBI lineage: Eukaryota > Metazoa > Mollusca > Bivalvia > Unionida > Unionidae > Potamilus > Potamilus streckersoni. Next base: position 95,460 of record JAEAOA010000714.1, read on the forward strand.
CATGTTGAGAAAATGCGAACTGTGGTTTTTTAGAAGGTCACGCTGCACCAGCCGACTTGGGCTTGCCTGGGTGAGTATCGAACCTTGAACTTTTTGATTACATGTCTTATGTTCGACTAAATAAGCTATCAAAGATTCTGGACATTTTATCGCATCACTCTAGAATTTTTGTTTGGTTCTAGTTGGATTTGCATACATGTAGATGTTTCTCACGTTTTCTTTATTTTGAGCAGTAAACTACATCTGGTATTTCTTTCATTTATTTATTTATTTTAGAGAAGTTTTTTTATTTAAAAAAAAATGCAAATCCCATTTTTCAAATATTTAAATATTTTGTAAGTTTACACGACCATAAACATCAACATTCAACACAGTAAATCCAGGAACTTCAGAAGGTGATATCTTGAAACCTGCACCCCCAACGCGTTGGAGGGGAAAAGGCATATAATTATATTCCCTTATACAGTGTGCAATTAATTGTATCGCCTTTTAAAAGTTTCAAGACGATTACACACAAAGTTATAAATTGTACTTTCTTCCATTTAGATAAAACAAATTTGGGAACAAAAATACTAACAAAATACATAGACATTAGAAACATACAATATTGCAAACACTTTCTTATGTAAAGCTACTGTAGTTAAGACTAAGCATCCACTAACTAAATGCAACATACCCGTCTTTTAATGGCAGAGAAATAACTGTCTTTTAATGGCAGTAAAATGTATATCAGTAATATCAATTGCTTGAACTTTGCATCTGTATCAGATTTATGCATACATATTGATTGATTAATCACACCAGCCATTGGTTATACATCACAATGAGTACCATGTGGGGAAGCCAATGTAGCTCAGATGGTAGAGCATCAGGCTCATAATCAAAAGATCATGGGTTCAATACTAACAGAGGCCAGATCAGGTCCCATCTGCCTCTGTGTCCTTGAGAGAACGACATACCTCCCATTTTCTAAGAAAGAATAGCCAATGTGCTAAATCTGCCATTAAAACCAGCAGCAAAAAAGCAAACTGTGTCAATATGACCAACTTCACATTTTACCATAAATTTGTTTTACTTTGTTCTTCTTGTAGGGTTTAACGTCATTTTTCTGCACAAGATGGGCTATACATGGCAGACAGTATTAATGGTGGAGGAAGAACCCTGGCAAACCCTGGGAAGAACCACCGACCCTGGCAGGTTTTCTCACTTACCAACAATTGCAGAGTCTGGACTCGAACCCACGGAAACACAGGTGAGATGGCAGTGATCCGTAACGGCCAGCGCTTTAGACCACTCGGCCACTCGAGACAAATGTTTTACTTTGTGTTTTATGTCTGTGTTAAGACAAATTAATTTTTATTTTACCCACTTTGGGAGAGAAACAGGTTTACCAGTTTGATGTGTTCATTAAGATAATGTGTTACCTTGGAAACGTATCAAAGTTTGATGTCTGTTTTGAGACAATTTTCTTTTTGCTTTACCCGTTTGGAAGAAAACCAGGTTTACTAGTATAATGTGTTCAGTAAGATAATGTGTTACCTAAGAAATGTGTACAAGTATGAAATTTGTGTTGTGACAATTTGTTTTACCCGCTTTTGAGAAAAATAGTTATATCTGATTAGTCTTCATGCCTATCAAGGATACAATACATACAATGTACATCCCTATCTCTTTACATCTTGTTTTTTTTTAACACAAAATCTTTTTTTTTAAGTACCTATCAGATACAGTATAACTTATTACTTTTTAAGAATATTTTCCACATAGGCTTCTTTCTTACCTAAGTGCAAGCCATCAACAAAGTTCAGTCTAGTTATGTGATGCAGAACTAAACTTGACACAAGAAAACATTTTCCTTCTTACAATCACTGTGATCTCTACCTTTAGATTTTGATCCCCAAGGTAGATACGTTACTTTGCTGTCCCAAATGCAAGCAATCCATCAGGTTTGGTAACTGAAGGCTGTGGAGAACTCAAATTATTATTCAGACAATAAATATGGAACAAAGACAACATTACAACATAACACACTTGCCATAATTGTTGGTGAATAAAACAATGATAGGTATCAGAAATGCACATCTTGGTCTTGTTTGGTTTGGTTGGGCTGAGCCTGATTTAAGTTATTTTCCCAAACAGGCACTTCTGAGTGTCAAACATAAATATAAAAAAAAAAAAATTTTAACTGTTTCATTGTTTGTATCAAACACAACCAACGCTATTTCCAAAACACATTTACATTCATTTTTTAAATGACCATATAAACTATGGTTAAATTCAGGTTATTAACTATAGCATCAGTGACCATAATGGTCGGAATGCATAATTACTATGGAGTGAAAACATCTGTTCATGTGCTTCCCTGTACATTTATAGTGGTAATTATAAAATGGTTTATAAATGTTTTTGACTTGAGTCATTGTTTTAAAGAAGTTTTAAAAACTTTTTTTTAAAAAAATTTGGCATTCTATTTGGGATCAAATCCATAACACCTGTTCAGAAATCCATCCCACTAACAAGCCGGGCCACCACTCCTCTCCAAAATGGGTTAATATATACTTACCCAACTACTTGGTCTATCTTCTCAAGTTTCAATAATAGTATTGTCTTGTAGTTAAGCAAGAGGCCCACGTGGGCCTGGTATCGCCAACTAGGTAGTTGCTATGTCATCTTGTGAATGCATATTCACAAACATATTGTTGGAACACACAGTTGCCGATATAGTCTGTTAAAGTCCCAATGCCGTTTATCATAAATTTTGCCATTCTTCCACTGACTAGAGTTTAGATGGATGAAAATAATTTGTTATAAAGCTGTCCGACATGAATAGTTATTTTTAAAAAAAATAATCAATATGTTACATTTAAACGACGTTCAAATATTCAGTTTAGAATTAAGAGGTGCGATGTTTAGGACCAATTTCTTTCAAGATTCAGTATTTTTCTGATTATTTGGCATATATGACTCTTTGTACATAACGGTGGCATTGAGACTCTAATGTTGGTGTCATTTATCTTTCTTACACTGCGTCAGCGTGCATATGAGTGTGATAAACATCTTTGCACAAAAAGAACAAGTCATTGATGCAATCATTATTCTCTTCTGATGCTAACCCTGCCTCTGGAGATTAGGCCCCGATTCATAGCCCCTACCTTAAATTCCAAAATTTACTTTGTATTATAAGAAGAGTTATTCAGGTAATCTCTGCATTCGGCGTGGATTTCTAGGCATGATCTGTCTTTTGTGTCCCCAGCTATGTACTTGCAACTTGGAAACAATTCGAGATCATCACCCAAAGGAGCTGCTGTGGCCCAATGCTTAGTGCACTGTAACCATGGCCAGAAGGTTAAGGCTTTTTATTCTTGCCTTATGATTAGCATGGATGCTCACTTATATACATGGATCTTGTACAATCCATCAAAGAGATCTTTTTGATATAGCATACATAACAAATCTATTGGTCAAAACATTTATATGGCCTCTTAAGAATTCACAAGCTCAACTAATCGGTGTGTGTGTGTGTGTGTGTGTGTGTGTGTGTGTGTGTGTGTGTGAGTGTGTTAATATCACCTAAGCAAAATAATGGCTTTAGAGTACAAATTAAATGTAGTTCTAATAAAGCATTTTACGAAGAAATGCTCACAAACGTAAGGAAAGGAAGATAAACCATTTAAAGTAAATGTAAAAATGAATTTCTTCAAAATAAAAGGCAATGGTGTTAAAATTTTGCACAATATTATAATAACGAATATAAATTCCTACAAAACTAGGGTAACTTTGTTACATTAACCAAATTCCCTCTAAAGTCCAAGTATTTCAAGTGTTGTACATAAATTAACATTTTTAAAAAAAAAAAAAAAACTTTGTCTCACAAGGTAGATAACTACCAGATACAAAATCATTTCATAATATTTGCAGCTGTCACTCATAAATGAAGTAACCTGAGAATCCTGATGATACAAGACTATATACCAAAATCGATCAAGACCTGATCAGAAATATGGGCTCTAGTGTTCACAGACGCAGAAGACAGATCACCTCATTAATATGCACATGACAGATCTAACTTAACTCAGCATGATACAAGTTTTTCTCATCCATGAGACAGAGAAATCTTGCTGTTATGTGACCCTTACATTTCTTATCTCAGTCTGGCTCAGTCCAGTTGTCTCAGTCATGGTGTCCACATGCTGGAAATTACTTGTAAAAAGAAGAAACCTGCTGGTTTCTGCAGTTCCCGACACAGTCACTGACTTGTTAAAATATTAAACAACATCAACAGATATATAACAAAACAAAATTCACTCATAAAGCTAAGGTCTCTCCAACTTTGAGAGCACACCATACAAAACATTTTGAGAAAGACATGCATACACACACGAAGTTGAGCTATATGGTATAATGCTAGAAACTACACACATCATGAATTATATCCTACCTGTAATTAGTAAGTTTTCAGGTCAGTGACATTAAAAGTAGATGTACTATTCAATTAGCTTTAAACACTTCATGTAAAACAAATTATGTACTTTTAATTAGATTTAATGACAATGACCTGCAAATTTAGAGTTACTGATAGGATCGCTATGCTGTGTGGAACAAACTAATTCCATATACATAGACAACACACACCACATACTACAAAAATCAAAACCCTCTCTCTCTCTAAAGCATACATAAAGCTGGAAACAGTCAGAAACGTGTTATGCAAGACCTGCATTCTTCAAACTTTGTCAACACCCCCAAACAGCACCTGCAGAATCAAATATCTAAACAAAAATGGTCCTTCACATACCAATCGGAGTAGTTCATTCATCAAGCAAAACGCTACTCCACAATATTTCCATGTAGCATATTAATGTACCATCAATAGCAACACCTGACATATTTCCAGGACAGAAAATATACATTTCCAAGAATATAATGAATTTGAAATCTCCTAACAGTCATTACAAAGTTCATTAGAGCTGTGTACTTTATCCAACAGTTGCCTACCACAGAATTTTTTTCAAATTAGAAGTGATGAAAGTTAAACGTTATCTGTGGAAAGGATATTAACTACTTATTGCTCCTTTCATCCATTGCTTAAATGTGATAATAATATATTATCAAATTATTTTTATTTTGCTATTTTCTCATGCGTAAAACTTATGTACTTTGAGTCAACTAGAACCTCATTAACATTCATACATTTACAAAAATAAAAACATGTGATTCAAAATGATCAGGATGCAATTCTTGCAAAATATAAATATGATAACTTTTTCTTGATTTGTTTTTTTTTCTAAGCACAGAAAAATTTAATCAGATTCAACTTAGATAATTATTCAGATATCCATAAAAGACAACAAATCCTGATCAATTTAAACAGAGTGAGAGGCATCTTTAAACTATATTCCAAAAGTCAGGTTATTTTAATTTAAATAGAAAAAAATTCAGTCAGTAAAATACTCTGTGTTTATACAAAAGACAAGAAAAACGCAGTCGCTGGGTTACAAAGTCTCTCCCTCAGTAGAACCCTATGTGGAGACAATTACTGTAACCCCATGACTAGGATATCCTTGCCTCATTGCAATATTCTCTTGATATACAAAATCTGATCAGAAAAAAAACCTCCAGAATGTTCACAAGCAAGTCTTTGGCAGACAGACAACAGTTAATGCAAGATAGATGAAGGTCATAAGGCTATACCAAAAAATCGCTTGATCTTTGAACTGGTTGACTATAATGATTGTCTTTTAAAGTTCTTAAAATATCAAATGTACATGTGTGTATGTGTGTGCGTGTGTGTGAGAGATTCCCACAGATATATCTATCAAGCAAATTTAATGGACGGCTTAACCAAAGTCTTGACTGAGGTTGTAACTCCTAGAAAAGGCAAGGGCTTCTAGAGTTCAGTCAACTGTAAGTTCTAGACTCAACTCCCAGTCCAAAAAATATGTTAAGACCCTAAATGAATGGCATCATTTGCACAAACTTACAAATTCTACACGAAAAAAGTTTCCATTGAAATTTAGTAAAATTCTGTAAGAAGTTTCTGAGAATTATACTATTTTGATCAGTGTTTGTGTGTGTGTGTGTTTTCTGGATTTTTAATGTAGCTTTAACAATTTTTCAGTCCTATTGGTACAATGTCTGCATTGTGGCAGGTTACAGCGATGTTTAGCACTGGGGCATCATGCCGCAGACATGTAGAATGATGTATCACTATCACCCAGTAACATTATCCTGGCACCAGACCGACCAGTCCTAACACTAACCTCTTAATGCTGAGTGCTCAGCAAGACTACTGTTAATACCATTTTTATAATTCTTTGTTATGACTCGGGCAGGGTTTGAACCCACGACCTCGCACATCCAAGGCTGTGGCCCTAACCACTAGGCCACCGGAGCAGTCTATTTAGATTAATTGTTACTATATTTAATGGTATATCAGCAATATGTTCATAAGGACACTACCACCACCCCATATGTTTCCTATTGCACTGGTTTTATAATTAGAGCAGACAAGTCATTATATTTATTGTGCCTCAATTTAAATGCTCTCATTGCCAGCATGCTTTCAGTCAAATTATGGTCAAACTTTGTTGAGCTATTGTGATGATGTTTAACGCTTTTTGTCTTATTAGTAATAGGAGCCATATCTGATGGCAAATTTACATGATGTCTACTGTTGAGTTTTGTGAATTCAGTGGTCTCATTCGATGGCAGATCACTGGTAACAGGTTTTAAATCCTCTATGCCTTTAAATATGTGAGCTTTACACAGGGTAGTACTAAATCCATCTTTTTCTGGACATTAAACTGAAGGCCATCCCCATCTTTGTAACTTAAACAACTTTTCTACTCATTATAGGCTTTTCAAACTTTGTGAATTGCTAACTAGGTGCAGGTTGGCTGTTAGTTTTGTAAAAGTGTAACCCTAGTCTCCCTCCCACCAAATCACAACAAAGCATCTCAGCCTGGGGTCTCAAGTTCAAATCCTGAGGGCCAGATAAAGCAAAATACACTGACCCATGGGTCACATCACTGAAGCCTTTTCAAACAGCAAAAGTGGCTAACATAAAATGTGTCCAGTTGAAATGTTGGAAAGAAGTAAACAATGTAACAATCACAATTTTATTTAAATAATGTCTAACTGAAAAGGAAAAAATTAGCATTATTATTTTAAAAATTCTGTGTGTCATTGCGGGCTGCTTGTTTGAGGCCCCTGATCCAAGCAGTGTTATAAAAATACAATCTTTGGTATAGTTCTTAAACAGACAAAAAATATGTATGTCATAATGACCTAGAGATATAGGGGTTTAAAAGGTTAAAAATAGGACATCACCAAATAGATATCATCAATGGCATAAAATCGAAGATCTCTGAACGCATCTTAGCAGTGATTTCTCCAAAAGTTTCATTTCATTTGCAGGGAATCCAACCTCAAACATTTTCGCAAGAAGGGATTTTTTATCTGTTAATCTGTAAGAGGGGATCGATTTTATGAGAACAGTATCAATTAATAACCCCCCACCCAGCCATTGTGTCTTCATCAAAATTGAGTCTCATAAATCTTTAATAAATAAAATTCAAAAAGACATAAGTTATCTTTATAATCAACACATTTGCAGTCATGGTGTATTATGACATTGTCACTATGTGGCACAAGTAGAACTGCATGCTTTAGGTTACATCAGCTTTATTTGTGGCTATATGATTCCAACTAATGGCAAAGTTTGAAAAATTGAACTGCACAAAACTAAAGACAAACCCTGTGAAATAAATGTCAATATGAAGCAGAATAGGATAAAATAACAATATGTTAAAATTATGTCCTATGTTTATAAAACTCAAGATAAAGGTAACACATAAAATCCTTATTGCACAAGGTTAAAATTATTCATATAAATTGTATTTCCTCAAATTGTCTAAAATTTTCTCTGAAGATGCCAAGTCCTTCACTATACAGTTCTTCTTCAAAAAAATCTACTTCAAGCTTTACTAGGTGGATTTCAACATACCCAACAAGAAAGTGTTCCACTGTACATGGACATGGTTGAGTATGCATAGCCCTTTGTGAGGTATGCAGAAGTCAGGTATATGTGTCCAACACTGGCGCAATTCCACCTCATCTCTATAATTTATTCTATATGAGAAATGTCACCCACCAATACTGGGTTTGCTTGCATATTTTTCATCACTCATATTTTGTGATCATGGCAAACAAACTGATATATACAATTATTTTAAGCCAGTACGTGATATAATCCACTGATAAGCGGGTGATTACAGGGTAGCTTTGGCTGCTTTATATTTCTTTCAATACCCTTTGTATTACTGTGACCAGGCAGTCTAATGGACTGAATACTTTCATCAGATTGTATAAGCACACCACATTTCAATAATATGTGGGATATTAACACTTAAACAGATTGCCAAACTTGAGGTTCCGCAAGAATTTTGATGTGGAAAAGGAATAAAACAAGATTTGTTTTTGAGCAGTTTGAATGTAGTTCAAAGCTTTGAGAAGTTGTAATTTCTGCAGTAAAAATGTAGACTTTCTAAGGTCATTTGCTTAAGCTAGTATTAAGAGGTGCTGCAATGGCATATACAACTTGCTCTGCATCTTTCAAACTATGTGCGTATGTGTGTGATTTATATTTTTAACATAGCTTTAACAATTTCAGTCACAACGCTACGATGCCTACAGTGTGCCAGTTGATAGTGATGTCTAGCATTGGGGCATCATATGCGGACAAAATAGCATTATGTCCCACCCAGTCGCATTATCCTGACAAGAGGCCAACCAGTCCTAACCCTAACTGATTATTGCTGAGCACAAAACAAGGAAACTGCTAGTACCATTTCTGTAAGTCTTTGGCATGACTCATCTGAGGTTCAAACCCACAACCTTTTGCATCCGAAGCAGACATTCTAACCACTAGGTCACCAGAGCAGTCTTGCAACTGCCTATATACAGGGACATATGGCTATATGACGGGTTGCATGTAATAGAATAAAAAGACATTATGGGGAAACAACAGAATGAAGCTAACTGCAACTTCTTATGCCTTTTCCATGAAAAACATCAGCCATGTCACAGAAGCAACCATTTTGAATTTCATACATGAAAACGAACCTATCACAAGTCATTATCAAGTGTATATAATAACTAAAATTTTGATTTATTAAAAGTATTATTCAAAGCTACTTTCAGTTCAGAAAGTATCTCTTAGTTTTGAATATGTTTAATTAACCTATTAGTCTATATACTTATGGAAAATTATTGTGGTGTGCATTACTAAATTGCTGTTCAAACATCAGGTGCTTTTGATTGGCTGCTTTCATCAAAGTGGTGAAATATATCTGGGTTGTACATCCAAAGCTTATATGGCTCCAAAGAATAAGTAGAGGCTGCATGTCTGCCATTCCACAAACTCTCCAAATGCAGTCGGTAAAATGCTTTAAATAATTACCAGTACATAACTTAAGAAAGGGTTTCACAACTCAATCACAGAAAAGTAATTCAGTAAATGCCTCATTATGGCAAAAACTCATGTCATATATGTATATAATTTTTAGGGTTTTAACCCCTATGTTAATGTCTTGTGATAGGGTGGGAAGAGTAGGTCTGAGGTTTGTGGTAACAAGATGAGATCTGTGATGGCAAGATTCTAAAGCAGAGGTAGTTCATTATCCAAGGCTAGTAAACAGACAAGTAGTTTTCATAATTTCAAAAGCTCAATAGCTAGTTGTCACCAGTCAGCATGGGAAGGACTAGTGAGGATTTAGCAGACAAGTAGTTTTCATAATTTCAATAGCTCAATAGCTAGTTGTCACCAGTCAGCATGGGAAGGACTAGTGAGGATTTAGCAGGCAAGTAGTTTTCATAATTTCAATAGCTCAATAGCTAGTTGTCATCAGTCAGCATGGGAAGGACTAGTGAGGATTCAGCAGACAAGTAGTTTTTATAATTTCAATAGCTCAATAGCTAGTTGTCACTAGTCAGCATGGGAAAGACTAGTGAGATTTCAGCAGACAAGTAGTTTTCATAATTTCAATAGCTCAATAGCTAGTTGTCACCAGTCAGCATCGGAAGGACTAGTGAGGATTCAGCAGACAAGTAGTTTTCATAATTTCAATAGCTCAATAGCTAGTTGTCATCAGTCAGCATGTGAAGGACTAGTGAGGATTCAGCAGACAAGTAGTTTTCATAATTTCAATAGCTCAATAGCTAGTTGTCACCAGTCAGCATGTGAAGGACTAGTGAGGATTCAGCAGACAAGTAGTTTTCATAATTTCAATAGCTCAATAGCTAGTTGTCACTAGTCAGCATGGGAAGGACTAGTGAGGATTCAGCAGACAAGTAGTTTTCATAATTTCAATAGCTCAATAGCTAGTTGTCACCAGTCAGCATGGGAAGGACTAGTGAGATTTCAGCAGACAAGTAGTTTTCATAATTTCAATAGCTCAATAGCTAGTTGTCACCAGTCAGCATCGGAAGGACTAGTGAGGATTCAGCAGACAAGTAATTTTCTCAAGCTACCAGTCCTTCTGGCTGCAAAGAAATTCTAGGACAGCATATTTCTTTCGTTTTTCTGCATTTTTGCTGAAATCCTGTATTAAATATAAGTCCAGATGGACCAAGACCATTGGACTTATGTTAGGCATTAACTTGGACACAACATATATCTTAAAAACTATAGATAATCTTGCATTTTCTAAAAATAACTGCATCTGAATGAATGGCTGGATATTGCCAAGAACCAACCAAATCACAACTGACAGCTTCGTCATCATATGTTTAAGTCAAGAGGCTGAACTCTGTAAACTCTATTTTCTGCTTAGACTTAATACTGATTTCTATTTAATGTAAGTAACATTTTTCAATGAATAATATATGTACATGAAAAAAAAATATTTTCTTAGGGTTAAAATTGGATACAACAAAAACTGACTGGTTAAATTAGTATAGATACCTTAAATTTCTATGCATTATTTCAATAACCAGAAATACATACCTCTGCCATCACAAGTACTGCAGACTGACCCTTTGCGAGAAGGACTCTAGTGACCATGTACCGCGAGGCTACAACACATTTGCCCTTAGGCTGAAAATGCCCATTCTCAGCAGTGTAGTATCCATGATCTAAAAGTAATTAGAAACAATTAAAAAAATAAAATTTCACAAACCCCCATTTATATATTCAGAGCTTACAAGATTTTCCTTGGCTCTGGCAGACTTTGAGACTTCTCTCTCCCCCTCCTCAAGCTGCCACCCCTAATGAAAAAAATATCAGCCACCTTTTGATGGAAAGATAATAAGTATACCTTTATATACTGAATTAATTCAGAAAGCCAGAACAACAACTTGCTTTGAAAAGATCTGGAGCATTTTTCAGAATGCTTTCTCATCAGAACTATGCCAGGCAAGTTAAATTTCAGGAAAATCAACAAGATTATAACAATATTTATAGGCTTAAAAACAATGCAAATCAGTTTGTCCAGGGCTGAATGGAAAACTGAAATTGCCCTTTGGAGAATTTGAGCCTGCAACAAAATATAACCAATGAAGTAAAACAATATAGTGAAATAAATAAAGTATATGTTTTAAGGAAATTGCATTTTATCTGTGTTATAAATATAGAATTTTTGTTTGCAACTTAAAACAATATGTTAATAACTGAAGTTGTTATAACAGATACATGTAAATACTACATGTAGATAGATATGTAGATAAGGAAAGAAAGGAAGAGATGGAATGCAGAGATAGAAGAGCAATGAAAGACTTGTATCAAAATAGACACATAAATTTTTAAATAGTGATGTAAAAGAACATAAACTGAAAATTAACCAGCCAATAGCAAAGAAACTGTATTAACTTAATTGTAATCATGCTGTAATGCGTCATAAATTTTTATCTATATTTCCACTTAAAAGTTCAATGGATAGTGCAGATTTTAATTAAAAAAAACCAGTAAAAAAAATGTAAAACCGAGTTTTGCACTGACAAATTCCAGTATTAACTAGTTCAGTCTCTGCCTATTTTCTAGGGAGTGTTGTGCCAATCACATATCTGCTTCCACAACACTCAAATTTCACCTTGAAATCAGTGGCAAGTCAACCTTTTTGAGAACAATTTGAGAACACAGTTTTGTTGTGATTCTTAAAAGTTTAATGACATTTTTTTCAGTACATGATAGGCTATACAGGGTGTTCAGCATAAGCAGTAACATATTTTAAAGGGGGAGGGGATGAATGGAGAAGCTGCCCCAGACACCAGAGGTTTTGGGGTGCTGAAAGAAAATCCTGGGAAAAACCAGGAAGCTACTGGCAAGCCATCAAACACACCCATGTTTGCTGAGCCTGAGACTCAAACCCATGCAGAGGTAAGATGGCAGTGATCAGTAAGGTGAAACCATTAGATTACTTGCCCACGCGTGATCCCAACATATTTGTATCCATCAAATTATTTTTCAAACAGTAAGTATTGAGGACATCTACATATTTTGAGTACATGTGTGTGTGATCTAGATTTTTAATGAAGCTTTAAACATTTTAGTCTCATCACTACGATGTCTTCAGTGTGGCAGTTTACAGTGATGCCTAGCACTGGGGCATCATGCTGCAAACATATAGCATCCTGTCCCACCCAGTGACACAAGACTGACCAGTCATGATACTAACCTTTTAATGCTGAGTGCTGGTACCATTTTATAAGTCTTTGGTATGACTGCGCCAGAGTTCAAACCCATGACCTTCCACATTCAAGGCAGATGCTCTAACCACTTAGGCTACAAGGGTGGTCGAGTAGATATATGGAGATATTACTCAAGTGGAAATACTGTATAATGTATGGTGGTGCTACAAATGAGAACACAAAATATTTCCACTTTACAAGTAAATTATTTCCATATATCTACTTAAAAATGTTTTAATTCTTTACACAAATTTAACTTGTACGTATCATACTTCAAATTGTGGATTTTCCAAAATTAATGACTGTATTTGTACAAAAATGAAGAGATTTTTATTTTTGTGAACACATTTCAGGCAAAGATTGATAATCTTGGTGTATGGTAATGTAGAAGCATCCCATCTACCAGACTTTAAAGGATAACATCTTTAAATTAAATAATGTAATAATTGTGAGCTTAATTGAAAGGATATATGTTCTTCATTTTGTTTATTTTTATATTCAATGATGAATTTTTGGTGGCCTGCCGCCTCGTTATGCTTGCAGTCTAGCTTAGCAGCAGATGATGTATCCAACTTTTGATTGCCACTTCATTCCAGTGTACAATCAACACTAATTAAGCCCAATTACCTATCATTCTTAAACACAATTGTTATACAAGTTAAAATTGCCACTAAAAACATGTTTACTATATTTATTTACAAGATTTTTTTTGTTTTTTAATTTGAACAGTTTATCAAAGAGTATTAAAGGTATACACTACTGTATACAAGTTAGTTCTCTTGATTAAAGTAGTGGAAAAAAGTTAATACCTGAACTCTGCTTTCTGCTGTTTGGTGTTCTTTTTATTTCTCAGCATTTCTTGATGGCAATTCCTTTATTGCATAAATGTACACTATAGGGTATACTGTGAACACATTTATAGATCTGCACATACTGATGTGGAGGGAGAGAAGGAAGGGAGAAAAGGAGCAAAAGAAGTAGACAAATGAATAGACCTAAATATGGAAATATAGGTTTTTATAAAATATTTTAAGGCAAATATATTTTGGAATTGGGATAAAAAAAAGTTCCATAAGCAATAACACATACGTGGCAATCAAAGTGGTTCTCACTGCTGTGGCAATGTTATTTTTCTCCCACTCATATATTTCAATATCTCACTATGATTTTTGAGGGTGGTTACTCATTACACCAGTCTTTTATTTCCAAACATAAATGTCAATGAAATCTCATGGGTGATATTATTAACCTTCATACCAAGTCACCTTGAAAAATCAGTAATGCCATTTTTAAACAAAAGGTAGGCCAACCATGAAAGTCAGTATGGACTTGGTCATTGGACTAAAAGCCCCGGAAAACCCCAGAAAGAACCATGAACCCATGAGAAATTATTGGCAAGCTTTCTCATGTACCCACATTGGCCAAATCCAAGACTCAAACCCACACAGAGGTGAGATGGCAGTTATCCATAGCAGTGAGTGCTTTAGATCACTCGGCCTCCAACTAATCCTGTACATGATGGACTATACCTAGCAACTACTTAATAGGATGAGGAACAACCCTGTAAAACCCCCATAAGATCCACCAAGCTACTGGAAAACCTTATCACAACCCAAGGGAAGCTACTGGCAAGCTTTAACAAATACCCACATTGGCTGAGCACCTTGATTTAGTAGGAATCAGTAATGAATGTAAACCTCTTCATTCAAAAATGTAAACCTCTTCATTCAAAAATGTAAACCTCTTCATTTATAAAATGTAAATCTATTCATTCATAAAATGTAAGCCTCTTCATTCATAAAATGTAAACCTCTTCATTTATAAAATGTAAACCTATTCATTCAAAAATGTAAACCTCTTCATTCAAAAATGTAAACCTCTTCATTTATAAAATGTAAACCTATTCATTCATAAAATGTAAGCCTCTTCATTCATAAAATGTGATTGAAAGGATCCATAAACATCAAAAAGATAATAGACAAGGGCATTAAATAGTACAAGAGAATAAACAGTTGCTGAACAGTTCAGGGAAGGAGGACAAAGCAGTTTTTTTTGATAAATAAGAATTATAATCTCTACTGCCTCAACTATTCATCTAATGGATTTGAATATTTATGGGTATCAGAACTGAAGAAGATGAAGTCAAAACTAATGACCATCTTTTAGTACAGATTAAGTTGATATGCATTAGGCACAAAAGTTCTCCATATCAATAAATTTGGAGTTGCTGCCCTTTCAAGGTTTGAACACAAGTATCTATTGTAAGCAAACAAACAAAAACTCCATTGCTTTAACTACTCATAAAACACCACAGTCAAACATATTAATATGTCTGCAGTTTAATATCAATGACAAAACAATACAACTTATCGTGGTTCCATCTATGATGTCACGGTGAAGTTCCCTATTCCTCAAGATGCTGTCCTGGAAAACTATATAGATAAAATTAAAATGAGTACTGTACCTCAAAGAGGCAAACACTTTAATGGCTGAAAATAATTTCCTACAATTTCTTCTTTTGAAAAAGATTTTTTAAATTGGCTTCTGTAGCAACCATTTTTGAAGAAATCAGCACCATTTTCATTTAAGTCCATTGTCACTTTCGCTCAGCCCAGTTATCAGAAGAGTAAAAACATGGGTATTATTACAGCGTTTGATGTACAAATATCACCACAGGCAGTAATAATCCCTTATGCAAGTTTTCAGTTGACCATTAGCCAGGCTATAGCTAGTAGGAGCTAGTCAAAGTCTTGTAGTATTCACACTATAGCATTAAATATTGGTTCAGAGATCAAAGGAAGTATGCAGGGTGAAGGGGGCATGTTCTGATCCATCCCCTCGTGGGCAGATATCGAGAGGACATTGTCCTCGTCATTTGATTGGATCAATCCACAACAACATCCAATCGAAAAAGATAGATGGTGGTTTACATCAGGATTACAGATCAAACTTGCCAGAAAATTAACAATGGACATGTAGAAAGATTTATAAGTAGGTTTACTCCGGAGGAGCAACTTGTAATTTGGCAGTAAAACTTAAGACCATATTGTAAGACAAAAAGCTTCAGTAAGTCAGTAAGTTCTTTGCTCAATTTTGCAGAACATTACAGCAACATAATTGTAATTAGTGGTAGTATGTATACTTAATTACTGGGATTATTTTAGTATGTAGAATTACTTTGTTGTGGGGCTTAATGCCATTTCTTAGCACACGATAGGCTATACATGGCGGCCAGTATTAATGGTGGAGGAAAAAACTGGGAAATCACCGGAAAGAACCACCGACCTACAAGAAGCTACTGGCAAGCTTTCTCACATATCCACATTCGCCGAATCTTAAACTCAAACCCATGCAGACAGAGGTGAGATGGCCGTGATCCGCAATGGAGAGCGCTTTAGACCACACGAGGCCCCTGAATTACCTTGTAGTGTTTAATTTATATGTGTATTTGAGACATGGATTTGAGTCTATTTAGAGAATTATGTTGATTGTTAGCTTGTCAGAATTAATTTTGTTATTCTCTGGTAGGTTACTTTGTAGTAACTAGTACATTTAGTAACGCATTATGTTAGAGTTTACACATGTTTAATTGGAGTTTGGGAAGATGACTGAACTATGTAAGATTAGTTACAACAGGTGTGTGAATATATCATAGCATGGATATTTGAATATTTGTATATTTGTGTGAGTAGTCATGTAAGAGATGCATCTGATTATTGTGACATTGTGACATTGTATACTGGGATTAGGAGTAGGTACTGATATGAAGCAATATTGTTGAATGTATATGAATTGATACCATGCTTTATTATGTTGTGTTTATTGTGTTTAACCATACAAGAACTTAAGTGAATTTCTGTGTGAATGAGAGCGTTACCAGAGATTTTAATAGCCATTATCTGATGATAAGCCGTGTTTAGTGTGAGATGTGAGCACTGAGGAAAATATTGTACCATCCTTGTGTTTTCACAGAAAGTTTTTTGAGGGATAGAACTTCCAATTCATGTTCAGCAGTCATGAATTTCAAAGAGGGAGATAAAGTAAGACTGGCAGAGCAGTCGGAGTCAACAAAGTGTAGTCGAAATAGAGAAGGTGAATAGAAGGTGGAGGAGGAAATAGAGAAGGATTGTAAATTAGAAAAGTTGATTAGGAGGATTAGAAAGACCTTGGAAAAAGTCAAGGACAGGTGAAAATCTCACACTACAAATCAAGTGAATCAATAGGCTATTAAAGGGTCAAGTAAAAGAAGTGTACTTAAAAAAAATTGAATTATTTGACCATTTAATTTTTATTAAATTGTTATTATTGAACTTCACCCTTTTTATATTTAATCATTTAACCATCGGCATTGCTGACTGGGGACTCGTAGCTGTACAACCTTCACTAAATGAACTTCCAACCAAAATGATATAATTGCAGAATGTCTTTCAATAAATTCACAATAATACCAAAATAATATTTTAGTCCAAGAAAGTCAATGAATAAAACTTAAACAATACTTTCAAAATATAACTGAACACAACTAATAATGATTACATCATCAGATAGTCAAATAGGAATGAATAATTTTGTTTAACCACAACCCCATTAGAAAATACTAAGACATAATAAAATAACTATGCTGTGGATGACATGTTCACTTCCAAAACATACCAAGTTTGTCTGACCCTGAACTCAATATCAGTGAATATGTTCACAAATGATCATTATCTTAAAGTACAATCTACAATTATGGACAAAAGTTATGTATGTAAAGATGTTGTTTATATATTAGCCTTATCTTAAAATTCAAAACAAACATGCACAAAAGTGAAGCACATAATACATGTATGCATAATAGCATCACTGCAAATTTTGAGACAATCCAGATTTCACAAAAGCAACAAATTTGGAGCTCTCTACAAGAATTGATCATTGTTTACACATATGCTACAGTGATGACATCACTATTCACCTAATGTAATTGGCTTAGAAAATCTGTTGATTATTTTGTGTCACTATGCCAAAGGATCACTAAGTTCGAAGCAGCTGTCCAAATAAATCTAGCTGAGCCACAGAGTATGCACTTAATTTAGGTACCAAGCCACTTAATTTAGGCACCAAGCCACTTAATTTAGGCACCAAACCACTTAATTTAGGTACCAAGTAAGTGCTCATAAACATTGTCAAAATAGTTGAATGACTCATTTTATTAATGAATAAAATCAATGCCATAAATAATTCATCATTTGAGATGGTGCCCTATGAAACTGTCAAAAATGTAGTTATTTATATCTAGTTATTTTTCCGTTATATTGTTCTTTTCCTTTGGCTTACCCATCTTCCTTATTCTGGACATATAACTTGTCTTCGTGCATTATGAAATTTAAGTTGAAATGTAGGGAAACTATTTTCCCCACGGCATTTTCAAAACGTTTTTTGTCATATATACTAATTATGCAGTTCACAAATTTTGTTTCTAACAAACTTCTTAGGGAACCTTGTAAATGCCAAAAGCAAGGTCATTGACTGGTCCTAAGGCTGTTCACACCTGTTGCAAAATATATTTTCATAACAATATGAGGTCAATACCCATAAAAGTTTCATTAAATCTGAATATAGCCTACACAGCAGCGACTCCTAATATTTAATTTGGTCATTGATAAGTAGGTCCCAAATTTAGCTCTGTTTAACATATTCCAGAGGTATTCGCTAATTCAGGTTTCTAAGTCATTGTATAATAGAATAAAATGTACATACCTAGAATCTAGCACAATCATTCTTTAAGATTCTTATGTGGCCAGAAATGCATCATTTTCAATTACAAAAATTTAAAAGAAGCAATGTTCTGCTAAGACTTACCACATGTCCACTGAGGACATTAACTTTGGAATAGAACTATTTTACTTGTAGGGTGGAAAGGTTTGCTGTTAAAACTAAACTGGATTCTTTATGGTTTCATTGTATATTAAGACCAAAGCTATAATTAACAACAATACATATTTAAAAAGTGTTTCGTTTCACCTTATATTTTTTCCGACTTTTTTGAAGAACTGAGTTATTTTATTGCCCATAAAATCAGTCAACTCCCAAAACTTGACTGAGGAGGACTGCAGGAGACTAATTACTCTGTTTGTGGTCACAATGTACCCTTTACACAAGCCCCAAGGCAGTTGCACATCTGTTGCATTGTATGTCATAGGTAACAACATGATGTCAATAATCATGCATGTACCAGTTTCAGTTAGAACAATTGTTTATCATACCTGTATATGATTTTCTTAGCAGAAACTCCCAATGACTGACTCTGATTGTGTGACTGGACTTTTCCATACCTGGTCAACAGCAACAAATATCAGTAATATATGCTTGGCATATATATATATATATATATATATATATATATATATATATATATATATATATATATATATATATATATATATATATATATATATATATGGTGAACCAACACAAAGTTGTTTGCTCTTTTAACAATTCATTAAAAATTAACACAATGTACATTACTTCTGAATACTGTTTTGTAAGTCTCCACTGTAAAAGTATCAAAAATCTGGTTGCCGGTTAGGTTATTAAATACCAGATATATAATCTTGTTTTAGAAAATGCTTAATTGATTAATGATAGAACATCAAAAACAATTAGATAATAAGCAGATATACAAAAAAGTCATTTTAAACTAGCTTATCTACAAATGACAATTTATAAAAATCTATTGGTTCTTGTCGAACCGTTAAAGATTCTTGAATAGCATCCTGTTCAATTTCTGTCAGCAGTGTTGAATATTACTTTTATCTGGTGTGCCTTTGGGAATTTCCAAGTGATGTACTCAATGATAAGCATACATTTATTTTTGTTGACTGTAAATGATGTGTTTCTCTTAATGGATGTTCACCGGCTATTTCCAATTCATATATATCAAGGTTTAGCAACTATACACATTTCCAATTTTGAAACAAGTTTTGGTTCATGGATTAATCATTTACTGTAACTTTAAGTCTGGGACCAAACATTTTGTTTTGGTTTTCATAGTATAGGAAATGTGGTTTAAAGGGAAAATGATAATATAAAAAGAAAAATTTGGAAAAAAATCACAGATTTTTATCTTGATGAAATATTCTAAACATGACCCAGACTATTTCTGTGATCCTTTCTGTGGAATAGAATTATTACAGACGATCCATCAACTGCTTAAATAGCTTCATAATTTTGTAAGTCCAAACATATCAAGAAGGAAAACAAATTTTTGACTAGTTACAAAATTTAAACCCATCACAGAAAATACTGTCATCCACAATTACCATCAAAACTTGCAGAAATGTCACCAATTTTAATGACATCTAGCAAATATCATTTTGATCAATCTAACATGGCATTTTTCAACTCCTTACTTGACAAAGTCATAGTACACATTCATGAAAAATACAATAGATTCGGACAGATACACAAGATACTACAAAAATACACAAAGATTTTATATAATTTGTCAAACAAATGAAATCATAAAGTGTAGCCCACAAAAACTGTAGATCTTGAACCGCATGTGAATATTTTTGTTAGTATCATTTGTCACTAATTTTGACATAGTGATGATCTCATATTTTCTTCATCAGATTTGTCTGAAACAAATGAAAATAAACCTGTTTTCCTGGCACTGAGATGGTACAACATCCTGAATATATCAAGAATTATTTCATTTATAGACCACAACAAATCAGCACCAATAGCCATCTCACAACTAATGTTAAGCAAACTGTGACTAAATCACATTTATTATTTACTTCTAATGATACTATCAATTGGAGAAAAAAATTTCATCTGAAAATAATTCATACTTGTATGGTCGAAACAAGAATTAAGGAAAACTAATACAATTAGTTTAAAATACAGGAGACAAAAAATCATTTACTCAAACAGCAAGAAATGATTCTCGAAATTATGCATTACAATAATATCTACATAGGATTTGATGATTCTGTCTGCATTTATACAATTTTCTGAAAGCAAGATATTTGTATTTTCACATCGGGTTTTTACTGTCATATCCATTTTTGTGCTAATACCATAAATACTCACTTATAAGTCCAACTGCAAACTGCACAGACCAAGATCTGCAGTCATATAATGTGCCAGCAGATCTGGGTCTGTGCAGTTTGTTAGGAGTAATCCATAGAACAAACAACAAAGACCCTGATCTGCAGGTGCATAATGGTACAGTGGATCAGGATCTTTGATGTTTTTGCAATTTGACTCAACTTATTAGCCAGTATATATGGTTGTTCAGTATATATGGTTGTCCAGTATATATGATTGTTCAGTATATAAGTTTGTCCAGTATATAAGGTTGTTCAGAATGTATAAAAGTAACAAAACTGAAAATAGCCCAGTGAGCTAAAAGAAAACATCTCATTTAGTCAGGAGATCATTCAGATGTGCAGTGCAACTCTCTAAAATTCCTCGTGTTACCATAACCTTACCATAGATCTTATCATTTGGTTGTAGCATGAAATGTCCGTTACTAGATCATCTCTTGCAGCATGAAACGTCAAAATGTCAACTATAATTTATTACATTTTCCTTAAGATCACTAGCTGCTGACTCATTTACCATCTTTCCCATAAAAAAAATATACACTTTGTTTTGTCTACACTGAAATTGTCAAACTCTAAATTAGATAACCACAACATAACTAGAAACAAGGTGGAAGAAGTTTTGCAAGGAAGGTTACATTGTTTATTGTCTCTTTTATTGTTGCTGGTGTGGTTTTACCCTTGATGTGATAAAACCATCACTAACCATGTTAAGTCTTCAAACAAAAGACTGCTATTTTAAATCACGCAGACTTTATTTTCTTTCTTTTGTACTCGAAATGATGTAAAAAAAAACATTATCATGAGCATGAATGCTTCACATTTTCTGGCAAAGTGAAGTAAAAGAGGAAGCAAGCAGTACAGTCTACAATTTCTTACAATAATATTCTTCCGATTTTTAAGACTGATGTAATACTATAAAGCAAAATATCTGCAAACTTTGTTAACACACATTATAAGTTTATCCTTCGAAATTTTTCTTGAAATTGACAAAGCATAGTTGCATCTTACCGTTTTCACATTACAAATTATAAGCAATGGATTACAATAATATCTGAATATACAATGTTAAAAATCAAATCCATGCAATCCATTACAGAGCTTACCAATTATTTTTAAAAATGTATCTGAAAACTATAAGAAATTTCCCACCTGACAGCAAACATACATTTCTTCTCATCTTTTTTGCTTCTCTGTATGAGATCAGATCACCATGATAAAATATTATCCTTCTTTGAATTCCTTCTGCATAATAAAAACTTTGCAAAGAAAAATATCCTGATCTATATTTTTCCATGCATACATTTTTATTTATTTTGAATAGATAGTACTGCCATGCATGATGCAGCTAATACACAATATGAATACTAACCACTGCTTGTATGTTAAAACAAGTGACCATTCTCTAAAGGTATACCTATTCTTACATGAAAAACAACCTACACCTTACCCCACCCCCATTCTCGAAATATACAGTCTTCAATAAGAAATGTATATCTATCTTACCTACTCTTCTTTGGTAAGTGGGACAGCAATGATAAAAGTGAGATAACCTGCCACTTTTATATGTACAAATGGCACAAGATACCACTACAACATAAGGTTATTCAGAAAGTCTCTTTCTTACAGAAAATCCTACTAAAATAATAATAAAAAATTATATTTAAAATCCATTGTTTTTTTTTTTATAAATATCTCCTTGTTTTGAAATGTGATGGCAAAAATATTTTTAATTCAGACAACCAGACAGTGGAATTGCTGATCCTGACCAATAGGTTTTTGTTACAGGTAAATAAAATACATGTACAAAGCTGCATTGAAATCTACTAGTACATGCAGAACTTAATTGTCACCTGGAAATTAAATGTACATGCAAAATCTAATTCAGTAATAATGAGTATACCTTCAGTGTTTCCCTTCACCCTTGTTTGCACTGCAGAGACCTTCAAATATTTCATATGACCCGTAGTTTTGATACCAAAGTTTGTTTATTATTCAGTCTGATCCCAATTTGAACACCAAGGAGAATTTCGACTCTCAGTCATGCACACTGGGGGATACATTGATACCTTTAAACATAATTCAACTTAAAATTTTGAATTTAAGTAAAAGTTTGTAATATAATGTTTGTAGATAAAGGATACCTGAACAAAATTTAACTGTATCTTCATCTTTCTCACATGCACTCCAGCTATAATGTTGCCTTGCATGTGTGAAAATACGGCAATTCCAGTTAGTTTTCTTGCAGCATTTTAACTTTCACCTAAAAACTGTTTTGTATAGTGCATTTATTATTTTTTCAACATCCTTAAACTCTGAATAAAATGATATATCTCTTAAAATGTATTTGATTATTGGACAAAACTTAAAACATCCTGCAAATATCAGACTCTACAAACAATTAATTCAACATCAGATTTATTATTTTGTCTGATGTGCATTTTTCATTCTAAAGTTTCTCAAATTTATTTAACCTCTCCTCTTTTCAAAATGGTACTATCCTTCTTTGTGTTTTTTTGCTATACTTGTTTCTGCACCAAAATTATGCTCATCATATGCAGGGTCATTTCAAATTTTGGGTAAAAAGTTTTAATGGTAATGAATCTCTCTTTCAGCCAAACAGTTTTAACGGTAATGAATCTCTCTTTCGGCCAAACAATTTTAACGGTAATTAATCTCTCTTTCGGACAAACAGTTTTAATGGTAATGAATCTCTCTTTCTTTTCTCACTAATTTACCAATTAAAACAAATAAAAGTAATGCTTTGAGGATATGTTATAATTAATTAATGCTAACCAAAACAATGACATACATATTGGATGCATTCAGATAGGTATTATTAAAAATTATCAATATTTTCAATGCAATTATTATTATTATTATTATTATTATTATTATTATTATTATTATTGTGATTATTTTTATTATTATTTTTATTATTATTATTATTATTATTATTATTATTATTATTATTGTTGTTGTGATTATTATTATTATTATTATTATTAATATTATTATTATTGTGATGATGATGATTATTATTATTATTATTATTATTATTATTATTATTATCATTATTGTGATTATTATTATTATTATTATTATTATTATTATTATTATTATTATTATTATTATTATTATTATTTGAAATTCAGGACAATTAATAAAATCATGCTTCTGCATTTTTCTTTGCCTCATTTAGCTGTATTTTATTTATCTGTACTTGTTTGTATTTTTCAATTTGTCTTGAAAAAGAATCAAATAAAAGTTGCATGTACATTGGCATCAAACATTGTGATATATTGTAATCCAACTGTATTAAAATTTTATATGAAATCAAAATTGGGCATATTTTTTCTGTTTAATAGAAAGAGAAAAAAAACACATGCAAGTTTGATCTGACTAATCCATTATGTGCAAGCTTTGATTATATGGAAAATCTGAGCATTTTAAGAATTTAATTTCTTCAGCAACTCCAAAACTTCACCAATGTAACATACTAGTTGAGAAAGCAACATATCTCATTCTACACTGTGCCAAAATCACAAACATTTATCAAGTGGGATTGTTAAAACTGGTAGGTTCACATAAATGTAACAATATGTAGTGTTTCTTTTGGGTAAAACTAATTTTAATTATGTAATACTCACCTGTTGCTACAGCATAGCATATCCTTTCTAGGATGTTATATTACCCTCATCCATATGATGAGAATTCATCCACCCATAGAGTGACATTGCGGAAGTTTTTGGAAATCGACCTTGTCACCTGGCACACAACCTTTAGAATTCATACCTTTTGAAAAGTAAAGACCACTAGTGGGACATCATTGCAGGGGTGGAGGAAAAATCTAGCAACAGAAACAACATATCTTTTACTATTGCACTGCTGAATTTGCCATTTTGATAAAAGGCTGATGACCACCAAAACTCACAATGAAAAACAAGGAAAAACTCAATCTTATAATAGAAGTGTCCACTACTGTAAGATGCATCAGCTTGGGACACTTTGTGTGACAACTATCAGCCCAAGAAAAAAAAACTGCTTTCGCTTTGGTGCACCAAGAAACAGTGGTAAAAGGATAAGGTAGTGTTAGATCACCAAAATACAACTTTCATCACATCCTTGAAAGATTTATGAGTTAAATATACCCATAAGTTGAAATTGGTTCAAACCTAATGATCTTCAATCTCATGAATGGAAGGTCCCTCTCAGTAAGGGACTGATAAACTCTCTGCAATGCCAAGACAATCCACCATGAAATAATGGAAATACAATAGAACCTGTTTAGAAAGACCACCCCATTTGCCAAAATATAATGGTCTCTAATGACAGGTGGCCTCTCATAACAGGTCATAACTCTATATAATCAATACATCTGTACATTGAGAACCAGGTCTCCCAAGACAGGTTGTCTCTCATAGCAGTGGTCTCTCAAGACAGGTTTTATTGTATGAGCCAAGCCCTTTAAAGAAAATATGCTTCTCCCTTCTGAGGTTACCAGATAGAAATGTATAACCCCAACTGGGAATAATAATCAATCTTGATCATTTCGTACACAGATATTATTGAGACAGGTGATCTGTATGGAAAACATTTTTAATCAGGTATCCACTTTGCCCTGACAAATCATCAATGAAGTTTCAGTATTGAAAAATATTGGCAACTTGGGGCAAGTTAGCATTGTCTGAAGAGAAACAAAAATAATCACAGAATTACAAAATTCTCTGCCTGTTAACATTTAATTAGTTTGACTACTGGTAGCTTATTGAAAAAAAGCTTTCTCCACAACCAAATGATGCATAGTTAATTGAAAAGTGTCACTCTAAATGCAAATACCACTGAGAACTCGAGATTTGTACCCATTTTACGCAAGCTTATGTCAGAGTATCTCAGTAAAAATGAAGTTAGCTTCCATTGTGAAATTTATAGCTGATAAGAAGCTGATAAAATATATAATTGGTGCTTGCCAAATGTTAGGAGATTCTGAGTACTTGGTTTATGTAAAGCATGAAAAAATGATATCAGATTTACTCTCTGAATGCAAATATACATCAGGTTTACCAGGAACAAGAACATAGTAAAAGTTTTACTCTGCCCAGCCAGTTTTGCTCAGCCAAAATGACAGGACAAGTGGTTTACCTAAGCCCTGACTTAATCAGGTGAGCAGTATTAGAATCCAAATTAAAGGCCCAGCCTTTTGAAAGTTTCAGGGTGCTGGAAAGGGTTACACTATAGCAACCAAGAAACATCTTCAAAAGGAAGAGAAGATATTCAATCACAATGATCACCTAGGATTAAAACAGACTGCATTAATTGCAAAAGATTCTCCATTTGGCATCACAGACTTTGGCTGTACAGTGTTTCCTGACATGATGATGCACTTGGCAACTTTGCTCTAAAACTTTTCCTGTTGGACAGATTAGTTCATCCAAATGTGTTGATGAGAATATGTGAACTCTTGTGCAGGAGTCAGTCTGTGCTATGACAGAAGAAGAATGATGCTCTAGAACAATGACCTGTGCTGGTCTTCCATCAGGCTTGGATATTACTGAACTGCAATCATTAAAGTACGTAAGGCAGCAAAGTTGACTGTGATCATTTTGACTACATACACAGAAACCCTGCTTTCAAACCAAATCACATAAAGGTTTGAGAGGAGTGAAATGAGTTGAGGTTTTTTGTGTATGGTATGATTAGAATACTAATCAAATTAGGACATGCACTGATTTTGGAACTTTAACACTTAGGTCATGCCAATCCAGTTCTGCCACTAGTACAAAACAGGGGTGACCCTGTTTCAATAAAAAAAATGCCTAGACTCCCATTTAAAAAGAGATGTTAATCCCTTCCAGCTGCAGAGAATGTAACGTAAATCCAATAAAAAATCTGTCTTACTAATTAATATAGTTATTAGAAAGCTTTTAATCAGATCAGAAGAATTATATTATCTGACAAAGAACAGTTTTTATTGTGTTCAGATAAAGTGTATAGGCAGTTAGGTAGCAGCAAAGGGTTGGCTTGTCAGAAGGTCCAGTTTTTTAGTGATCACATCTCTTCTAATCCCTTAGTTGTGGAGGAGGTACCCATTTCAAATTTTATCCCAACTCAGTTGGTGTTTGTTTAACATGCCTTATTTCGCACCTTCTACAAATGCACATGTATATAAAGCCTGCCAGTAGCTTCTTGTGGGTCAATGGTTCTTCCAGGGGTTTACCAGGGTTCCTTCTATACCATTAATACTGGCCACCATGTATAGCCTATCTTGTGCTGAAAAATGATGTTAAACCCTATAACAACATTAGTTATTCCATAATATTATTCCAGCACAAGGATATTAATAACCTGCCTATAACATGAATCACTGCTGACAATCAGTGATGTTCAAATAAAATTATAGTGAGAACAACCTTTACCGTATTTCCTAAGAACAGCTGCTGATATCTATGCACACTTGCTAACATATTTACAAAATGGGTGGCTAAGTGCTTGCCTCTACTAATCACTGCCATCTCTCCTCATAGGTTCAAGTCTCAAGTTCAGCCAATATGGGCATATGAGAAAATCTGCCAGTAGCTTATCATGAACTGGTGGTTCTTACCATGGTTTTCCCGGATTTTTCCTCCACCATTTACGCTGTATGCAATTAACAACCTATCATGTGCTGAAAAATAGCATTAAACCCAAACAACGACTAAATGGCAGCTATTAATATATAACCCCCGTTTCAGTAACCAATCCTGCATATATTCTACAACTTGGTAGCACTTATATTAAATTTTTTTTTTTTTAAATGTTAACACAACCTTCCCATTATCTTTCGTAGCAGCAGGCTTAAAGTAGAAGGCAGGTCACCATTAAAAACTCCGATTGCAAAAGCAATTGAAATAACAGAAAAAAATAGACAACTGAGCTCGAAAAAGTTAATATTTTAATCACCAAATATTATGCTAATATTCTGCAATTTAAAACAATATATGAATTATAAAGTGAACATTTCCATGAAAATTTAATGTAAAATGTATGACTTAGAGCAAAATAAATTTTTAAATACATAGTTCAGTGAAAATTCCCTTGGTGTAGAATCAATGCTGAACTGAAACATGTACATGTGATATTTCATAAATATTTACACACAGACAATACTTGTAATGATCACTGATGCATAAGTCTCAAATCAGCAGATAGGTTGGTGGGGTTTGTAATCTCCAAATAAATTACAGCAGTTAAATATTGTTAATTACCATACAGTCTGGGCACGATGTTGGACTGGATTTGTTGGTAAAGTCTCTTCAAACCACCAGTTACACACCCTGCTATGTGAATCGTTGGTGGATGAACCTTCAGGTGCTCATTACGGGACCTGCAATATATTTTAAAAATTTGCCTATGATCTAGAATATTTACCATAATTATTTCACTGACTCAAAGGCAGAATGTTCTATAAGAATTTGGGGGGGAGTGGAGTTTTCCTTGGTAAACCAAAAACAGATTTTGAACCAGATTGTTAACAACCACTGCAAAATTCCAAGTGTCTCCAATACAAAATGGAGCTCCTGGACAAACTAGAGATTCAGAGAAACAAGTAAATAGAAAGACAATATTTTCACCATCAAGGATACCCACAAAACATCACATTGTATGAATCTGCCTGTTATTTCTAATTAAAGAAAATTAAGTAGGCTAATATTGACAATAATGACTTGGGGAAAAAAAATAATTAGTCAAAAAACTTTTAAGGTAGCATTTTCTTTTGATAACTGCATGTACCATATATTTCACAACTTAAAATTTAGGGACTTTTGCTGTTATCTATATAACTTTTGGTTTTAAGTCACCAGCTTTTGCTATTGTAACCTATTTTTGAGGTTGTATAAATGATGCATAAATATCTCGCCAAAAATCAAGTTATTATGCTGAAAAAGAAAATGTCAGAGAAAAAGGGGAATCTAAAGAAAAAATACTATTGGTAGTTAACAATGGGTAATAACTAAGCTGAATAGGAGCCAGGCCTCCTATCAAAAATTCCATAGTGCAGCCTTTGTTTAGTATAGTATAAGTCATACTGGTCATATAGGTGTCCAACACTATTTCAGTCATGGGACATGTCAGTACATTTCAGGAAATGTCAAACTTACATATGGAATTAGTACAGAAAAAACATTTTAATGGGTAATGAATCTATAGAGTTTTGCACACTAAGGTAAAATGAGGTTAAAGGGAAGGAGAGAAAAGACTAATGACATAGGTGGTATGGATATCTAGATTTCAAAACTGGTGGGATGGGTGGGTGGGGCTGGAAGAAATGCCCATTTACTTCAAGTGGCTGAAGCACTCTTATTAAGTCATGTTTTCCTCACATCCTGCACTGTGATGTTGCTCGTGACATTATTAAAATGTAGCCACCAATGAACATGATTTTTATTATAACTATAAATGTACAGATAATTTCCAAACCATGGTGATATATATATATATATATATATATATATATATATATATATATATATATATATATATATACACACACACACAAAAGTCTTAGTGAATATACATTTGATCTTAAATTAATTTTGCAAAGTACTTCTCTATTGCTCCATTTGAAATTTATTATGACATATGAGATGAAGATCACTGGCACTAGTATGTTTATCTCTTGTAACAATGTACTGTGCTAACTGTGTATGAAGCAGGAGTCCAAAACTCCCAGTGTCAATGATGTCCCATATAAAGAAATAAAATTGATAGCATAATTATATTCCACAAAATAAACAATGTAATTGCCTATTGTCAACATTCTTATTCAAGTCCAATGTACTTTCCCAATGTCAATATTCTTATTTGTCCAATTAATAAACTGAAATGCATAAATTGCGATCAAATTGAGACTTCTCAAAAGAAGTCATCATATAAACCGAGATAACATTGACAAGTGTACTTTCAAGGTTAGAATTGACCTGCACTTTACCAAATCTACATTTAATATGTATCTGAAATATCAAAGATTTATTAATGGTGATGATAGCAAAGTTTTTATTGATTTTTCTCTTCTCAATGGCTTTTTTCTTACAGAACACAGAAAGTGAAACAATACACCTTTGTGCACATTGATATGATTCATGACACAAAACTTATGATATAATACATTATCAGTACACATATATTTGTTAATGGTTGGTGGCACCCTTTTATGTGTGCTGACAAATTGGTTGTTTCTCCAGTATGTGCACTAAAGACATAGTCTTTGCATCTATTTATATGATACTGCTCCGGTGGCCTAGTGGTTAGAGTCCACCTCGGATGCGGGAAGTTGTGGGTTCGATACCCAGTCGAGTCATACCAAAGACTTATTAATATGGCACTAACAGCTGCCTCGCTTGACGCTCAGCATTAAGAGGTTAGTGTTAGGACTAGTCGTCCTGGTGTCAGGATAATGTGACTGGGTGGGACATCATGCTACATGTTTGTGGCATGATGCCCCGGTGCTAGACATCATTATAAACTGCCACACTGCAGACATTGTAGGGATAAGACTGAAAAATTGTTAAAGCTACGTTAAAAATCATAATCAAATAGTGTGCAAGAACATAGTCTTAAATTATCAAAGATTTTTGTAATATCATTTTGATTAATCTGTAAATTTTCAGTAGTGGCCATTCACTCAGTAGTCTATTATGAACATATTTTTTATACATCCCTGTTTCATCAGCATTGCAATAAAAAATGTTAAAACCAATTTTAATATAATGGAGAAATATGTAGGAAGGGAGCAATTGTGTTTTACTTGTGAAAGTCCCTGGTGAAAGTCCCTGGGAATACTGTGTAAAAATATAGTGTGGTAGTTAAAAAGTAAATCAAGGGTAATAAAACCCCACACAGGCATAGTACATCACCAACACATACTGGCATTCCAGAATTCCCTTGTGACTGAATGGTCTATGATGCTCGCCTTTACAGATCACAAGGGTATGTGTCTAATGCTCTGCTAGTGCGTGTGAGCACATGGGTTTGTTACAAGGAAAATCGAGTCTAACCTGTAGCTATATATGTATGTATGTATGTATGTATGTATGTATGTATGTATGTATGTATGTATGTATGTATGTATGTGTGTTATTTTTTCATGTTAAACTCAAAAATTTCTTTGTAACAAAACCCTGTGCGTGAGAAAACTTGCCACCCTTATAGGTGGTTCTACCAGTTGTTGGTTCAACATAAATTCTTCCTCGAGGCTTGACCACATTCACTGGCCGCCACTTTTAGTTTAAAAGAAAGACATTTGAAATTCCACAAACAAATGCTACAGCCAAATTTTCATCGTTAGGCTTCCCGACATACTTATCGAAAATTGAGCATGACACAAAGAGCGAGAACATTTACATTTCTTTTCCACCAAATGTTGATGTACCTGATCGGTGAAGTGAACGCACCCATATATGTCATTATTAAGAACTTTTAGGTCATTCAGTATAGTTTATAAACGATAGATTTGTACATTCAATGCTCCCATTTTCGTATAATCACTTTCGAGTATCGCGCGTAAATAGAGATGTTACATCTAAATCAATGCGGAATATGTCGCCTCTCTTCCTTCGTCTTCAGCCTCGTTTTCATCACGTCACTGATTTTTCCCACGGCACTAATGGCCACGCCCGTTATGAATAAACATTAACCTGCAAGTCATCACCTTAAATTAGCTACGTCTGCAAATTGCTATCAAAAGCTTCAAATCTCGACTAAATTGATAGGATAATGATAGCACATTTGTGTTAATGAAATCTGATGAAAAAAATTGCTGTAAAAGGTACTATTTTTAACGCACATGGTAATGTTTACAAACAAAGGCGCTTTCACGCCCGGACCCGTCTCCAGCGAGATAGCATTTGATTGGTTGGCCTCAACGAGGTGATGTCATCATATACCACTGAGCTCGTAGACAGAAGGCATATTTGCTTCAGAAAATTTTGCGGGAAATCATTATCTGATTGATCACCGAGAGACTAGTATTGCAAAATGTTATGTTGAGACGCTTAACTGTGAATATATCTACTGTGTACACGGAATATTAACAGTGCAGTGAGGTCCATCGGATTACTACAACGGGACGTAGTTACTACAACTGGTGTAAACATAAACTACTAGTGAGTATATTTTGTGCTATAGTGTAATTTCCCAACGGAATTTATTTACAGCGCCTTATGCAATGTTACTTCCTATGGGACCCAGCAAATTTTCATAAACTGAGGATACTTTAATGGATTAACTTCATCGGCTGCAGTGAGAGGTAAGGATGCTTTGGCGAAAATGTTTCATTTAAAAGAGAGAAAAAAATATTAATTATTATTTAGAAACGAAGCGTGAAACTTTTTGAACTGCGCAAGAAAGATCCAGTATACTTTGCTGATGAAATGTAAATTGACATTTCTATATCGTGGGTTGTTTTTTTTTGAACTAGCATCAGACATTTTCTGTACCCAAATGTGCGAACTTTGTTCGACTCTGTACTTATTATAACCAGGAATCTCATCGAGAGCAATTTAATTAACTTTTTGTGAATAGTGTATCTCGTACTTAATGAATCATTAATTTATTAAGAATGATAATGAGCACTTTTTCACCAAATATGTGTACCTTATTTACCTTATTTACATGCACTTTTTAATTCTCATCATTGATACTTTATTTGTGTAAAGAGTTCCAGCTGTCATTTATTATTTTATTTATTTATTTATTTATTTATTATTATTATTATTATTATTATTATTATTATTATTATTATTATTATTATCTCCCATTACCAACTCAACTCCGTTTTGTTAATCTTAAGTTATTCTATTAAGGTCACGTTTTTATTTAGAGTGTTTAAGGGATATATTGGCATAGGCGTGGCTTTTTACCCCAAATAAGTGCATTTAGTAAAAAAAAAAAAAATAAATCTGCTTGATCATTGGCAACGTGTTTTCCCTTTTAACTATAATCACGTCGAACAAACGAGTGATTTTTGTACCCTGTTTCCGTATATCTGTTTGTTTGTTTAGCGATCGCACGCAACAGATATATTATGATCTCGGCAAACGAAGTTTCGGTTGGATATAATCATAACTTTGGCAAATTTCCAGCTTTGTGTCTGCTGTGCTACTTGTAAAGTTGGGCACTTCTTTTTTCACTCGACGAGCGCAATTGTATGTACAGTACAAACAAGTACTGAGCGCTGCTGTTCTCCCTCGCTGATGATAGATCAGCTGAGGTTGATCACCTGGTGTGACACTTGTGTGAATTTTTAATTACAATCGTGTATTAATCTCTCTCTCTCTCTCTCTCTCTCTCTCTCTCTCTCTCTCTCTCTCTCTCTCTCTCTCTCTCTCTCTCTCTCTCTCTCTCTCTCTCTCATAATGGTTACTCTGATATGTATAATGGCATTGATATTATATTTCTCGTCTGTATTTTTCTTCTCTCTCTTTCACTAATACAAAATTGAAAGAAAAAGAAATTACTTTAGGTCGTACAATATGATTTAAGACATTTTTTAATGTTATGAAAGTACATGCTCTTAAAAAGTTGTTATCATATCAAGTATCATGCCTAACGCTGTT
The DNA here is from genome assembly GCA_016746295.1 of Potamilus streckersoni. Taxonomy (NCBI): domain Eukaryota; kingdom Metazoa; phylum Mollusca; class Bivalvia; order Unionida; family Unionidae; genus Potamilus; species Potamilus streckersoni. The sequence goes on from JAEAOA010000714.1 coordinate 128,827, forward strand.
AAATTGTTTACAAAAAGTGCGTGTTTTATATCTATTTCTCTTTTTCTTCTTTAGGTTTCATGTAAATAACAAGATGCAACAGAACTTAATAGGACAGGAAGAGACATCGGCCAGTTCGAGTTCAGACGTTCTAGGCACCCCGCCCTTTCAAGAGACTGGAGCTAGAAAACGTGATAGTGGCTATTGTACGGATTATTCCCCAGCATCTGTGACATCTCAGGGGATGAAGTTTACATATGACGAAGATTTAGACCTTTCTGGTCAAATAGATGAGCTCAATTTAGTAGAGGAGCCTCTGGATAACTGCAATGATAATACATGCGATGTAGATAGAGAAGTAGAGGATGTATTTGCCAGCAGTGTTTGTAGTCCCCATTCAGTGTCATGTCCTGTGGCAATTCAGAGACCTTCCGCTCCAATTAACACTCCAAAAGACAATAATGATACAGAAGATGGCGAACCTTGTCCCATTATTAACTTTCCATATCATGCTATGTTACGTGGAAACCATATGATTAATTACCGACGGTCACGGCCACTTGTAAGCAGGGGTACCCAAACCCCACCACTAGTACAGGAAAATGTTAACAGCAGTATTTCAGGAAATCCAGGAAATATCCCACGATTCCATCCATATCCGAGAGGAGGTAAGCATATCTCTCTCTCTCTCTCTCTCTCTCTCTCTCTCTCTCTCTCTCTCTCTCTCTCTCTCTCTCTCTCTCTCTCTCTCTCTCTCTCTCTCTCTCTCTCTCTCTCTCTCTCTGTAACTTTCGGAAGTTAACAGTTAACTTTCGTTAAAGTTAATTCATCGACCACGTATTAATATACATCAGGGAAAAAGAATCCTTCAAACTGTCAAACTGCAAAAAAAAAAGCTTGGACAATTCGTAGAAAGGCGTATTTACGAGGAGGAGGGGGTATTGATAACTCGTTTCGAAGAACCTATTAAAAGATTTAATTTAGTTTATGGGAGGGCGGGTTCATTTATCTACAGTTTGAATAACATTTCTGCATTGATGAGCAGTTAACCTTTTAATCTCCAAGCAAAAGTTTAGGGTTTTCAATACCCAAAAACCGTCACAGTAAATACGTTTTTTGTTGACAAATGATCTTCTCAAAGTTCTTCAAGGGAAACAATCAAGTTAGTATTGGTACAGCGGCATTTAAATTCTCTCCCTGCAATTAGATACTGCTTGCAGAGCTTAGTTTTGTATGGAAAAGGGTGACGCAATCATGTTTGGCCTGCAAGATTTAAATTTGGACTATCTTAGTACAGGTCTGTTAGTGCATGTTTCGACAGTTAAACACATACTTGCACTTACGACAATAATTGGTAAACTTGAAACCGCAAAATACTGTATTAATGTCAGCAAGATGAGTATCCACTTATCGATGGAGGTTTTTTTTATAATTTGCGTGATAGCTTGTAGTAGAGCGATTTTTTTTAAAAAAACAACAAAACAAAACAAAAAGGCTACATCGTAGGTCAAAAGCAATGCTTGATTTTCTTCCCATCTATTGTTTTCATCCTTTTTTATAATTAATCAGTTCAAAATAAATACAGTACTGTACAGTGTCTTTGTTGGAAATAAACACGATCTGAGTGTTTGCTGTGAGTATTCAACAAAACTACAAATCGAAATAAGTGTTGCGTACGTATAAAATATCAGTGTTTTCTCTAAATCGGAACATTGTATTGACCCAGATATTATTTGTAAACATGTTTGACCTAGATATATTATTTTTAGATATTTTTCGAGTACTTTATTTAGAACACACGCAAAACAAGTTCATGTGTTATTTTCATGTGGACGAACTTCCGAAAGTTACATAAATGAATCGTAAGATAATATTAAAAGGAGCACACCTATATTGATCACTTAATAATAAATTTAAATTGACAACTGTTTTCAGTCTCGTACGTAAACATAAAAAGAAACCACTTCTTGTCGTCTTCAATGGCTACGGGAATGTCGTCATTAGAAAGACTCTAGGTCGCTACATACATTGCAAAAGCTAAATCTCCAATATTTCGGGGGTGGGGTCTCTCTCTCTCTCTCTCTCTCTCTCTCTCTCTCTCTCTCTCTCTCTCTCTCTCTCTCTCTCTCTCTCTCTCTCTCTCTCTCTCTCTCTCTCTCATACATTAAATTCGCGACTAAAGCGTATACATTTAATAAGAGAGTAGTTGATGCATTAGTGTTTACCGGTACATAAGCACAATAGTGGCTTTATGATGCTAACTAAAGGCAACGTTTTTTTTTTTTAAAAAAAAACCCACACAAATGTGAAGAATTGAACAATAACGTTAATATAAATAAATAAGAATTAAAATAAAACCAACAAACAACAACATAATATTAAAGTTTGTCGCATTGCTGATAAATCTAATGAATGTAGTTTTCTCATGAAGTTCGGTTTTAGAAGTAGGAAACAGGCCAAAGTTATTATTCTCACCTGGGCATTTACATAATCGAAATTCTGAAAATGGTAAAAGACGAAATTAGTATTAGTATAGATAAATGAAACTGCTCAAATTTAATATCGATTAAAATCATAATTATCCTTGTTCTCCTCTTCTGCCATCTCCGCCTCTTTCTCTTCGCCACCATCATAATTGTTATTATGGTCGGTAACATTATCTTTTTTGTTTATCTGCTTTATTTCTTCATCATCATCATCTTGTTATTATTATTATTATTATTATTATTATTATTATTATTATTATTATTATTATTATTATTATTATTATTAGCTCAATTACTATGGATGTCATCACGTCGAAGTACCGCTGCTTCATGTAGATCAGTGGTTGAAATGGTTCCACGTGGTTCCATTTATCTAGAGACTTTAGATTTTTGTTGCTGCTGACACGAGTTTAATCTCTTCCTTCCCTACCATTCGAAGTCAATCAAATCAATCCCTAAGGTTCGGATAATCTTGAACAGGGCGGTGATTATTTTGGACTATACCCTAATTTTAGATGAAACATTTCATTGGCATCACGCCAGTCAATAACAATAATTGTATGAGTCACTTTGTCAAGGGACTAAAAAAAAAAAATGGACAATTGTCTTATTTATATAATGATGAAATCTTTCTTTGGAAATTATAAGTTGATAGAAAGATAATCTCAATTCTTTTTCCTCCAGAAATTTCTTTTTTTCTTTTTCGTAACATGTCGCCTCGTAATGGAACTGATTCTATATATTAAGCATAAAAATTGCCCTAGTCAGCCATATTCGGCCATTTTCGGCCATTTACCTCACTGTACCCAATTATTATCTATTATATACATATACACACACGTATATCCAGCCAGGGATCGCGTATGTCAGAGACTGATTATGATAAATCCAACCTAAAGTAAAATGGAAAGAGAATAAACAATACAAAATTTGTTTTTGACTAGACTAGGTGCTTTCTACTCACACTGTATCGGTGTCAGATGTAATTTCAAAACAAAAACAAGCAAGACGAGCAATAAACAGACAAGATAGCTAGGAATGTGCAAACTTCACCTGATTTTAGGTCCAATGGGTAAAAAGATACTTTATTTTTGTACTTATTATTTCTCTTTTGTTGTGTTTCTATTTCGTAATTGCCTTCAGTATAGATTAATTGAGAGTCGAAATCGCTGAGGCAAGTTACAAACTACTTTTGCAGTATACTCTCTCTCTCTCTCTCTCTCTCTCTCTCTCTCTCTCTCTCTCTCTCTCTCTCTCTCTCTCTCTCTCTCTCTCTCTCTCTCTCTCTCTCTCTCTCTCTCCCTCTCCCTCTCTCTTCTTCTTCTTCTTCTTCTTCTTCTTCTTCTTATTATTATTATTATCATCATCATCATCATCATCATCATCATCATCATCATCATCATCATCATCATCATTATTATTATTATTATTATTATTATTATTATTATTATTATTATTATTATTATTATTATTATTATTATTATTCCTAAGAAGCTAAATTATTATTTATCTTATCTGACATATTTTATGCTGGTACGCGTCAGCTTGAGCGTTAAATGCCCACCACCACACCACACCTTTTAAGTTTTTGATTTGCGTATGTCTGCAATAAACCGCGTTTGGTATCAACACAATATAAAACACTTCTTTCCTAATTTAATGATATTTTCCTTACGCAAAAGGTACCTTACCGGTAAGACTCTAGCTAGCACGTAAGCATTGAATTAAAGCGACCATTTAGCCTTGTTTAAAGACGTCTTTATTCGTCTTAAATAAACGTAGCCTATTATGGTTTACGTTGGTACTTTGCCTATTTACCTAGTATTAATTGTCCAAAACTGGCTGACAGTGGTGACTCACCGTTCTTGCGTTCAGTATGTCAATGTCATAATTAAATCCCCCGATTTGTGTCTTAGGCGATCTATGTTTTGTAAAGTGTTTTCATATTCTGTCAGTTGTTTGTTGTTTTATAAATGCATGCTCGATACATAATTGGCCAATTATGCTGACAAATTTGGATCACCTGCAGTTCACATATACACAATGCGGGCAGCCGATTTGGGCTGGCGTTAATGATTATCGAACCCGGGACTTTTCCATGCTGATACTTTATCAACTGAACTGCTTTCGTCATCTGTCAGAATTCATCTCTTCGTAACAGTTGTTAGCTTTCCCTGTATCTGAAATTTATTTATTTTTCTGCTGCTGTCACTGCTGCTGCTGTAGCTGCTGACGATGACACTGCCAATTAATGCCGCTGTTACTACAACAACAACAACAACTACTACTACTACTACTACTATTACTACTGATGACGATAATTCTGATAAAAAAATTGATCAATGTAATAGGATCAATGATAAAATCATATAGTTACTGTCTTCGTTATATACATAATTCATAGCAAAATGTTTGGGATTAAAAAAATACGTGTTTAGCTTAATTCAGAGTTTTAATTGCACTTATATTATTCAGTAGCCTATAACTTTTAAGTACAAAGTATTGAACCGCCTCTTTTAGACACAAGCATGTGCATCTGGAATGAGTGCTGTATGTATATATTGGAAATATTTTCTTCCTAAAGTGTTATCATTAAAATTAGTGAGAAATGTCATTATTCGAAAACAATTCTTGTTATAACAATATGCAAATACACATTAAGTAATCTAAACACATTCAAACACGCTAGCGCGTGCACATGCACGTGCAATTACACAAATGCCCGGACAGGAAATTATTTTAAGTCACATTGGCTAGCATCCTCATTAGCTACAGTGCCGAAAATTGGTTGCTCATGTTTTACCGCTACGAACTGATCAGTTATCGATTTCTGATCGAACGATTGACCCACATGACTTTTTACCAGTACCAAGGGTCTCCTATAGCTCTTCTGCAGAGGATTATTGATCTAATTGCAAATCAAATTTGCGTTTAAAAACACTACATCGAAACAATTTTGAAAATTTTATTCAAAACATTCATAAACATCATTTAAGTCGTGCATTCTTAAAAAAAAAATAATTATAAAATGAAGAAGCAAAGATCATATTATTTTTTTAAATGTTTTCTCTGAAATTGTTACTTGCTCATCAACAAAATAATTAGATCAGCAGTAGTGTTACAGAGCTGGATTTCAAACTCAATCAAAATGAAAGATTGATAATTTAAGATAACATTGAAACAATAACATAAATTTACGAAAAACAGTCGGTTTTTATACATTACACGTTCCTGCCAAAATGAACGACTCCTTATGCACACTCACTTACCACGCCACCCCCACCCCGCCCCTGTCCATTACAGCGCACTGACACTTCCTTTAATATTGACTTTGAAGTGACAGTTTTATACCTTTGTGATAGACTTCCTAAACTTCGTGTTAAACCCCTATTAGAACGATCGTCTGCTGTTTGATATACGGTTATGTTTGTGTTTATACCTATTTAATTAGGTTAGAGGCACCTGCTGGTAGTTAAAACATGTCCGTGGGACATTAGAGGTATATAAAATGATTGATTAAATTACGTCGTCGATCCGATCGATTGATGGATAAACTGAGACACAGCTACTGGTACTTCCTCACTAAACCACCTTCTAGACATTGTTTTCTGTTATTGTACAACTTCACCACCACCCCGCCACCATACCTAAAGAGAGGCTATATGATGTTACCACTGTCCTTCCGCTTATTCCATGCGTCCTAAATTTCCTTTCCCGATAAAAACCTTTTGAGCACGGCTTTCAAGGCCTGATTTCATATGATGTATAGGGCTCCAAATTAAAAAGACCGCAGCCAAACTTGACTTTCACTACTTTTTTTGACAATATTTGATGAAACGATCAATCCTGTATGATTCAAACATGTGCCAATTAATCACACTGTATCGATAGGAGCATCCGTGCGTATACACATTTCTAGTTGTGATTTTTGTCTGTCTTTCTGTCTTTCTTTATTTCTTTTACATTTCTTCCAGGTGTAACAAAACATGTATTCCGGCTTTCATCACACACATAAACGAGTATATATATATATATATATATATATATATATATATATATATATATATATATATATATATATATATATATATATATATATATATATATATATATATATATATATAATTGTTAAACTTTAATTTGCATTTGATGATTTTATTACTATTAACAGGTAATATTTGTTGAATTAGTAAAATTTCTCAAATGTGCTCATTTTGGATTTAAAAAATTTGCGATGTTATTAAAGCAGTTAAGTTGAACCGTTGCGATCAACCATTTGGACTCATGTTTATATACTGTTTACAATACAATATTCATTCTTTTACACTGTGTGGTCGTAAGTTATATATATATATATATATATATATATATATATATATATATATATATATATATATATATATATATATATATATATATATATATATATATATATATATATGTATCCATTGGTGAATTAAGTTTTGTTTTGGAGTTTTATGGAACAGCAACATTTTTAGCTAATTTAGTACCGGGCAATTGGTGTAAGGTACCTTTCCAAAGGAGATACCGCGGCTACGTAACCAAGCTGATCCCTTGGTACGATTCAAACCTGCACACTTTCAGTCGCGAATCCCGCACGCTAACTGCTGAGCCACCGCGACTCCTTGTAGAATAGGCAAAGAAAGAACTAAATGAATACATTCAGAATCATGAAAAGATTACGCTACTGTTATTTTGCCAGTCTAAGATGGTTTCCTTATTTAATCAGTTATCAAACTACAGTTTCATTAGAATTGTGTTCACATATATCGTATTCTTATTCTGAGGAAGGCACTCGTATTATTTTAAATGGTCCTTTCCCCCGTTCTAATTTTACATTTGCACGTAATTTCACATCGTATGCTGGCACTGACCCTATCCGTAATGGTTTCTTTCAACCTTTAATTTTAATCCAGAAAGTTTATAGAACTAATCTAGTGTGCTCAAAGTGCATTTTATTGATTCCGCTGATAATTATAAACCATATTTGTGTCATCGGCTTACTGACTTGTTTTAAATCCTTTTCCATTAAACGATGCTCCTTGAATACTTTGATTTTGCTATGTGTTTTTCCTTAAAAATAACACCAAACAGAAGCACATACAGTCAAATGGGATCCCCTTTCCATCAGCCTTCTTGTGTGGCTTTAATATCCCACATGTATCGATTTTGTAATCTCGATTTATGTTCAGTTGTAAAAAAAAAATAAAAATAATTCGTCTTTTTTATATACATAAGGCAGTATCAGGGACATTTTCAAAGTCATTGGTTTGAACTAAGATATTTCTTAAATAATTTTTTCAAATTAAATGTCATTGGTTAGAACTAAAATATTTCTTAAATAATTATTTCAAATTAAATGTCATTGGTTAGAACTAAGATATTTCTTAAATAATTATTTCAAATAAAATGTTCACACAAAAAATACAAATATTGTCACCAATAAATACACCACTTATGAAACCTTTTTAATCTTAATGTCATTTTATATATTACAGTGTGAGGAAAATGACGTCAAGTTGGTGGTGTATTTTTTAAACATTAACTTTTTCCTTGTATATGAATACAAATGGTAACAACTCTTTATTTTGACTCTGCCTCTAAATTGTCTAAATATTATTTTAATTTCAATATTATAAAACACACGAATAAAAAATAGCAAAACATATCGCCGTCAATTTATCAGTAAATGCGTCATTGTTTGTGTACAGGTTTGTGTCTCGTTATTTCTTATTTTTTCAGTCGGCTAATTTTAATTGGACCAGCTTCTTACTGTGATATTCAGCAAGGTTAATAAATTTCCACTGAGGTTTTTTTCTTTCTGATAGTGACCTGAAATTAATTTATGATGTACAGTTCTTGGCTGGTGATACAAGCAAATTAGAACCGTAAATTGTTTCAGATTTTGTTTCTACTTGCATTATTAGGAACTCTTTGTCTTTTAGTAACTAAGACCCTTTGTCTTTTAGTAACTAAGACCTTCCCAAACAATTTCAAGTTGATAAACCGGAAATTATATTGTTCGTCCTTTATTCTGTACTATATTGTAGTACAGGGAGGATAAATGTAAAATAATTTACCCCCTCTTTCTTGTCCTCGAAGTTTATTAAGAAGGCAAGTCTAGACATATCGTGCCAAGTTTTGATTAATCGCCACGCGTAATCTTGTTCGTGTGGTTTACAAACATAAAACCCCGAAACTCAACACTTCCTATTTTGTGTTAGATATTGTTATTAATCGCAGGAGGGGGGGACTTAAGTACTACTTCCCTTACTCCTGGTTGTCGCAAGGATTCGAGTGAGTAATAAACATGCAAGATCCAAATGAAGAAATAAAACTTCCTTCAGGTATAAAACTGGCAATGTTCCAGGTAAACGGTCTATCATTTTGTCACCCCGTTCTAGCGTTATCTTTCTGTTTACCTCCCATTGCCCCAGGACTCATTTAGACAAAGAGGCGTGCAGGTAGGATAGACTTACATCAGATTCTAAAATAACTTTTAACTACAGGTAAATTCAAATCAATAAGTTGTCAGTGAAGGTCCTACAAATTTGGTCTATTGTGTTTAGCGCAAATAATCCGTGATAGCTACACTATAACCCCGATAAGCGTAGCGCAAGGAGACTAGAAAAGAATAATAATGTTAATTTTAAATTCGGATACTGCTTTATTGCAATTATTAACACTACAACAAAATATATAATTTTTATAACAGTATGATGTACAATTTAGACAAAATTATACTGTAATACGCAATTAGACATATATACAACTTTTTTAACAGATGAATATTTTCAGAAAAATGCGTAGTTCCATAACCTTTATTTCCGATGTGTAATATAATAATATGAAACTTCCCCGAAATGTCATATACGATCACAGCCATAAACTGAGTTGGCGCTTATATTCTGTGCAAATATAATAACGTAACTTCATTGGACCAGGCAGATTGGCCTTAGTAGGACAACCTTTTTTAAGGATAGAAACGAATACACGTTATTGGATGTTTCTGAGTGAGCTCGCTTTACTAAAACTAGTTCATCTCAAAACGATAAATATTGCGTATCATACTTTGACTTTGCATGTTCGTCCATCTCTGTTCTTTTTTTTTGTTGTTGTTGTTTTTGGGGGGGGGTTTGGGGGGGGGGGGGTTTGTTTTGTTTTTTTACTTCTGTTTCCGAGGTGGTGTGAGGTTTCAGCCGAGAACAACGTTCGTGAACAATGCATTTCATGTTAGGGCGAGACGAATCACGAGAACATTGTTCTCGTGTCAAGAACTGTCCCTCCATAAGACACCCACGGCATGGCAATGGGACTTTATGCTAGAGAATGTTAGCGCCTGCTTTTTCCCTACATTTGTTTGACACGCGCCACTCAACAGGACCTCTTAATCTTAAGGGTTTTCAGTGCTAAACTATCGCAAATTTCCAATGTATTGGTAAATAACAAGGAGCGAAAATATGTTTGTGACAATACGCGCAGAGGAAATAATTTCCGAGGCGCCGATGTCAACAATAATTAAATATATCTTCACTTAGACAACGCAAATCGACCATAATGTCTTAAAGGTTTTCGAAAAGAAAGTGAGATTTTTACAAAGTCTCGTTTAAAACTCTTAAATTAGAAATACTCGTTTTAAAAATAAAGCGAAATGCAGTTAAGAAAAAAAAAAATCCTAAGATTTTGTCTTTCATCGATATTTTTAATGTATGTGAGAAGCCATGCAGAACTTTCCTTTTTTTATTGTCTGCCAAAAAAAGGTTCCAGCTTTCAGTCCCGATATTGAGCAGCAGTCTTTAAACATGGCGTTCAACTTTTCATTATATTACGGTGTTTATTTTTTCGTCTTAACTTTTTTAAGACTAATTCATATAAATCGACGAATCGTGGCAATTTTTAAATGTATAATACATTTAAAAATTAGCACGATTAAAATAATTGTGATCACGCGTTTGCCCAAATTGCCAATACAGTATGACTGGCAACCAATTTGAGACATCAGACAATTGATAATTATGGAGACTTTACAAGTAAATTAACCACACAAAAAAAAAATGAAATTAATCAAACACTATAAATTTTCTTCTTCCGAGTAAATCATAACTCTTAGTTCAGTTTACATAGTTCTATATTTATTACATAGAGTTATTCAGTGTCGGAAGAGGATAGTTTACGTCACGCTGTCTTTCATCAGGCGGCGATGGAACCAGAAACGCACGATTGACGGGCGTCCGGTGTCAAAAGCACGGATGAAGGCGTCATATTACCGAATCTTAATCAAATTTTCTGGTGGGTAGATCCAATAATCACCTTATTAAGCACAGGTAACTGGAAATAATCGTCGTAATCAAGCCTCATTTTCTCACTAACAGTTAAATCCTATTCCGACGCCTGCAGAGAACAATATTCTTCTATCATGTTTCGGTTGATCTGCCGATTCCACACCTCTTTAAGCTATATGTTTAAATCGTTGCGTATTGATGCCACAAGGTCTGGAACGGTCTTTTACGCACACAAAATTTTTTGTAAAATATGGCCATTAGTCTCTAAAAACTGGTACAAGAGAGGGAGACAAAATCAGACAGGGAGTACCGTAAAATCATGTCCATCGTTTTTGAGCTTTAATATGCTTGTACTAAAATAAAATCTCAAAACGCACTTCACTAGTATATTTAAAAAAGGTGTTCAACCATATTATGTAAACAATCTTTTAATTTAATTTAGGACATAAAACTAGAAAATAATCGTCTGTAAAATGCTTTGACATGTTCTGAGTTGAATGACTACACAAAAATAATACAAAAAAAAAATAGTTGCATGCCACCACCTCTTTTCCTCAGAAGACTTGATAGAGAGAAGAAAAAGAAGACATGACAGTAAGTAGATACAACGGCAAATTACAACAGCCACTTGGTGGCCGGATGGTCAACTCGTTTGAAATGAATTGTGCTTTTTTTCCATTTACTACTCTTAGTACATTATACTCCTTTAAGGTAAACGTGGAGCGTAAGATCATAATTAAACGTGATCGTACTTAATCCTCTTGTACTATACTGACTACCAGGGAAAGTTCACGCCGATAAACACGCCTAAAAAAAAAAAAAAGATAAACACGTCTAAAAGCCAGTCTGCAATTTTCCCCATAAAGGCAGATATGTAGAAGCCCCACCACCACCAAATTAAAACAAATAAAAATTTAAAATTAAAGTATACACGTGTAATGCGTAGTTTCTGCTTCACATAGTCTTGTTGATATTTCTAGATCTTGATAAAGTAAATTAAATCTTACGATTTTCGCTAGTTCGTCATGAAAAAATGTTTAATCAAATAGGGTTCAAATCAATATTTTGGCAGTTGTCAGACTGATGTGAGGGTCGTATTTTCCAAAAGCTATGTGGTTTTCAATACCCACGTTCATTACAATTTTGATTTAATGTTTGTGTTTTAATTTTTTTAGTGTTTTTTTTTTTATAAAAAAGACGCTGATACAGTAGTGCCCCTTGTCTGGAAAGAGAAAATCTTACACATAGAGAGTAAACACTATTTCTAGAATAACTCTGAAGCAAATATTGCGCCAGATAAGTATTAGAGACATTAAAAACGGCAGGTTAAGAAGGGTTTTGTAATTTTATTTATTTCTTTTATTTTGCCATCATTTAATGTAGACCACTGTAGAAAAACTCAAAAACATGTGTTTTGCGTGAAATCAGTTAAATCTATCTCACTTCTCTTAAGTTACAGATATATACCACTTGATGCATATCTCACTTCTCATAAGTTACAGATATATACGACTTGATGCTTATCTCACTTCTCATAAGTTACAGATATATACGACTTTATGCATATTTAGAGGAAGATAAAGTGGGTATTTATCTTATAATTTGCATCTCATTTGTTGATGAGAAAGCAAAGACATGTTATGTTTACAACCTAGGCGCCGCCCCGTGAACGATGGGCCATATTTACGCTTTGTCTATTGCTTAGTTGTAGAAAATATGAATTACACTCGTATTGAAAATGCAATTTAATATAATAATTTTAAGACTGATCGCTTCAAGAAACAATTCACGAAATAAACGATTTTGTTAAACAAAGTTATTCTCTATTAACTAAAGGGTAAATTAAGCTTATTTTTTATGAAGAGTTGACGTGTTCTGCTAAATTTGTACAGCATAGCGCGCACGTTTAATTTGCTTTCAATTTTTCAAACAGATTTGGATCCAAATACTTTTCGATTTAACTCTGTTATTGGGGGGTGGGGATAGGTTGAAAACTTTCCAGTCGTTATGCTTATGCATTTAATAAATGAATAAATAAATGAATAAATAAATAAAAAAGTGTTATGCTTATGGCAATTACAGTACTTCTGAACATTCTGCGTCTCATTATGAGCTTATTGTACTTGATTTGTTAAAGGATATCGGTTGAATGATTGGCTTCGTAAAGTCTTGGATGTTTTTTCATCACTTGGCCCAATACGGCTTATACCAGAATACCGTCAGGCTTTGACCTCAAGGTCTACGACATTAAAGAGACTGTTTCAGGCCCACTTAGGTGAAACTTTGGTTACTGTCTTTTATCTCGCACGAAGTGGACTAAACTATACTTAGCAAATGCGATTTTCTTTGTAGTTTGTTTCGGGGTAAATGCCAAACGCATGGGTATTCCTTCTATTGCATTTATTTCCATTATTGTTTAAAAATTACTGAAACCCAGTCAGCTTGGTCCAGATAAAATAAAGATGCATAAACTGTCATACGGGAAACATAATCACGAAAAAATTTAAACAACCTAGGTTTTAATAAAACTTTAACAATGACGCCCGTGTTCCTTAACGAGTCTTTTATTAGATGTATCAAACGTTGGTAATGGATGTAATTTATCTGTTTCATCGTAGGGATGGACACCTGCTTTCGCTACTCTTTCAATTTGTGTACCTTAGATACTTGAGTCGTCACTTGAAATTGGATTACTCACCTCGGCAAATATTAATGCTGCGGTTTCCTTTTCAAGCAAGAAGTCAAGTGTTTCCAACAATACTCGTGTGCTGTAATCGTATGTACCACTACGACACTTCTAATAAACCGTATTTTAAACAGATGTTGACATCGCTTTAAAAGTGAAAATTGTTTGAATAATTAAGCTTGACAAATCGAATTCGATAAAAAGAAGTGATGTATGTATGCATACAGTTATTAGACCGCGACTTTGATGTCTTGTTTGAAGTTTGTTTTTGAAAAGGATGCCAAGAGCTAATAGTTAATTTCCGTGATCGACCAATCATTTAATTTCGGGTGGGGAAAGTTAGTTATCCCCATCCACGCTAACCTCACATTACCCTCTCCTTTCCTTTATTTACACGACCTGTCCGTTTGGCGATACAGCAGCAAATGTGATGGAGAAATAAATTGAAATTATAAAGGAAAATAAAATTCTGTTTTAGGAGAATAATTCAGAACACCTATTGTCGGATGAACATTATATAGCATTTTATGCAGCAGCAGCAATAACACGCGCAGATGAAACCCATAATAAACAGTTCTTAAATTGATTTTTATTTCCTTTTTTAAATTTTGAATCGAATAAATGCAGTCATTTTAGCTGACGAAGTGTTATTCCAAAATAGTCACACCGAGTTCCTTTAACATTAACTTGAAAAGGTCTTAAAAATTAAATGCTTAACAAAATTATTTTATTAGCATAATTTGTATGTGCATCGTTTTGAAATACGAACGCTTCTCTGTTAAAGCAATATTTTGGTGCAATAAAAAGCTCTTATTATTGACCGCTCCGGTGGCCTAGTGGTTAGAGCATCCGCTTCGGATGCGGGAGGTCACGTGTTCGAACTCCTGCAGAGTCATACCAAAAGACTAACAAAATGGTACTTACAGCAGCCTCGTTAGGCACTCAGCATTAAGATGCTAGTGTTATGACTGGTCGTCCTGGTGTCAAGATAATGTGACTGGGTGGGACATCATGCTACATGTCTGCGGCATGATGTTCACGTGCTACACATCACTATAAACTGCGACACTGCCTACACCGTAACGATATGACAGAAAAATTGTTAAATCTATGTTAAAAGTCGTTAAAAGTCCAAATCTCTCTCTCTCTCTCTCTCTCTCTCTCTCTCTCTCTCTCTCTCTCTCTCTCTCTCTCTCTCTCTCTCTCTCTCTCTCTCTCTCTGATACTTTTAATTGAATTTTGATATTGAAGTTGAGCCTCTAAATATCCCTTATTATCTTTTATGTTGAAGTTTCACAAAAATAATTAATTTCGCTTATGCTAGTGTTAACATCTTTTGTAGAAAAAGTTATTAATAAGTATTTCACAGCAAATCGGTTGTATAGTTCATTATAGAATATAAAGCATTACAAACAAAATATTTGCGAAAAAATAAATGTTTTGTTTTAGTCATCCATTTAAGCAACCGTAATATGAAGCTTCTTGTTTTGATCTGCAATCAGTCACATGTTAATCAAAACTTAAACTAGTGCACCGCCGGCCATGTTTATTTACCACAACACGGTTCATTGTTGTTGTTTTCGCACTGGCACTGGTGTTTCAGATAATATGGTCCAGGAAGTACATCTGATGAATAACAATACCACAGTATTCACACACCTTGCATGAACATCACAAAAGGTTATGGCCTTTCAACCAAGTCTTTTTTTTTTCTTTCTTTTTTTTCTACTTAAAAGTAAGGCGTTTACGATACGTTTTGAACTAACAACTTTAAGGGACATAATCGGAAATTCGAACAGCATTGAGGTAAAATAAATGCTAGACAAAAAGATACATTTGTGTTCCTTGCACCTACTTTTTTCGCTCAAAATCATAATTTTTTTAAAAAATAAAACACGCAACATTATGCTTTGTTTTTTTTTTTCTACAAGTGATGTAAAATCATGATGATTTCACATTGAATCGAGCGCAATGGAGACAAGAACATGTAGCAGACATTGTTTTTTTTATAAATAAAAAATGTATACATTGTTACAGAATCAGAAACAGATGTCGCAATCCATATAGTAGTACTGCGGCACTAGGACCTTGCTATACGTGCCTAGTATTTTGTCGACTGGTTAGGAGTCGCGATTACTAGTGACAAGTCTTTCATACCTTGGTGTTAAATGACAAAATTATGAATCAAAACTGAAGTTTACCGAACTTAATTGTTTCGTAGTCATTGTAATTAAAAGTTTTGCATTTTTGATGGCGTTAAGCTTAAGGACGACTACAGAAATATATGGTAAAAAGTCTATCAAAAGAATTTTTTTTTCTTCTTTAGATCTAGTGACTCATTTCAAGAAAAATGATGAATCAAATGTAGACACTGGGATCAGCGGTTTCTTTCCACAAATAATTTTAATCCATGCTAAATCTTTAAGTTTGTAGCTTAGCAATTTTCAAAACCACCACCACCACCACCACCCCTCTCTCTCTCTCTCTCTCTCTCTCTCTCTCTCTCTCTCTCTCTCTCTCTCTCTCTCTCTCTCTCTCTCTCTCTCTCTCATTTTTAATTGAATTTTGATATTGAAGTTGAGGCACTAAATATCCCTTATTATCAATTGGATTATTTTATGTTGAAGTTTCACAATAATAATTAATTTCGCTTATGCTAGTGTTAACATCCTTTTAGAATAAGTTATGGACAAGTATTTCACAGCAAATCGGTTGTATAATTCATTATAGAATATAAAGCAATAAAAACAAAATATGTGCGAAGGTTAATCAAAACTTAAACTAGTGCACCGCCGGCCATGTTTATTTTCCACAACGTGATTCATTGTTGTTTTCGCACTGGCACTGGTGTCTCAGATAATATGGTCCAGGAAGTACATCTGATGAATAACAATATCCACAGTATTCACACATCTTGCATGAATGAACATCACAAACGGTTATGGCCTTTCAAGCAAGTCTTTTTTTTTTTTCTACTTAAAAGTAAGGCGTTTACGATACGTTTTGAACTAACAACTTTAAGGAACATAATCGGAAATTCGAACAGCATCGCGGTAAAATAAATGCTAGACAAAAAGATACATTTGTAGTATTTGCACCTACTTTTTTCTCTCATAATCATAAATTAATTTTTTTTAAAAAAAATAAAACACGCAACATTATGCTTTGTTTTTCCCACAAGTGATGTAAAATCATGATGATCTCACATTGAATGGAGCGAAAAAAAGACAAGGGCATGTAGCAGAAGTTTGTTTTTCTTTTTTTTATAAAATATATATATATATATATATATATATATATATATATATATATATATATATATATATATATATATATATATATATATATATATATATACATTGTTACAGAATCAGAAGCAGATGCTGCATTCCATATAGTACTGCGGCACTAGGAACTTACTATACGTGCCTAGTATTTTGTCGACTGGTTAGGAGTCGCGATTACTAGTGACAAGTCTTTCATACATTGGTGTTTAAATGACAAAATTATGAATCAAAACAGAATTTCACCAAACTTATTTGTTTCGTAGTCATTGTAATTTAAGTTTTGCATTTTTGTTGGCGTTAAGCTTAAGGACGGCTACAGAAATATATGGTCAAAAGTCTATCGGAAGAATTTTGTTCTTCTTCTTTAGATCTAGTCCGACTCATTTCAAGGAAAATAATAAATGAAATGTAAACGCTGGCATCAGCGATTTCTTTCCACAGATCATTTTAATCCAGGCTAAATCTTTAAATTTATAGCCTAGCAATTTTCAGCCCCCCTCTCTCTCTCTCTCTCTCTCTCTCTCTCTCTCTCTCTCTCTCTCTCTCTCTCTCTCTCTCTCTCTCTCTCTCTCTCTCTCTCTCTCTCTTAGCTGAAAAATTTAATATAGCATCTAAACTTTAAAATATGCTATATATTGAATTGCACACACGTTAACGCAAATACACGTTTCTAACAATGATTACAGATGCTTATGTAAACGGGTTTAAAGATTGGTCGGGACCTGAATGAAGGTGCATAACTCGATCGTTGGCTCAGGTGGCGTGGTTGATGCACGTTATTTCTTACACTTTAAATGAGAAATACAAGTTTGCAAAATGTTTGCCATTTTTGAAAGTCTTCAACCCTTTTCAAGGCATGTATAAGCTGAAAGCAACTGGATATTAACATGAAACATGTCGCCCTAAGCATAGAGTAAACACAAAATGACATCAGTTTATTTTCCAGCAATATTTGTACATGATGATTTACGAATTTCCAAAACGGTTCAGTACATGTTTACGGTTGTACAAAAATAACTACCTTCGATGGTGGAAAATGCATGAAACTGTGTCCAGTTTCCTCTTCTCTTATGCCACTTTTTTATGCTTACTGATTTGGTTTCTTTGAGTACATGATCAAACCCTAATTTGTGCTGTGAACTGCCTATGGCAGTGGTCCCCAACCTTTTAGTCGCCACGGACAGGTCAATGTTTGATAATTTTACTGCGGCCCGCTGAGGGAGTGGGGGTGGGAGTGACGTTGATTGTTTATATTTTAGATCGTTCTGATTTAATAATTTTAATTGTATTTAAACATGCCTTCAAAATAAAATAGAGTTACACCAAAAAATGAATATAAATAAATATAAATATAAGTGAATATAAAATGAATATAAACCCAGGAGAAATACATAACACTAAATAAAATGGAAATAATTTATTGTACCTTGGGCGGCCTGGTACCATTTGATCCACGTACCGGTCCGTGGCCCAGGGGTTGGGGACCACTGGCCTATGGTACACTTGACAGAAGATGCCATATGGATTTGCTTAAGCAATAGAGAACGTGCTGAATTTCTGAGAGTTCTGCTGATCGTGCTTCTGCACTGCAGTTAAAAAAATTTTTTCAAAGTCTGTAATTCCAGTATGGACAAGACCCTGCTGTGAAGCTATACTTTGTGAGTTCTTCGCAAGACACAGTGTCTGTGTTGCAATGTTTTAGAGATGAATTGAGGGAATTTTTGTTGCGTTTCTTCTGATCACCTTGGAATTGCTTACCCTCCTTCAGCTCGCGCGTAGATGATTTTGCTATTCGCTCTCCTGACGTACTCCTGGTCACGTGGCCTGCTTATCTCAACTCTGATTTCATCAGCAAAGTGTGGGTGCCTGGAATGCCTGCCCGTGTGATAACCTCATTGTCTGGGACCCTGTCATGTCATCATAGTCGCATCAGTTTCCTCAGGTAGCCCATTTGAAAATAATTAAGTTTCTTGGCATGGCATATGTGCAACGTCCAGGTTTCGCAAGCATACAGCAGGGTCAGCAACACATTGGCTTTGTAGTTCCTGACCTTTATCTTTAGACTCATACCTCTTCATACATCACCTCAATCTTCTTCATACTGATTGTGAGACGGAAATTGTCACAAGCTGAAGAGAAATGGTCCATACTCTATTGCATGTTTTGGCTCAGACTTGGCATTCTGGGAACACTCATCAGCAAATAGGAAATCAGGAACAGTGACTTCGAAGACTTTGCCGTCATTCCGGTATCTAAGGTCGATCCCAGTTTCATAACACCGGAAGTCATTGTTAAGTATGACAAAGAACATGATGCTGAAGAGCGTTGGGGCCAACACACAGCTATGCTTGACTCCATTGGTAACTGGAATTGATTCAGATGAAGAGTCGTCGTTCATCATAATGAGTTTCTCTGGGCAAAAACAAATATTGTTTTGATCTTCCGATGTTTCCACGACTGACTGTGTCAAATGCTTTTGTCAGGTCGATGAATATAGAGTACATGTTGGAGTTCTGTTTCTGGCATATTTCTTGGAGATGGCCAGCTGGAAACACCATGTCTGTGGTCCGTCGTCATTTTCTTAAACCACTCTGATTCTCTAGCAGAAACAATTAATCGATGTGATGCACAAGAAAATTCATCGGAATTATGACAAATATTTTGTCGGCTATGGATATAAAAGAGATACCACGACGGTTATTGCAGGATTGCATGTTGCCTTTCCGTATGTACAAGTAGACAATGGCTGCATCCTTGTACTACAATTGTGTAGTCTTCTGCTTGTATAACATCCGCCACAGATGCTTTACAACGTGAACTTTTGGCATCACTTTGGAGTCATACAAATCTGCAGTGACACTAGCAGAGCTTTTCAGTTTCAGTCAAGGTTACAGGATCAGCAAAAGTTGTGTTGATTTCCACTTGGGGAAGTCGATTAATTGCCTTCTTGATAGATGATTGTTGATTGAAAATGAAGTTAAAGTGTTCTGCCCATTTATGAAGTATATGTTGTTTGTTAGTGAGCAGAGTGGCTCTGTCATTACACAGTATTGTCGATGATCCTGATGACGACGGCTACTGTACTGTCTCCAAAAAAATCATAGAATTTCTTCATGTCATTCCTGTCTGCGTAGGTCTAAATCGCATCTGCCTTCTTGAACAGCCATGGCTTTTGCGCCTCTTTGAGTTTGCATTGGATTGTCCTCATGATGTTGCTGAAGGCTGCCTTCTTCAATGATGAAGTGCTGTCGTATAAGCAAGGTTTCCGTAGCCAAAGTTTCTCATTCAAAAACTCTCCGTATGGCAGCAAATTTCTTATCAAACCAGTCTTGACGCTTACACGTGGCGGGACAGGATTTTAGATGCAGTTGTATACACACAGTCTCTAATGGATGCCCAGTTTTCCACGACATCAGCGGTGTTTGTATTGATTGCATCCAGTGTAGTTGCGGTAGCCTTAAAAGCTTCGAACTAGTAACCCATTGATCAAACTTTCGATTCCCGTCGATAGCAAGCAGCAAGAGCTATAATGTGGACACACAAGATACGATTCAGCGAATCCAGAATAGCCAGTCAGACGATACTTTTTAGTCACACGATCTCGGCAACTCACGTCATCGAGCTATTTGCTACGTGCAATTTAATTCTTTATTACACAAAATGGATACCTCCACTCTGTGTAAGTAACTGCCTGACACGATAAAATGTTCGCGTGCTCAAAGATCGAATAAAATTCAGGTTTGAAAACTCTCTCATTTAAGAACCAGTTGCAAAAGTTGTTTGAATCACGTAATCACGTATTCGATATAATCTAAATGCACGTTAGAGATCTTCGAATACGCCATCTCATATGCTTCCCATATTCAGACTGGCTAACTCATATCGAATTCCTTGTTGTGTCCTTGGAAACATTGGATTCCCGTTTTCTCGGCATGATATAGCCAATAATGTGCTGAAAGTGCAGTTAAGATGCAACCAAGCAACGGCTAATGACTTCTCTGTAAATGAGGGACTTTATATGTATTGCATGCTTCACTTAACAACTGATCATACGCTTGTCGTGTCACGTAACAAATGGAGGTAAAATATAATGAATTTAAATGAGATGCAATTAAATCATTACTGGTTGTTTTCTGATGAGGATTCGTTTGCTTGGCATTTATTTTCTGTTATCACTGTCCCGATAAAAGAACCGCAATGGCTCAGTAGTTAACGTGTCGTACTCGCGACGGAATTGCTTTTGGTCTAAATCGTACTTCGGAACCAGCCAGGGACAGCTAATGAGGTGTGTCCTTTTGCGAGCATTATGCTCAAGTTGCCTCGGTACTAAATAACACACTTGTATTGCTGTACTAAATAACAAACTTGTATTGCTGTACCGCAAAACACCAATCCAATTTTCGACCAACTAAATGTTTGGATAAAATGAGAGAGAGAGAGAGAGAGAGAGAGAGAGAGAGAGAGAGAGAGAGAGAGAGAGAGAGAGAGAGAGAGAGAGAGAGAGAGAGAGAGAGAGAGAGAGAGAGAGAGAGAGAGAGGGGGTTGATCTAAGGATTAAAACATTGAGATAAAAAGACATTTTTATTTTTTTTATTTTTTATTTAGTATAAATACTTATAATAGCCAGTTTTGCTGATCTTAGTCCAGTTTCTCTAACATCAATCAGTATTATTGAGTTTCCTGTGTAATGCATACACTGTTTAGAAGAGGTGGTCACTAGCTATAATTGTTTGTTCTTGACTCTTGTTTTGCATTGCTTAAGTGCAATATTAGTTTTAGGATGTACATTATTAATATACCATGACATGCTGTAAATAAGTAAATAAATAAAGGATGCGTGTATGTTGTTCACTTTCCATTCTTGACTATATTTATTCTAGACTGACCACATTAATTTTCCCCAATATTAAAAAACTATTGTTTCTACTTCGATTCCAAAATTATACTCTTCAGACAGAGTACAACAACAAAAATCAAGAATATGAAATAACCACGCATTTGTTCAGAGACATACCAAATATACAGTGCGTGAGGGAATAAATATGAGCCGAAACACATTACGTTGCATGCACTGAATTATATAGATTATTTGGCTTTGTCGGTTTTAATACCAGCTTTCAGCACATGATAGGCTGTATATAACGGTCAGTATAATTTGATGGAATCCGGGAAGATCCATCAGTCCAAGGGAAACTACTAGTAAGTTTTGTCAGATACGCTTTTTGGTCGAGACCATATTAAAACATGGTTGACATGTGTGAACTATGAAGGAAAGTGCTAAAGACTATTCAGTAAACCCAGACCTCGAATTACACAGAGCAAATAAAACACATTGTATTAATTCAAAGCGCATCTAAAATTGAAAAAAACTGCTTTACATTTAGAAACTTAAAGAGTTATAGTTAGCTGTAAACAAAATTTTATACAAATTATTCTAAAATATTTGACAGTAGTGAATCGTCAGATGAAGGAAAAATAAATCGCACGGAGTCCTATCCGTCTGTTTCCGTAATTGTGGTAAAAAAAAAATCAAAATTTTTCTGAAAACATGCATTTTTAATCAACGTTTGTATTAATGCGTTCGTAGCGTTTCACTTTCTTGTGTTTTTATATTTTTCGTTTATTAGTTGCTTTTAATACAAACGTGTGAACTAATTTAACCGTACTTACTGTTTTTCCACTGTTCTTAAGAAAGAATAGATCAGTTTGTTTACATAGATAATTACCATTGTGACGAATCCCTGATATGAAGAAAACCTTGAATATCAAATACGTCAATTGTCCGAATGTACATATTTTATTTTTAAAGAAATATGTTTTTGTTTCTACACGTGTCCGAATAAGCATATTTGATTTGAAGAAACGTGTCTCTCTTAGCTTTGATGATGTCCATCATGCTAGTGGTCAATATTGACTTGCCTTGTTTGTTTTAAACGGCCCTTTTTGTCCAAATTTCAGATAATTGATTTTTCAATAGATTTATTTTTTCCGTATTTATTGTTGACCAAGGGCATCCAATATACTGACTTTTAATGGTGTTCGGTTTACCATTCGGCCTTCTTCTTAAGCGCTGATAAATAACACACTCACCTCTTCAAATATTGTCAGAGACATATCGAATATGCATTATTTCAAACGTAGCAGGAAAGATGAATAACTCCTAACCTGTTGTAAATAAACCACTATTTAGCTCTGGCTTAACTAAAATATAAAATATAGACTGCTTTCCTATATTTTTCTTCATGTGTGTGTGTGTGTGTGTGTGTGTGTGTGTGTGTGATATTTTACTTGATATTTATCAGGAGCTGATAAATAATATCGGGACGTTCGTGTGGTGGGTGGACGTAAAGAAGTAGGCAACAGGCTATTTGGATGGAATCCATTGAAAATGGCCGCTTAGGTTCCTGCATTTTTAGCGTTTGGTTATGCTCACGACTCACTCACGGCCATTCAAACGACAAAAATTCAGTGATATTGAAGATTCATTGGAATTAGTCTATTTAAAAGATGCTAAACGACCGATGTTTCTAATTATATTTTGTATTTCTCTGTCAAAAGAGATTTATTTTACAATGTCCTATCTTTTTGGGAGAGTCAAAAAAGCCATATTTACATGTAGTTCATTTTTAAATTCTTTCCGGCTTTCATACTTTGGTGTCTTGAGCTAAATTTTATGCCAAATCCATTGCAACAATCGGCATCAGCATATAACCATATCAGAGCCTCTGGATAGAACTCTACGCCAATATAACTAGTTCACATTCCCGTATCTTTAATAGTCCATACCATTTTCGCGACTTTTAAAGATACGGGAATATTATATACAATTTAATAGTCCATACCATTTTCGCGAAGGGGCCCCGAGTGGCCGAGTTGTCTAAAGCGCTGTCCGTTACGGATCACTGACATCTCACCTCTGTCTGCGTAGGTTCGAGTCTAAGATTCGGCGAATGTGGATATGTCAGAAAGCTTGCCAATAGCTTCTCGTGGGTCGGTGGTTCTTTCCGGTAATTTCCCGGTTTCTTCCTCCACCATTAATACTGGCCGCCATGTATAGCCTATCGTGTGCTGCAAAATGGCGTTAAACCCAACAACAACAACCATTTTCGCGAAATATTGCTTATAGTAAAACAAAACTGTCGGGAAAACCTTGCTTCAAATATGGCGACGCCATCTTGACAAAAATGCATTTGATTGAATATGACGTTCTCCTACTATCTTTGCTATCTGCTGTGTATGTTTGAAAACGACCTAGCACACCAAAATGTCACTTACACGAGCTATTTGGTTTTAATTTCGGTGGGGCGATGATTTATTAAGGTTATGGTATTATGGTATGGTGAGATTTATATTTAAATATAGCTTAAATGTGAAAGTATATTCTCAGTGTGTGTGTGTATATATATATATATATATATATATATATATATATATATATATATATATATATAGAGAGAGAGAGAGAGAGAGAGAGAGAGAGAGAGAGAGAGAGAGAGAGAGAGAGATGCGAGTTATATACAATTGCAAAGGACAGAATAATGGTTATTGTTTCTCAAACCTTGTAATACTTAGTAAAGTAAATAAACAGTTTTGAATTCTTATGTGCATTTTTTCCCGTCTGTTCATTTCCTTTTAATGATTTTCGCACGTAGATTTAGAATAACTCCACCTTGTCTCAGTTCCTTTTTGTAAACGCCTAAGCATATAAACAAAATATATCAGGCATGAAAGATTTATTGCGATGTGAATGCGATAGCAGACATCGTTCGTCAAAAGCAAAGCCAGAATTTGCCACTTCATCGGTAAACGTCTGTAACCTGACTCTTTCATTTTCTGACAATCTAATTTTCCCAAGACTCCGTTTGTCTAGTCTGAGCTCCCGGCACAGGTGGCGAACTGTCTACGGAAGGCATGAGAAGCGCCAAAATTTGTTTTCAGTAATTCATTAATCGCTCGATGGCGTATGTTCCGTCGATGAACTTAGAAAGTCAATGTGATATCCCGCAGAGAGCCTTGACACAAGCATGCTGCGCGCAGAATCTGCAGTCGGCTCTTGGCACCTATATTTCTCGAGTGGTTTTTTGATGCAATGGGGAACTAATAAGTTTTGAGATTTTTTTATTGATTAAAAACCATGTTTCAGATGATGACGTGATTCGTCTCTTGCCCGTTATCAGGATCATTCATCGGCATCGATATCCAAGATTGCGTGTTTTCTGGGATTGTTTTAAATGCAGCTATTGATGTGAAACTCAAGTAGTTGTCTTTTGAGATAGTGCAAGATTTTGTTTCTTTTTCTTTTTAAAAGTTTCCTATACTAAGACTTGAATGCTACTTAACACTTTTTCCCTGTATAACTTGTTTTTGCTTAGTCTGAAATGGTAATGATCACGTTTAAATGTGTCAAATGGTATAACCAGGGTTAAGGATGTTTTGATACAAATATAACAAGAAATAAGCAAGAAAGAAACCTGAGCGCTTGCTCTAATATAGTGTTTGATTAGTCTAGACAGAGATGATGTCTGAAATATTTTGTACCGAACAGCGTGTTCAGAGAATCCCAAGTTCAACAGAAGACCAAGGTGTGGCACAGCACGCTGCTTTTAGAGGAGCAATTTTTTGCACCAAGTTTACAACAGCTTATCCAAACGTGTCTGATCTGAACGGATTAGGTTAATATGGCAACTATTGAAAACGACCTGAATCCCGCTCCCAACAAGTAATGCGAAACACTCACTTCATCCTTCATCCGAATAAACTATGTGTGTAGCTAATCAAACTAAACATTTATTGTTATAGTATGTAAGAAAATAATATGGGCAAAGGTATTTGAAATCACCGTGACTCAAGAAGAAAAAGAAAATATTTAAGAACACATGAAACGAATATTGCATTATAAGCATAAAGCTAAGGGAAGTAGTAAATGCAGTTACATTGAATTATGGTGTTACATATCATCTTGTAATATGGTGTTATATGTGCATTCTTTGTTACGAATGCGCTGGTGCAGGAGTGAGAATTGGGATCAAGTTAATACGATAGGTTTTTCTTTAGAATTACTATTCAGGTGACGTAAGTGGCTGGAACATCCGCCTCGGATGCAGGAAGTCGCGAGTTTGATTCCCGGCCGAGTAATTCAAAAGATATAAAAATCATATAAGCAGCTTCCTCGCTTGGTGCTCAGCATTAAGAGGTTAGTGTTAGGATTGTTCGTAACAAAAGACGGGAAAATTATTAAAGCTGTCTTACAAATCCAGATCTCACACACACACACACACACACACACACACACACACACACACACACACAATTTCTATAAAATTATGTATCTTCAGAATATAATCTAATGCCACATAGCTCAAACATAAATCATGATTTTTATATGCTTTTTTGTACCATAAATATTGTTTGCTTTCAGCGGTAGTAGAAAGTGCAGATGTCCGTTAGAAATTCGTTTTAGCACGATTGTATAAAACTATGAACCTTAAATCCATGCAATTTTTCTTAATCATAAGTAGATATTTGGACCATTATAATAACTTTTATTTGTTTAAAAATAAAATTTCAAATATTTCCAACTCTTTTTTGTTTTTATTCTCATTAAGCAAAAACTTCTCGATTCAGAAAAATATGTAATAGGTATATTTGTATCCATCTGTAGAAAAGTTAAATGGATCTTCTGTCAATTACAATACTTTTCAACCTTTTTGTACTCATTTTGTGAACCGTTTTGGATTTAAACAATTTAGCAAAAAACAAAAGCACTTGAGACAGAGACGTGAAATCTAGTATCTATGTTTGTATGTATATGCATTTTACCAAAGTAGATTTTCTTCCCATTATAGCCACACACACAAAAATTCACTTATTTCATCATTTTTGAATTTCTGGGACCTTAATTTGAAGGAAAGGGGTATATAGCTACAGCATACATGAGTTACAAACATTAATCTTTTTCAGTTAAGGATGATCACTGGTAAAATTTGGTGTACTGATAATTTTTACATAAGTAAAGGGTTAAAGCAATCAGGAACTGCGAGGTAGTTTGTACGTTGATGTATTCCCATGCAGGGTCAATATGAGAGGCATTTAAAAAGTTCTACTTTATTAATGAACATCGCTTTAGTGCATCCACTCAAAGTTTCCCGTGCATCCCTACACACGGGGTCAGCCTGATTACCCAATTATTAAATACCATTACGTATTCACCTTTTTTTGTATGTTATTCAAACGCCGGGGAAAAAAATGCACTTCAATCGGCATGGTGGCTTTCAAATCGTCTTCCCCTTCAGCGAATCTTTGATAACGTGATTCATCCAAGCGCGATTCATCCAAAACTCATTTTCTAGCTAAATCAAGGTTGTATGGAAGATGTGGCAAACAATAAATGATGTACTTCTTTAGGACATCTATTGTGAGGGCTGATTTAAGCGATGATGCTTTGTAATCGTGTAGGAAGCACAGGTGCCTGGATGACAGGGCCTTCTGTATCAAAGCAACTTTTGACAGTCCGACAGTGAGTTGGTTTGTGGTATGTGTTCCTTTTCTTCTATCCAAATTGCATTATTGTTCAGTCAGTGTTTCATTACCTGTGACAATCGCATTAACATGTCTCTGCTCACTCTTTTCGTATTTGACGAATAGTTGTTTGACGATTTCAACCCAAGTTCCCTGATGCAGAACCAATCTTACACAAACCTTTCTGAGCTCAAATATACTTCATTATATTAAGAAAACCACTGTTGAAATAATGCCCATGATATTAAAAAATATCTTTCATTGTTTATTGATCATCTTAATCAATTGTGCTGTTCCCATCAGCCACTTCTCTCATTAATCGCATACCATGGTCTTCCAGAAACGTGGTTCATCGATGGATTCGCAACGATCGAAACCATCTCAAACTTAAAGCGTATGACATAGAATTTTACCCATAAACTTTATCAAACGGTTAATCATGATGTCTAGAAGGCTCTAAATTAAGATGGTGCTAATCTGACATTTAGTATGACCGCCACGGCAGCCATATTTAATATATATATATATATATATTTATATATATATATATATATATATATATATATATATATATATATATATATATATATATATATATATATGTATATATATATATATATATATATATATATATATATATATATATATATATATATATATATATATATATATATATATATATATATATATATATATATATATATATATATATTATTTACCACTTCTAAACGGAAGAGTTACATCGGCATGGAGATTTCACCAGAAGGGTTCGTATGGAGTCTAGTTGGTCCTAAATGAAAGTCTTATGGATCTGATATCCATTATGGGCATCATGGTGTTCACCTTTAAGAGACTGTTATTATTACTTCTCCTTACTTGGTGGTCATATCTGAGGTGTTACAAATGATTGTGCAACGTTTTATAGGAATGTTATTTTATCTATCGATCAGCATTAAATTTATTGACAGGTTCGGACAAACAAGAAGCTTTGTACAAACATTCAGAACTTTAAAAAAAATCCCCTTCCTGTATATAAATTCATCATTATCACCATGATTGTCGTCGTTGTCCCTTAACCCATGAGGTCGTTGGAGCACCACAGTTGACTTTACAACCAATTCTCTTCAATTTTCCCTGTTCTCTGCTGCCCTTTGGGAATATCCAAATCCCACGCCTGTCCACTCCTTAATGTTGTCTTCAGACTTCCTTTTCTGTCTGCCTCTTCTTCTGCACCGCGCCCTGTGCCTTGCAAGATTGTTTTGCCAGTCCAGATGATCTTGAGATATGATAGTACCACTTCAATTTACCATTTTTTACAGTGGTCAAGAGGTCTTCATAGGATCCGATGGCTTGTTGGATTCTGTTGTGGACTTCTCGTTGATTACATGGTCAATGTATGAGATGCCCAATATCTTGCAGTAGCATCTCATTTCGAAGGTTTGAATCCTTCTTTATAAATCTGATGTAAGCGTCCATGATTCACAAGCACACAGAAAGATGGATATGACAGTTGAGCGCATCAGCCTCATTTTGGAACCAAAAGCAATGTTGGTATATTTCCATATTAGTCTTATCCTTGTTTTTGCTGCTGATGTCTGGGCAATCCTGCAAATTAGTTCTAGTTTGGAGCTCTCATCAGTGATCATTAATCCCAATTGCTTGAAGCTTTTGACTCTTTCCAGCTTCTGTAAACTTACCTTTATTTCTGCACTGATGCCGTTTGTGTTTGTCATCAGTTTGATTTTTTCGGCGCTAATCTCCACACGGGTATGCTGTTAAGGTTGTGTCGAGGCGCTCAAAAAGTCATCCAGTTCTTTTTTCATCTCCTACTAAACCATAAAAATCTTCTGCGAAACGACGGTTGGCGATTGTTCTTCCTCCGATGTTAATAGTGCCCTCGTAGATGCAAGGCATCTTCCATGATCCTTTCCACTGGTGGTTTTGTCATAGAGGTGCTCAACAACCTGCACCACCTTTGAGCTGATGTACTTCATTATAGTTGTCCGTAAGGCCGCATGCCATACTCTATCAAAGGCTTTTTTGAAATCTATAAAGACATGGTATAGATTCTGCTGAAACGAAATGTATTTCTCGCAAATGAGTCTAAGGATGAAGATTTGTTATGGGGTGCTCCTTCCTGCTCAGAAGCCTGTCCGCTCTTCAACAATAATTTTCTCTGCTTAAGGCTTTAGTCTGTTCATAATTAACTTCAGCATGACATAAATTAGATACATTGAAATAAGCAGATGGTAAGGTAAGTTTCCTTTAAAGTGACAATTATCGGTGACGTAATGATTTAATGGTAACGACATATCAAGCTGTGCAGTAAACGCATACTTTACAGAAGCGGACATAGTTTAATATACAGTAGTTACCTGTTAACAACGGTATCCAAATTGCCGACGATATTGGTATTGGGATGACTTTACTTAAACGCGCCAGCATTTAAATAGGTGTACAACTTAAAAACTTCTGCAGATTTAAGCTTATGTAGTTCAACTCTTAGTTCATTTCGAGCATTTATCACAGGGTTTTGGATAAAGCAACGAACATCTTATAATGATCACGTGCTTTCGGCAATATAAACTAGGATCTGGCAAATCTAACTAAATACGATATTTTCACAGATGTTTTGTGCGTTCCGCGATCGATTCCTCCATGTAAATTTGTGATTTTAAGGTTAGAAATTTCATCTAAGGGAAGATATAATGTCCCCCGTGGAGGGAGAGATTGAGATTGGGAGACATTGCGATAGTGCTTTTAAAACTTCGAATCCCACCCCATTTCTGTATTTCCTGGAAAAACAAGGATTTCTTAATGAAACTTGGTTGAGCTTTTCAACAACAATGTGATTTAAATTCTTATTCATCTTCATAATCATATGCTTTTGGTGAAAATATAATGATGAACATTACTTTAATAAAAAAAATTAATATAAATATTTAGTGAAAAATTCACAAATACCGGATATGCCATTGAAATAAAATGATGTCGGACAACTCACTGACTCTTTTCAGGTGCTTTTGCGAGATTACGACACTACTCAGATGGTGAAAAGGTGACGGGAACCAGTCCCCCGGGGCCATTACCAGACGTAGTCCCAATATCCCGGGATAGGTCTATCTCCCTCCCAGACGTTCCCTCCTTTAGACATCACCAAAGCGAGCTCGATGTTGGGCGGGAGCTTCGCCGAATAAGCGATGAGTTTCACTTATCTTATTCCCGAACTAGCAGATTAAGGGTAAGTTATGTCGTTCAGTTTCTGTAGAAATCTATATTATATATGATGAAGTCGCATATATTAAGACCTTCCACTACAGCGTCATTATTCCACTACAGTGTCATTATTCCACTACAGCGTCATTATTCCACTACAGCGTCACATACTGAACGCTGGTTAACCAATTGTTGTATTGGCGGATATAATATTGAATGACGTATAATGGATGGTTCCCTTTTAGCTACAATGTAGAAAAGTAATTTTCTTATTAAATAAACTCAGACTAATGATATCCGATTTTATTAACTGGATGCAGTCGTTATCTTAGCGGTTGAATAGACTTCTCAGACAACCACAAAATGCACGGCTTACTATTTAGCTCAATTTTTATGTCCTCCAAATTGACGAACTTATTAAAAAAAATAGACTTTTTATTAACATCAAATTTTTAAGAATTTGATGTAATTTCTATATAAATGGGACAAGATTTTTGGAGTCATAAGGATTTAAAATTGTATTCATTAAAAGCTGCATCGGTGTCTTTTTGGTTTTAAATGCGACGCGATAATGGAAATCTTGACATCCATCTTGGTTATTGAATTTCTCAATGATCCATGAGCATGTCTGTTATATGATGCTTGATTGACGGCTGTCGCGCTTGGATAAAATTTCAGTAGGAAGTAGGACGAGAGGTTAAGGAATTATACAGTAATTTTTTTTCTTTAAAATATTAATAAAACGTTTCATTTTTTCCCCCAGGAGTGTTGAGGGGGGAGATTGTGATATCCTGCGTATGCATTGTATTTTTAGCACTATGAATGTCTGGAGGGCATGGATGATTGCCGGAAAATCATATGGAAGAGATGGGAGGGGTAGGGATTGAATATGTAACAGAAGCGTCGTGATTTGCATTGGTATTTTATTTTAAACTCTACTAGTTATTCACCAGAAAAGTCGTCCAGCGCCCGTCGTTAGTTCGGGTAATTTTTTGATCGTTACTCTGACTATAATAAAGGTGCGATTGCCACTAAACTTTGCACACATGTTTATCCAAAGATTTAACTCCCTCTGAATAAAAATGGTGTCCTGCAAAATCTAATATGACCGCCACGGTAGTAATTTTTAAATGCTTTTTATTATATCAGTTATAAATAGATGGTAATATAGATATTTCACCAATAGACTTTTTCTGAGATCGTGTTGGTTCTAAGTAAAATAAGGTACGATCTTATATCCAATATGGCTGCCACAGCAACCATATTGAAAATCTTCTACTTCTCGTGGATCGATGTCTAGTTGATCCTCAGGCCGCAGTAGCCATTTTAAAAATCCCTTTTCAAGAACTTCTAAACGGAAAAGTCATATCGACATAAAGTTTTTACCAGAAGGAAACGTATGGAGTCTAGTTGGACCTAAAAGTGTCAATCTGACATCCATTATGGCCACCAAGGAGGCCATCTTTACAATCCTATCATTATACTTCTAAATTAAGGTTCATATCAACATGTGTTTTTCACGGAACTCCTTTTTATGATATGTAATTGATCTTAAATGGAACTGGTGACGACCTCACTTCACGTGTCATCCCTTCGAAGTACTATTTTTTCTTCTTTTAAAAATAAAAATTGATTGACGTAGCATCTAAATGTTTCAGTAGTTTTACGAGTCTTTGTCGCTGTTTTCTAGAAACTTGAAAGACATTTCTCTTTTGTGCAACTAAAAACTAAATGTTAAAGGAGCATGCATGTTTTGATTTCCATGAGCATAGCAGCAGCTGGTTTTGTTTATTAACCAGTTGGAACTTAGTAATCTAATTTATGGTCCTCTCTAGTCGTCGTTATATCTCATATACTGTAGAATAAACGTTTATTTTTCTACTGATTCGTTCGATAATTTGTTTTAATTTTTTAATCGCTTGCCTGGCAACGGATCAGCTGTCCTTTAAACCGTCCCATGTGTCAATGTTTTACCGACATGCAGCTTTTCATTTTCATTAGCTTTCATATTTTTCTGAGCAAAAAACACACATAAACCAATATCA
Source organism: Potamilus streckersoni (assembly GCA_016746295.1). NCBI lineage: Eukaryota > Metazoa > Mollusca > Bivalvia > Unionida > Unionidae > Potamilus > Potamilus streckersoni. The sequence continues at coordinate 161,347 of JAEAOA010000714.1, forward strand.
GGCCTACTGTATATTTCGTCCTTTTAAATGGAGATTCGGAAATAAGGGTTCCTGATTTTCAGATGACGTCATTGGAGGTAAAACTAAATTAAGAGAACGGAAAATGCTCTGGGTCTACATTTATTCAAATTTTAATGATATTGTACCTGGAAGGCTTGCTGTAATGAAACACGGTATGTTGTGACCATTCAGAATATTTTTTTTCTGTACAGAATTTGTACGGCATTTTCATTATCTCTTGAAATGAAAGAACATGTGCTGATTTAAAGTTCTCCAAACTCTCTCAAAAACATGCGCTTTCGATAGAAGAATCTGCAGTTTTGACCAATGGAAACGATTGACAACTTAGCTCAGCAATATAAATATATACTGCCTCTTTCTCTAGTTTACTGTATCCAGATCAAATATATCCAAATGTTTGAATTGTAGATGGCCATTTTATCGAAACAGAAATGCTTATATATTATGTTCGTTCTGCCCGTAATTGATTGCTTCATTGATTATTAATCAACTCCAAGAGACTGCTTGTAAATACTGCCTATTTTCCGTAAATAATCCACTATTACAATTATCTCATCACATCAGACTTAGGCCTTCAGCTTCACTCTGTGTTTTATGTTAATTAAATCTCAGCCATTGACGTAATATAGCCACATTTAGAAAATGACTAATGACATTTGTGCCGTATTAAGAATTTCTGCTCTGGTTTAAGCTATATTCATGCAAGTCATACTTGATATTTTGTTCCCTGTCATTTTAACCGTATGTCTGCTGCCAACTTTATAAAGGAAGTTGTATTCCAAATTGTATTAGATTGAATGTAAATCTCAGACTCATTTTGTTTTAATATTGCGGTTACTTTGCACCCCGATCAAGCAATACTGTCAATAAGCATTTTATTATACATATTGCAATGGCAGTTTCGTGTTGCACCAGACATCCCTTTTTTAAAGTGATGTCTTCAACTTAATTAGTCGTGCTTTCGCCGGTTCATTATGTATAGCAGGCAAGTGTTAAAACATTTTAGCTTCACATTTAGAAAAAGATCAAAAAGAACCAGACAGACAGAGGAAGCAAGAAGTACTTTCCCCTCATCGACCCAACCTAGCTTAAAATAAATTGTATCCATACACAAGCCTTAATGTTCCTCATACTCTTTGTTCAATACGCAGAAATGTAATTTTGATTAAATAAATGAAAGCGATGATACTTAATCAAATCTTGCTTTCTTTGCTTTTCTGATAATAGTAAATATATTATACCCACACTTTCTAAACTTTTCAAACATAACCTTAATTCTGAATTATACCCAGTATCATACAACGAAAACCTTTAATATATTATATATAAACCCTGAGTAATGTTGCTTTGAAGCTGTTTTATTATATCTTAATTGACCCCTCAGAATAAGGGGGCCCCGAGTGGCCGAGTGCTCTAATGCGCTGTCTGTTAGGGATCACTGCCATCTCACCTCTGTCTGCGTGAGTTCGAGTCTAGGATTCGGCGAATGTGGATATGTGAGAAAGCTTTCCAGGAGCTTCTTGTGGGTCGGTGGTTCTTTCCGGTGATTTCCCGGTTTCTTTCTCCACCATTAATACTGGCCGCCATGAATAGTCTATCGTGTGCTGAAAATGGCGTCAAGCCCAACAACAACAACAACCCCTCAGAATGTATGAGAATGCACCACTCAATAATTAGCATAGGTGGGTTGGTTTGATCTCGGAACAAAGATCCTTGTGATTGATAGAGGACTTTGAAGGCTAATTGTGTCGTAACTGGCGGTAATGACGTGAAGTTCACGCTTTGTAAATTCATTAAACATGATTGGTTTTGATACTCTACCTGCCCTACTACATTGTTTTAAGGGCTTTTGGCCGTAAAGGGTATTTGATTTTCAGTTTTTCTTTGCCATTAGCTTATAAAAATGATTGCCTTCTGTATTGTCTAAAATTGTTACTTGCTCAATCTAACAGGGCATTGAGATTCCGTTATAATTGATACATGTACAGCTTCATCCGGTCCTGTATCAGTTTGATTTACCATCTGAAGTATAAACCGTTAGACTACATAAATAAAATATGTTGCATGTTTCAATAATGTCATTCATTTGATTTTAAAACAAAATTGGTTGTTGTGTAGTTGAACAGCTCCAGTTTCATAAAAATTCGTCATGATACATAAACGGGTGTGGAGGGCAGCTAGCGACCCCACAACTGTAGTAAATATGACAATGAAACAATTGGAACGAACGTTTAACAGAATCAATTATCTTTATAGTTAGCAGGTTACATTCAGCAACTGCATGAACTTAAAGTTAACATGGTTATGAAGCCAGGCATACATAATATAATGATCCAGTGAATTTGCTTAATGCCTAGACTAAGGTCCAGGTTTAAAGTATATTTATGAAATTCCGACAGCGTTTTACAAACGAAGTAAAATGTGTGTGTGTGTGTGTGTGTGTGTGTGTGTGTGATTTAGATTTTTAACGTAGCTTTAACAGTTTTTCAGTTATCGCTACGATGTATGCAGTGTGGTAAATGTCGGCCTATGTCTAGCACTTAGGCATCGTGTCGCAAACATGTAGCATGATGTCTCACCCAGTCACATTATCCTGACACCAGTCTAATCAGTCCTGACACTAACGTCTTATTGCTAAGCGCCAAGCGAGGCAGCTGTTAGCACCATTTTTAGTCTTTTGTATGACTCGCCGGGATTCGAACCGACGACCTCCCGCATCCGAGGCGATGGCTCTAACCAGAAGGCCACTGGAGCGGCTCTGAAGTAAAATGATGTAGAGTATATGATTACATATTATGGAGCAAAGCATCATGTAAATGTGTATCAGACCTTTTAGGCGACAACCGCTGGAGGAGAGCGGGTATATTATTCTTCTGAGATTTTATCATTTACATAAATAAGGATTACAATAATAGACATTCCATTGCATATGCATGATTACTCATGCCGTAATTGGAAGAATGATACTCAGAACTTTCAGGTCTTGATTAAGCCTTTGTTGAACTAGTGTGTATTGATTACAACTATATCGTCGTCTAATTACGTTAAAACAATGGGCAATTTTTTCCCCAACGTTTAGCATAGTTGCATGTAAGACTGTTCATGGTGAAGTCAACGGGAGTGAAGTGTCCTGACTACAGTGCACCACAGCAGCTGACATGGGCTGGTCTTGACAGGATTTGAATTGGCAACCGACTGATTTTCCATTCAGGCATAACGCAATTGAGCCACAACAGCGCCCATCATGCACCAGAATTCATCGATGTGTATGTTATTATACGGATTCACATTAATTTGAAACTAACACAGACTATATTCTGGTGCTGAAATTATTCATTTTCCTGACACCATGCCGGCTATTCCTAACACCAACCTGTTAATTCTTTGCACCAAGCGAAGCAGCTATTAATACCATTTTTATAAGTCTTTGGTGTGACTTGGCTGGGGTTTGAACCCTACACCCCAGTGTCCAAGGCGGACGCTCGAACCACTAATCAAAAAATACCTATCCGATTTCTTCGCCAATTGCGCATGCATGTGTTTATTAGACAAATGCCGGCTAGGTAAGCGATCTTAGGCCGACTTAGACATCTTGTTGAGTTTTTTTTCCCAATAAAATTATGTAATAAATTAATTATTTACCTTTGTTGAGCTGCATAGAAAACTTTAAGGAGCAGTAAATACCACTATGATGTTTAGTGCTTCATAAAACTTCATGTTTTACTGTCTAAAATATATAATTGTAAAATTGAATTCAAAATCTAAATTTTAAAAGGTAAAGAATGTACGAAACACGATTACATATATTTATTTATGTGCAAATCCTGCACATATGTTACATGAACAGCTGTGCTCTGCTGTCTTTTTATGTTGTTTATAACATATTTTCGACTCGTTAAATTGCTTAGTATTCGGAACATTCAGACATAATACTGCGACAATGTTAGACCTGATTGTCCTGAGAGATTACGGGAGGAAATATTTTACATTTTATGCTAATTAGAAGCACTTGCATTCCTTGGTGCATCGAACAAGACAAAATCAGAGAACATATCTACGTTTCAGGATTGCTAGCCCATATGATTTTGCAACGGACAGAACGGACATTTATTTGATTCCACTCCTTATTAGTAGTAATAGTAGTAGTAGTAGTAGTAGTAGTAGTAGTAGTAGTAGTAGTAGTAGTAGTAGTTTGGATAATCTTGGATTTCGCTCTTGAGTACAAGCATACGATATAAAAGAAATGTTAAAACAATGTCGAATTAAAATTTCTACGAAACATTGCAAGAACTTATAAAAATGCAAGCATCAAGGATGAAATCCAAGATGATCCTAACTCTATCTCGCATATATGTATTAATCGATGGTATTAAAGAAATAAAAACAGACCTTTTAGTCTTTGTTTTCTAATTACTTAATAACTCCATTCACGGTTCAATGACCTAATTCACGAACGGCATATTCCTAAACTTCTACCTAAACTTCCGTGTTTGATCCGGAGCTTCACATTGGCGCGGTACCTAATGGAAATAAAAGAAAATAAAATTGGAAATTCCGTAGTTAGATTGTTAAGAAGGAGGATGTTATTTACCTGCGGTCCCACGAAAACTAGAAGAATGATAGCAGTCGTCAACGAAGGCCGATGTAATGAGAAGTTTGCCGTTTCTCTTGAGTTGCACTTGTGAGTACTTCCGGAGAGAACACACATTTACAAACAACAAAATTCGTGAAGGTTCATTTGTTTTATAATTGTCATCGAATAAAAACATGATCAAGACAATGTAGATCTCTTCCTTTATAATGGCCAAGAACGTGCAATTTCCCATATGCGACAAATGTCCTCGACAGCGTACGATAGTACGATTGTCGTTTTTGTAGATTGCATCTAACTGTGAAGACCCACTAAGTCAAAACACACATTATTGTTGTACATTACTTTCGCTACCCACGCTTCCTAGGTTTTATTTGTTTTATAGTACATGACATTACCATTAAGAGCGCTCTTTTATTTTTCAGAGACGGCTATTTTCGGACCAGGCGGCATCATTTCCACTGACTGGCACCATATCATTATCTATGGTGTGGACCAGTTTTCAGCAGATGTGGACTCGAAGTCCTCTTTCCACTACAGACGCTCCGCCCTCACCGGAAACTCTCGACCATTGACACAACTCAGCCGGTATATTGTTTAAACGATAACTATTCCAGCCAGGCTAAATTATGCAACCATGGCCGAAATTATTGCGTTTAACCATGGATTTCTTCACATCTAATGCGGGTCCTCAACATGATTTGTGACAAAACTTTTAGTCTTTTGAGGGCCTCATTACGTCTTGTGAAGTACCTTTATCGCCTTCAAAGGGTCTGTTCGTTATTTTGTGAAAGAGCATCTTTGTACATTAAAATTTACATGTTAATGCAAAGTATTTACGGTTGATATTTTTTATTAAGTGCTCTTTGACGAGATCTGTCCGAATACGGGTAGACGAGACGTTTTATTTTGTTCTACCAACCAGTTCACGGATAACATTCAGCTTGCCTGTTTTCATAGTCATCATGTGCTAAAACTATTTAACTCGAAATTTGTTCCAGTCAGTTATTTGCAGAGGAAAATAAACGTGTTCTTCTATCATTTGTGCATTGAGACTGAGCTCCTTTCATTCATGGGCATTTGCATTTTCTTCGTCAATTTAACTTGGAGACTTTGAAGCATGACCAGGCCATGAAGGAGATCTACCGCTGTGTTCAAGAACATGTTGAAATAATGAAAATTATTTTTGAACATTTTCATTAGAACATTTACATGCAGACTGTGTTCGAGTGGACCATTATTTGTTCATTTAAAGAATGAGATTGAAGTCATATAACATCGCACAATTCGAGAGACATGAGAATGTTTACACATCATTCTGTGCCTAAACCCTGTCATCGACTTCCGTGACCAAGTAAGGTGCTTACAAAAGAAAGGTTTGGAAAAGATTGTTAATGCCCGGATTATTGAGACATATATTCTATATTACTGACAGTACTGATAATAGTACCATTTTGTGCAGTCAAATTTTTGCTCATCGTGTGCTCTTTTAGCACCTTGATCTCAACAGTTTTAAAATAAATGTTGCCACGCACATGCCTTTGGTAGGAAAACTTTAAATTGCATTAGTCATTTTATTAACAGAGCCGCAGTTTCGTATCCAGCAGTAAGCCATTTATGACCAAATAATAATTAGACGATGTTTTTATTTCGAGCAAATTAGTCACTTGACTTTCTTGTTGGATGTCAAGTTCAATCAACCTTTTCCAGAGCTTTTCAGTGCTGGCTAGTATTCATTTTCTCGTTGGCTAAATATGAATTTTTGCGTTTTCCTGAATGTCAATCTCGCACTATTATTGGAAATAATTGTATATGCAGAAAATCCCCCTGTACATATACTTTGCTATTATTTCATTAGTTTTGCTTCTACGAAAACAGGCCAGTATTTTTTAAAAAATATAACTGATGCATAAGACAGATTTGAAAAATTTATTATTGACATTTTCATCGAACCTAAGCTTGCCAGTTTTCAACAACAATAATATCAATGAGAAATTGTAAAATTAACCGCAAATTAAATTTAAAAAGGTCTTTAAAATGGATGTATTTTGGACATTGAAATTATAAATATTTGTAACAGTTCTTAAATAGACCCATGAACTAGAAAAGTCGTTTAAAGTTGACATACCAGTACCTTTTCCCCAAGTGAAATCTGAGCCTTAAAGATGGCTGATAAAGTTCTTTTTTAATCAGTTTGTATAGTTTAAATACTAATAGTATAATTTGGACCTGTTTTGTTTGTAACATTTTTACCTGACTCATTAACTCAATTTCTTATTCAAGTCTTGATGCTTGAGCGTCATGGGTACAGACTTAGAATAAATGTTGCGAAAGTTTAGTAAAATAACGTGGTTGTGCTTTACATACAACCATACAGGGCTATGACAATCGACTGTTCTTATTTTTCTCCTTTAAATTTTTTTGGTTTTCTTCATGTGGATAGGGGAACTCTCTATTCTGAATAGACAAAGAACAAATACGTACATACATACGCATGCACAAATACATATATCTGTCTTCTGCGCTCGAACCTGCGTGCTTTAGACACGATCTGAATACCCATCATTCATCTACTCGGCTATCGATAACTACACCCAACAGGGCAAAATCTGTGTATTGTTTAGGTAGCCGTGAGAGCAACATGGAGATTTAGAAATTTATCCGTCTTTTCTATTCGTGAAGTTTGGTAAAGAAATTTTGCAAAGTTCCACAATTATTGGGCTTTCTTTGCTCTCTTTGGAAATAAAATCAGCCAGGATAAAATTCATGAATCAATTAGTGCATGTCATGTTAGCGACATGGCTTAATCAAAATAATAGATGATATTCTAAATTTCAGAACTGCGTTGTATACTAGCATAGACCCGGTAACCATAATATTCACATGTTGCTTTTTCGCTTTCATATTTAACTTTTTCATCACGAAATTTTGCTTTGGTTTTGTTTTTATTTTGGCTTTTGTTGTGCTCAAGGTTTGATGACTTTTCTTCTGCAAACAGCTGGACAACATTGTCACGTTTAGTAAACAGAAAAAGTACATTACTGAAATCATTCCCATAGTAAGAAAGCAACCATGCAATTAACTGGACTCAGTATGCAACACCTCAAATGCTGAAAGAAACTATGGCACTTATGAGAAGCTATTAAATTAGATAATATTTTATATTAACACAATAATGCATCGTGAGTGGTTTAAACACAATGTAATATAGACCTTACAAAAAAAAAGTGAAGACAGACTATATAATATAGTCTTTTGTACCAAACAAGAAACTTTCGGCTATTCAAAATGCATGTATTTTGGAGTGTAATCCAGATGTTGAAAAACGGGGTTAACTTAACATTTATATCAGTAATTTCATAATTAATGGTGACGACTTCAATATGGCCTTTAGCTTTATTAAACCTGAAGCAGCTGTACCAGACCGCCATTCACATAATAGAAATTTGATGAAGATAACTGTGCTTTAATGACAAAATATTTTACTTGCATTACCGTATGGACAACGATTTTCCACTTATGCGTTTATGATTAATTCATCTAATATAGGCACAGAACAGTTAGAACTATGTTTCCAAGCTACAGTTATGGAAATAATCTTTGAAATTCACCTTCTCAGAGAAACGGGGAGAAATAACAAGTAAATATAGCAGTATTTACCCGAACTGTGCAAGATTTGACCATTTGATGCAAATAAGAATTTTTATGGGCTGCGGCGTATAACTGCATAATTTATTTATTTATTTATTTATTATTTATTTATTTATTTGAATATCCTGATTTGATTTGTCTTCTACATAACCTCGAAAAATCAATATTAGAATTTAGCTCGTAATGATGTTTATTAAATGTTTAATTGGTGGGTCTTTATGTATATGAAGACGCTTGTTATTTACACTTTAAAATTCTGTTAGAATCCAATAATGCCTATAATTTCTAACTGATTTATTCTTAATACGTTGTTATATTTCTTGAACACCCATTATAACTCGCTGAATCATCCTGTCCTTTAACTGCTGTGTTATAGATTAAATCCGGGAAATTTGCTTCCTACTATGCAATACTTCCGTTTCCTTATCTTGATTCCTCTCAATTAATTGCCTTACTCACCGTAATGGAATGTTGAACAAACTGTTTTATTCAGTTAAAGGATGGCTTCAACCATAGACAGCAGAGAACCATGTCTGACTTTCTGCTCTTAAGAAATGTAAGGACAGATCTGAAACTATACTGAGATTATCCTAGCCAAACTCGACACGATTGCTCTAATACAAAGACCATAATGTTAATCAAAAAAGGTTGAATGTTGGGTTTTGCCCGATAGTCCATATGCCTAATAGTAATTTCAAACTTTATCGTAACCATCATCACCATCACATTCTGCATGATCGTCATCGCCTTCATCTTCTTCAGTTTTGTACAATTCCTTTTGTTGGCCTTAAATTACTCAGCAAAAATGGTATTATTTTATTGACAGTTGCCATACTGAATTTCTTAATTCTTTCATTTTTAAAGTGTACTTTAGCTGGAACTCAGTAGCTATTACATATATACATACATACAGACATACACACAGACGTATACGTTTTGGCATAGCTGTGAATGCTGTAGTTGACAGTAGTGCGAATGATATAGTGTTAAATGCGTCTCAATGCCAAAGCTACCAAGGCATTGTAATAAGGAACCAAGAATGTCTGACAATTGTATTTACTTTTATACAATATAAATTCTTAAATACAACACGAAGTAAAAGAATATAAATCTCTACAAAATGAAACTAAATTCAAATCTAGGAAAATGGAAACTTTCATTTGAGTTTTCAGTCTTTTTATTCTGTATATACTCAGTATTATGTCAGACTTATGTACAGCCACGTTATTACTAAACTTCCAACTTCCTATTCATTCAATAGACAATGATTGATTTAAAGTCCATATAGCGTTCGGTTGTATTACGATTTAGTAATCCTTATATTAAATATTAATGGAGAAAGTTAAGTATGCTCGCCTATCAGGTATTTTGTTTCACCGCATTCTACACATAACCGACATTCCAGGGAGACTTTCTTACCTGAAAAAAATCAATACAAAAAGAATACCCGAGTTACTGAGGCAGGTTTAATCGGCTGCTGATGCAGGCAGAATCTATGACACATGAAGAAAATATGTGGGGCGTAGGCTTGATGATCAAGATAACGAGGCCAAATGGCGCCAGGGGACTTTTCATGACAATTGGCAGTATGGAATGTGTCCTCTTTGTAGTTTGTAAACAGACGTTTGATGATTTCATTTTTTTGTTTTGAAAGTTGTAGTTTAGTCATTTCTTCATCGAGACATCATGGCTCATTTCGATTGGATTCTTGTTACATCAGTCATCACAAAATTGTGTTTTTTCCCCACAGTTTATTTTTTTCCGATTCGATATTGCAACCAGTGACCGAAGGTTTCCAGTTCAATTCTTCATAATGTACATTATTACATTTTGTTTCATCTTGTTTATATGCCATTCTTTTATTTCTTAAAATACTAATGGACTGTAACATTTTTTCAGCACAAGGTGTATCCTTGCAAGAGAATATATATATATATATATATATATATATATATATATATATATATATATATATATATATATATATATATATATATATATATATGCATGCTCGAATCGCAAGAGCCTAGATAACCATGTCTGAAGCCTAAATAGCTATGTCTAGAGCCTACTCGAATCGTCAGGGCCTATACAACGATATATAAAGCCTAATTGAGTTGTTGCACGAGTATAGATAGCCATGTCAAGAGTATAATCGTATCCTTTGAGCCGAAATATCAAGGTACGTTCCCTAATTAACCATGAGGAGCATAATCGAATATCTGAAACCGAAATAAATGTATCGTTAACCTAAATAACAATGTCTAGAGCATAGTCGAATCGCTCTAGTCGAAATAACCATGTCGAGAACCTAACCGATTCGCTAAATTCTCAACAACCATGTTTCTTCATAAGCATACAAATTTTTAAAACTAGAGGATGTCTCTTGACAATTTATATCAGACTATTTAAGAATTTAAGATGTATTTTAGATTGGTGGTGAAAAATTAACGCAATTCGGACTACTGCACACACACACACACACACACACACACACACACACACACACACAAGGCGTTTAACCATTTGGGTAACATACGTCTTCGTTTAGCACAACAGGTGCAATTACGTAATAAATCATGCGTTGCACGGGACACGATTGGCCAGCGGCTTAAGACTTTTTAAAAGACCATAACTGAGTGGCAGCTGGTGGTAGATAGGTTGAGTTAGGGAATTCGTAAAATACCTTGCATTTGACGGCGTAGTTGTCTCGTGGTTCCGCGGTCCGCTTTGGAACAGTTCTTAGATTAGCTTTTTACTAAATGTAATCTTTATACTGCTTAAGATTTTTTGATCCGGCGACGATTGTTAGTAATAATACTACAGAAATTTTTGAAAATCAGTTCAAAGTTAAAGTACTTGTAAACCCATAGTCACAAATGTGCAAGGCCTTTAAAACCACTATGTTAAACAAAGCTGGACCTGAAACGTCTGACCGGGATGCGGGAGGTCGCGGATTCGAACCCCGGATAAGTCATACCAAAGACATCATAATGGTATTACAGCTGCCTCGCTAGGCGATCAGCATTAACAGGTAATTGTTGGGACTGGTTGGAGTTGCGTCAGTAAAAATGTGACTGGGTGGGACATGATGCCACATGTCTGTGGCATGATGCCACGTGTCTGCGGCATGGTGCCCCAGTGCTAGACATAACTATAAACTAACACAGTAGACATCGTAGCGATATGAATGAAAAACTGTTAAAATTTAAGACTCAAACCCACGCTGAGGTGAGATGGCTGTGATCCGTAACGTTAAGCCCCACTAGGTTTTGTTTTACATTCTAGAGCGTTGTAAATCAATTAAACATATATGCCATTTATCTTCGTTGGATGATTCTTTTGACAAAAACTAGAGAAATCAAATCTTAATCAGTTCTCATATTTAAGACATTCAAGATTAAAATGAATGACATGCGATCACTTTTAAGCACGATTACTTTTAAAGATATTGGCATGCACGATCTGCAAGGTGTTTTTTTTTTAAAAAAATAAATTTATCAAAGATTTTAGGAGTGGAGTGGAGAAAAGGTATACTTAATTTGTAGACTATTTCATAATGAATGAACGAATGATTGTCACAACAAATTAATGATCCAGTGGAATCTTTGCAAGAAAATGAGTATTACAATATATTTAAACGCGTGTATTTCGCACAAATAATGTAGAACGAAAGCAGAGAAATGTAGGAAAAATACCAAGAGGAGGATTTATTCTATGACTACGTTTTTGTTGATCACGGTGAAATTAAACGTTTTTGTATTAGTTTATGAAGTTTGTATAAACAAATGACAAGAAAACATCGGGCTTTGAATGAGATTCCTAGTGTGCCAATACTATTTGTCAACGGAAACTACGAATAATCCTGACAATATGTCTCGGCGACATAAACTACGAATAATCTTATGATGTGACTCGGCGTCTGAAACTACGAATAATCTTGACGATGTAACTTGGACACGGAAGCCTTGATGACGTGACTCGGCATGGAAATTACGAATAATCTTTACGATGTAACTTGGACACGGAAGCCTTGATGACGTGACTCGCCATGGAAATTACGAATAATGTTGACGATGTAACTTGGACACGGAAGCCTTGATGACGTGACTCGGTATGGAAATTACGAATAATGTTGACGATGTAACTTGGACACGGAAGCTATTAATAATCTTGATGATGTGACTCGGCACGGAAACTACGAATAATGTTGATAATGTGACTTGACAACGGAAGCTATGAATAATCTTGATGATGTGTCTCGGCACGAAAACTACGAATAATGTTGATGATGTGACTTGACAGCGGAAACGACGAATAGTCTTGACGATGTGACTAGGAAACATAAACTATAAATAATCTTATTGATGTGACTTGGCAACGAAAACTACGAATGATCAGGATGATATCACTTGACAACGGAAACTACGAATAGTCTTGATGTGACGACAACGGAAACAACGATTAATCTTTATGATGTGACTTAGAAGAGGAAACTTCTAATAATCGGTTTCATATAATTTGTCTTTGTGGATAATTATTAAGGATCATAATTCATTTTGTTCTGATAAGGCTAGCATCAGTTACAAGTATGCGGCTTTTTTTGTGAATATTTTTGCTGCTTTAACTTTACAATAATAAGCGTGTCATTCAGCTGATTAGCCTAACACGTGTCTGAGGGCGCATTGCTGAGTGAGGCAAATTATTTTTGCAACACAAACTTGTGGTGGATCTTTACCCAGCTTTGTCTGGCTGGTCCCAGCGCTTTCAGGGAGGCATTTTCCTGCAATTAGATCATTGACTTTTGGCAAAGGCGTCAAGCCGTTTAACAGAGGTCGGTTAATAAAATTAAAATACTGTACCAGGTTATGCTTAATGTTAAAAAGGCAAGTGATGGTCGATGGGAAACGCAGAATGTTGTGATCTAAAACTATTTGTACTGTAATTTTTGTATAGAGGAAGAAATTATACATTTACATCGGCATCTTTGAAATGATAATGTTGCCTAGGTTACCTTAAAGCTATACTAAGTCTCTCTCTCTCTCTCTCTCTCTCTCTCTCTCTCTCTCTCTCTCTCTCTCTCTCTCTCTCTCTCTCTCTCTCTCTCTCTCTCTCTCTCTCTCTAAACTGAAAATTTAATACAGCATCTAAACTTTTATTTCGTTTCGATTATTTTAAATATTTAAGATTACTAACATCTCGATAGGATTTGTCGAATTAGGAAATTAACTTCGAGCGGAGAGAAAACAAAATTACTTATCTAACAATCCGAGGCTCGCATTTCACTAACATATCTGCAAAATTGCAATACGAAATTACAGTAAATATATATTGATAATTTAAAACTGTCAATGTCAATAATTTTGCGATTCCGTTATGAAGCAAAATGTTAGGAGTGGGGGTGCAGACGTGTGTATAGTTGCCAGACTAATATCATATTTACAAGCACTACTAAGCAGTTGCATGTAGCCGTGATTTATTTTCACTTATCTTTATGCTGATCGTGATCTTTCTGTTTGATAATCTTAGGAAACTTTATTGAAATAAGGACAATTTTGGCAGTTAATGAGATTAAAATATTTACTAGAAAAGTATTACGGCTAAATTATCTTCTCCAAGTGAGTTAAATCTCGTTTAACTTTCACTCTCTCTATCAGAAAGTGGAAATGGTATAAAAGATTCCTAATAAAGGTCTCGAGGAACTGCATTTGTATGTGTGCGAATTAGATATGTTTATAATATTCTATTCGTTTAGAGTATATTTTGTTCAGTAATTTGCAACAATATTCTTTGAAGACTTTCAATACATTCAAATTAGAAGACATATTTCTGGTTTATAGATACTCGTAATCATCGCGGTACTGTTTGTACACGTGCACTACTTCTGAAGTTTTCTCTACTCAATCACTTGGCTTTAATACAGCGTAAATTGCACGTGCCCAGGCAAATTGACTGAAAATTCAGCCTGATGGAAGCCGAATTTATGAAGTTAGCTTCGATTTTTTTTCAAGTTACGTTAAAGGGCTGTTTCGTTCTGTAGACTTCCCTGGTGTAAATATTGTTTAAACGTTGGATTACGTTTATCTTATTTTAGATACTTCAACAGGTCTCGTGTAAATGGCGTCCTGGAAATGTATATTCAGTTAACATTTATTTTTTGGTTTTATTAATTTTTTTATTGCATATTTTCAACGATTGTTTCTAATATCAACCAATCGTCTTTGAAACTTCCCACCAGAAAATCTGCTTAATTGCCTGGACTAATGTATAATTTAAATGAACGAGAAAGATCTAAACATGTATATGTAGGAAGTCTTGGTAGATATTCATGAAATATAATGCGATGAATACAAAGTGGAATTTACCTCTTTAAAATGGTATTTGGGAAATGTTTGCACAACATATTGTGCATATGTTCATATTCATATGTATATAGGGTGTAAATATATACAAGTGTTTGCATGTATCAGTGTCATGAAAATGACACAAAACGGTTTTCCAATGATCTCAAACTAATTTAAATGTGATTTTTTTTTTCATATTAACAAATTAGATTTTTTTAAAGTATTATTTGTGCATAATACTCCTTGAGACTTAAAAATTATATATGCGTCAGAAATATTCTTTAGTTTTAAGTCGAGTTCACTGTATAATAATTGACGTCTTCTTGTGCATGCAATGAAACCAATGCGTGCTATTTTTTCACACGGCGTCATAAAGAAAAATTAACAATACTAATTCTTTAGAACTTAAAATATCAATTATATCCCTGAACTTACCGGATAGTGGTTGCTACCATTTCGGATTGGGTGTAGAAGCGGTAGCATCTATTTTAAGCGTTAAAATGGGAACTCCGAGCGATTCTTGCCACATATCTGTTGAATATAGCATGTTTATAGACAGCAAGATTTTCTATGTCGCGTCTGATCACAGCAGGCATCCCTGTCTATATCGAGGATACCTTAAGTCGCATATATATATATATATATATATATATATATATATATATATATATATATATATATATATATATATATATATATATATATATATATATATATATATATATATATATATAGGCTGTCCCTGCTTTACTATTACTAATGCTCATTTGCGCCATTTTGACTTAAATGGGATCGATGCACAGAGACTCCCAGTGGGATATAATCCTTAACAGAGTGCTTTATCGTTTGGGGTTAGTTTTGGAAAGCTTGTTTTGTTTTCCCATCGGGGCGAATGGAGCCAACGCTACGGTTAATTCATGTATATAATTTTTTTTTGCACCTCTTACAGAAACGAACCTTTCTCTTTTATACATCATGATCATGTGATTGTATCATTGAATTTGGTTAATTCACTAAAACGGGCATTTGATGTGGAAAAAAAAATCAGTGTCGTAATATCCAAATAAGAAAAGGCTACAGTTTCTTTAAACAGTATTTGTCTGAGTTTCTTTTCTTTTCTGATTTTGATGTTTTACTCAAGGTAAGAGATTTCCAAATTTCAGCCGAGTTATTTTTTTTTTATATTATTGTTGTTGTTTTACATCGGTCGTTCTTGATGTGTCACATTTGTTTTGTAGTTTTAAATTTCAGTTGTATTAGATAAATTGGTTCTGTGTCATTATTCGCTCAGGACAAGTAGGCATTTGATTTTACTTACTTTTGTCAGGAAACATTAATTTCTTTTTAATAAAAGTATTGTGATACTCAATTATCTCAAACTGTATTATTGTTTTCGTAAACAGTTCTGAACCCAGTCTATCGGAATGATATGCGTAATGTTTGCATTTTAAGTATGTGTTCACGTGTAGAAGAAATAGATAACAAAATCCATAACCTTTTTAATATTTTTAAAAAATATTGTATAGCTCTCATCCACGTTTTAAATGTTGCCACACAAAGTCCAAGCTGGTTTTAAATTATCTTTGGATTTTTAATTTGTGAGTTGAAATTTTCCTCATAATTTTCTTCAGTTTTCACGACACCTACTTACTGTGATGTTTAAAACTTCTCGTTTAATACTCCTGGCTCGCAAAGGTAAAAATATTGATTCAAAAACAGATGCTGTTTCGTAAATTACGTGAGTTTGTAAATTTATCTGTACTAAGGTACACATCTTAGTGTGAAGTATCACGCATGACTGAAAGCGAGATTACTGCCTGATAGTAGGTCTAGTTCGAGACAAATACGACTTGGCACATGTAATGTAATAAAAACACCATCTTTGTTTACAACTAAAGGAAGTTAAGGTGCGCGTGTAAATACATAATGACGGTGCAGTTTTTGCCCAAGATTTTCAGCAACGACAGCAACGATGTAGCTCATTTAAAAAAAACAAAAAAACAGAAGACGTCGGCTGTTGTAAATGAAAAACTAAATCGCTAAAGGGACTCAAACCTGCAATACAAGTCTCTTTTATCTGCAGGTAAACAAATTCTTTTTAAAATAAAATTACAACCATCCAGTAAACAAACAATATTGTCCGATAGAACCATTCTTATAATGTCTCCAGGTGGATGCTGAAAACTAGCTTTATTATATTTAAAATATACTGACATTTTACTTGAAGTGTGATGTGCTGGATTTTTTTAATCTCGTCGAGATTTAAATTTTGTATGGTTGAAGGAATAGGTAACACTGGTTAGTTATTACTACAGAGCTTCTAACCTTTAATAGAATGAGTAATTTTACATCCTGGCCTTTTATATTTAGTGCTAATAATAGTTATTTCCGTCTGGTTGTAGTCTTTGTTAACGATTAAGTCATTGTTGGCATGATACACTCTTGATAAAATATTAAGAACCGTGTCTAAGCTGACATTCTAATTTGTATGCTCCATAAAGACCAAAATTCTTGTTTGAAATTTTAACAGTTATTGCTTTACTATTTTGAAAATAATTCGGCCATATCAAAATTGTTTCCTTCCTTTGAAATGTTTAAGTTTATGAAAATCAGGTTTTTCTTTACGAAGTTTATTAAATCAACAACACATTTGACCATTCAAGAATGGTATCTATCTTTTATTACCATCAACAGATTAACCGAATATTTAATGGTATTATCTGTTATTTAATGTAATATATATATATATATATATATATATATATATATATATATATATATATATATATATATATATATATATATATATATATATATATATATTCACCTCATTTGCCCAAATTCAGTAATTGCCAGAGCAAAGGTTTTCGGGTTTAGTTCCAATAATATAGGAAGTATTGTGGTACCAGTACTGATGTGAGTCATGTATGTATGTATGTATGTATGTATGTATGTATGTATGTATGTATGTATGTATGTATGTATGTATGTATGTATGTATGTATGTATGTATGTATGTATGTATGTATGTATGTATGTATGTATGTATGTATGTATGTATGCATGAATGCATGTTTGGATGGATGGATGGATGGGTGTGTATGTATGTATGTATGTATGTATGTATGTATGTATGTATGTATGTATGTATGTATGTATGTATGTATGTATGTATGTATGTATGTATGTATGTCACAAATCAGGTTCCATAGCGCCTATTAAGAGCATAGGAAAAGATAAACCCCTTAAAACAAACAAAATGTGTTGTCCTTAAGACAGTAGTAAATATGTTATAGTAACAGATGCCAAAGTTCTATCAAATTTATTCAAAATAAGAGCCTGTTAAATTCCTTAAACAAAGGATCGCAATTTTGTATTTTAAAAATAAAATATTTTTCCTGGTGTAACAATCCTCATGAAGCTGACATCAATTTTGCCTCGGACAAAGTCGAGGGCCTAATACCATTTGAAATTAACAAATGAAACTCTAGGTCTACATGTTATTTACAGGAAACTCATGGTGATTAGTCTTGTGTCCTTTGCTCTATTGTTCTAACGCAATTGTTCTTTCCAGGTAAATGTTTACCGAATATACTCACTTATAAATTACTGATAAATTGTTTCACAATGTGAAGCCGAAAAATATATTAGTCGCGGAAAGAAGATGACACCCTAGCTTGTAATATCTGGTAGAAAACAGGTTACATGTGTTTTTATTACTGAATTAATGAAATTCAGGTTTGAAAAAGAAGTGTGCCCGATATTTAGAAGGTGCCTTTATAATTAAAAAGCCACGTAATTACACGATATGTCGTTATATATATATATATATATATATATATATATATATATATATATATATATATATATATATATATATATATATATATATATATATATATATAATGCTCATTTATGTTATTTGCTCAAGCAGAACCATGACCTTGTAAATGTTTGCGACTAAGTATATAATGATTTGCCATAGAGCCAAGATTCAGAACTATTATGACGTTAATAGGTAAATCAAGCGAGTATACATGATTCCAACTCTTTAGGGCGATATATATATATATATATATATATATATATATATATATATATATATATATATATATATATATATATATATATATATATATATATATATATGTATGTATGCGACGTAAATAATCATGTATGTTCTCATGTTTAACTAGAACTCGATTACCAAGTTCTATTCCCGTCAATACAGATACTGATTACGAGGTTGTTTTTTTTTTATCACCAGCTAATACTGTATGAAGTTGTAGGTCATTATTATTACTGAAGACATTTTCCGTTCTGTTTTTATTCAAAGGGTGTAATTTAGGCAAGCAAATCACGGGACTGATTTCGTCATTTAGTCTCCTCCCACCCCCTCATCAAAAATGTATTTCCAAAAGTTAAATCCTGTATAATTAGTTGGTATATCAGGGTCAGAAATCATTTTTCTTTCTAGAATATTTATTTTACTTTTTTATACTTAGCGAACTCTTTGATACTTGGGGACTGAATTGAAAAATGTGTCATTACAATGTGTATGATTTTAGATGGTTATGGAGCGTCCCCAGATATCATTGTTGAGAATTTAAACAGACTGCGCGTTATGGTTTTAACGCTACGTTCAGGTCTTACCTATTTAATATCAGTAAAATTCAAACAATAAAGAGCTTTAGCAGCACGCATGAAATGTAATCAATATATTTTTTCAAATTTTCTGAGCTGGATTTTTTTTCAGCCTCCTTTAGGACTTAGACTATCGTAATATCATTTTCAAATTTTTCACGTCTTTGCACCTTGCATCATTCCTTTTGTATTAATTTATAAATATGTACTTTTATTATGAAACTTTTTCTTGTACACGTGAATAGTCATGTTTTATTCCATACTTTATATAATTGATAAATGTCATACAATTTTTATTTTATTCACTTCCATGTACATTTTCTGTATGAATGGAAAATTTTCATTATTAATTATACAATGAAACCTGTCCCTGCATATATATATATATATATATATATATATATATATATATATATATATATATATATATATATATATATATATATATATATATATATATATATATATATAATGGATATGACAGAACTGAAAGTCATTAAACTCCAGATGCTGACTCTTTGATTTGACCAATAACAAACATCGTTTCATTTGAAAGATTTTCTCAGATTGGCTGATAGTGGAAACTCAGTCTCAGGACCAGTCATATATGGAATACAATGACAGAGAAAACTACTTTGTGGTTCTTTTGTGTTTTCTTCACACACAGGTCTCAGTGTATTTGCATAGACCAATCCATGGTTGCATATTGTAGTACTTCCAGATGTATTATTTCTGTGAGCTTTGTCACTTTGTAATCTATTGGAATTTCGGAATTAGGTCCTAACTCTGGGTCACAAAACTTATTACTATTATTTGCAGCCGACATTGTTTCACACTTTGTACGGCATAAGAATCCAATTATGACAATTTAGAAGGGTTTAATTTACATTTGATGGTTTATCCCAGTTATTTATTTAAAATACAAAGGTTATGCAAAGTGAAAGTCTTTTTTTCATTAATTTTTAAATCTCTGATTAGATTCATAAGAAGTTCATTAATTTTAAAATCTCTGATTAGATTCATAAGAAGTTGTGTCCATTTTCTTTTCTATTTAAATCAGAGATAGTATATAGCACGTCTCAGTGAGATACACTGCCTTTTTATATATCGCAAGACGTGAAACGCAATCGGGGGGAGGGGTAATAATGGGGATGAAGTAGCACGTACCTCGTAATACTACCTTTGATTATCCCCTATATTTCTATCCAGATCCGATTATTTAATTATGCCATTATTCTGCTTAACTATTATAAAATTCTAACTGACTGCAAATCATGGATTGGTCTGAAATTTCATTAAAAAATATGTTGATCTCAATTACCTGTATGTTATGAAAGACATGGACTAATTTGATTGGTCCAAAGGTTGGAGTGACGTGCCGATTGGTGCAATTTTGGACCCTTGTTCCGTCCTGTTTTTGTATTGGACAAGAGTCGGTGTTATATATTTTGGTAGTTTATGAAAATGTTTCAGTGGTGAAGTTTGTATAGTTTCATCAAAATTTCCCATATTTTGTGAATAAATTGTCAATAACAAACTATCAGTTGGTTGTTTTTAAATTTCTGGCCTGTTAATTGTCTGGCAGAGATATAGAGGCCAGCACATTAGTGGCCCTCCCCACCTCCAAAATAATAATGCCGGAACCTCAGAGTGCAGAAGATGAGTCAAGAAAATCCCCCCTCCGACAGTTTCCCCTGGACTCCCCCCCTCATCAAATAGGACTCTCCCCAGTCATTTCCCCGATGATCTTAAAACTGAATTTATTTAATATGACATTTTGCCAATCAAATATAAAACATATTATGTTAAAAGAAAAAGGTTATTTGAAATAAATCTCAGTAGTGTTAAAGTTAACATTTTTCACATATTAAAAATGTATTGTTTAAATGCTAATGTTGTAAGCAATTGCTTATAAGTATTTCGTGAGGACGTGATTGTAGAAATCAGTGAATATGTTTGCAATTCTCGAAGAACAATCTTTGTACTTCTTTGGTTTTTACATCATAATCCGCTAATGTCCACATCTTGCCGGAGTACAGTTAATCTGAACTGGCTAATCCATCTGTGGTTTATTTTAAATATACCAAACAAATGCACTATAAATAAAGATTAGACTCAAGGCTCATCGACACACTTCAAAGAAACCTCCCGTTCTACATTCAGTAAAAGCGTAAGCAATTGCTTGACAAACAGACAAAGACCATTTTTGTGACAACTAACAATGCTTGAGATCAGGAAAGTAGATATTTTACGTTTAATAATGCATTTATTTCAGGTGACAATAGTCATACCTGTGCACTAATGGTGATCCGGGATGCGAGTATACATTAAAGATAACTGTTGCTATATATAAATAAAATTTATATTTTATTGGCAAAATGTCATATTAAATGAATTAAGTTTTAAGATCATGGAGGGGGAAATGACTGGGGGGAATTATGATTAAGATCGGGGAGAGGATGTCTGGGGAGTGGGAAGGCCTATCTGATGGGGGGGGGAATCCTGGAGGAAATGACAGGGGAATGGAATGTCGGGAGGTGGGGAGTCGGGGCGGGGAATGTCCGAAGGGGAGATGTCCTGATACCACAGGAGATACAATATACACAAAATAGACATGTAGTTTGTAAGCTTTATAATCTTCATCATCTTTCTTTTTCCTTTTTTTTTACCTATATTTAAAGATATTTCTCCCGTCATTCAAACAGTTAAATCGTTCGAGTGTGTGTGTGTGTGTGTGTGTGTGTGTGTATGTGTTTGTCAATTTCTGACTGGTGACTGGAGTATAATAGAAACACACAATAAAAATGTCATCAAATCGATATACCCACACACGTAGTGATGTGACCGATATCCAAATGACATCGTGCACTTGTTTAAACTGCCAATACGAAAAAAACACCAAAGCCTTGACACACTTGTTATAAATGCAATCTACTGTGTGTGTGTGTGTGTGTATATATATATATATATATATATATATATATATATATATATATATATATATATATATATTGTAATTTATTAAATATTACGAATTTATCAAACAATGAAGCAAAATAATATTGTAATAAGAACTTATTAGATATGTATGACTATATCGAAACGGTGAATCCAGTGTTTTCTTTAATATGCGTTCAATTTCTGCACTAATGTTGAATAATGCCCCAATTTTCTATTACTGTACAAAGTTTTGAAGATCATAATTTGTTTATTATCAAACTTTAGATTAAGAAATATCGCTGAAACTATCTTTATTAACTCGATGAGCCCCCCTCCCCCCCCCAAATGTGGCTTTGGCTATACAGAAAATAATCAATTAGAATAGGAAGGTTGGTACAATTGTTATGGACTGGATGGATGTAAATAATGCATAAACTATGAAATCAACCTCATTTACGTCCTGAATTTAGCTTCGATCATAGTCACATTCCTTTGTTAATTTTTTTCTCTCTCTGGATTTTCTTTATTTTTAGAAAAATTTGCCCAAAAAAGTAAAGGATCAATAGGAAAAATGAGACAGTTTAGAAGAAACAGCAATAGAGAAAAATATATATTTTAAATTGGATAAGAAATAGAAATGACCAACTATTACGAATTTATCAATTCCTCAAATCTATGTTTAATAGGAGAGACCAAGGCGCTCGCTTTACATCTCACTCACACATCTTAACTTGGTCTGCGTGAGTTCTGGTCTCAGAATCGACCAACGCAGGCGTGTGTGAAGCTTACCAGTAGTTTTCCGTGGGTGGGTGTTTATTTCAGTGGCATTCTTCTAGTCCGATAAATCAGCACACTCGCTCCACAAACTTTATTGATGCTGATCAACGCTATGGGAGATTGATTTTGCAAATTTTTTCAGGTGTGCAATCAGATAAGATACTCTTGTCAGCACACGTCGATTTACATTTTAGAAACTTACCGAAATTTCTTGTGGCTCTTGAGTTATGGTCAGTTAAAGGGACATTAATGAAAAAAGTCAATGCCCGTCCAATAACAAAACCATACCTAATGTGGCCATTACAAATTTTGAGGCTATGGTGGACGACATCTTGGAATATGCATTGTCTTGGAATGCGGCAGTATTTTGCTCGTTTTAGAGAAACGGCAAGACCATGCGAAACAATATTAAAACCGGATCCACTGAGTTATGAATTGAGTACGTTGACTACGGAGAAAGTTAAGAAAACGAACTTGTTTTTGTTGTGTTTTCGTGTTTTATATACATTTTGATGTAGTAATTACATTGACATTGCAACCACGACTAATCTCTTAACTCGAAAATATCTGAAAAGTGTATTGAATATACTTTGTAGAAAACCATAGCGGTTTTATTTGCCAATTTATGATCAAAGCTTCAGAAATTAATGCACGTCGCAATATGATTTTCTTTTCTTTTCTTTTCATTAGTTTTACGTGAATTTAAAAATTAGATTGTGAAATTCGACATTTATAAGAAGTAAATTATATATTTTTTTACAGAAAATAATCATGAAGCTGATATTATTTCTAAAAGCATATACACAATATTGAATGAATAAGTTAATGTAATGAAATACGCCACCAATAAATTGATAAGATGAATAATGTATTCTGTTCTTTGACTATTTACCGATAAAATGCATGCTGATACTTGCATCTCAAAATCGTTTCAGTAACTTAATAAATTAGACAATAATGATGAAAAAAATCGAAACTCTTATATTATCTAACTTTGAAATAAATCTATTGCTAAGGAATTGTGAATAAAAAAATGCGTGATTCATGCACAACTCGAAATGAGCTTCATAACTGAATTGCTAATACGAAATGAGTGATTCATGCACAACTCGAAACGGGCTTCATAACTGAATTGCTAATATGAAATGCGTGATTCATGCACAACTCGAAATGGGCTTCATAACTGAATTGCTAATACGAAATGCGTGATTCATTCACAACTCGAAATGGGCTTCATAACTGAATTGCTAATACAAAATGAGTGATTCATGCACAACTCGAAATGAGCTTCATAACTGAATTGCTAATACGAAATGAGTGATTCATGCACAACTCGAAATGGGCTTCATAACTGAATTGCTAATACGAAATGAGTGATTCATGCACA
The DNA here is from genome assembly GCA_016746295.1 of Potamilus streckersoni. Lineage (NCBI taxonomy): Eukaryota > Metazoa > Mollusca > Bivalvia > Unionida > Unionidae > Potamilus > Potamilus streckersoni. Next base: position 185,702 of record JAEAOA010000714.1, read on the forward strand.
ACTCGAAATGGGCTTCATAACTGAAGTCTGGGTCCACGTGTCAATAATAACAGCCACTAAAAGCCTTTCCTAAAATTATAGTGTCACTTTTAAGCACATATCATTAAAAGTAACTAATCCAGCATATAGAACCGACTAAGACTAATATAGTCACTTCCCACTATGATAAACACTCAACCATATCATCATAAAATGGATGTCTATTTTCTTAGTTGCTAGACATGTTCCTAACTGGAACACAAACAAGAAATCTTACTAAATAGCACTGAGCCACTGTGAGCAGCTGTAAATACTATCTCGGTAGCCGATTTCAGGCTCATTACAGGAATGAATTAATAGACTTCACTTCTTATCCTAACTGTGTTACTTGCTAACTAGCAATTCCTTGACATAACATTTCCATATATAATAAAATCAATTCCTAGCGTACATGATATATTATTATTTAAGACTGATAAATTCGCACAATTTTGTATCAGAAGTAGCGCATGGGATACTTAAAATACAAACAGTCATATAACATTCGAGACAAATGCACGCAAGCAATTAACTTCAGAACTCATGAAGAATTGATCTGTGAATTTAAAACGACTACGAGTATTGTTTACAATGAAAAAAAAAACTAAGTCGTTATGCGCCGATTTGTCGCTTGGAAAAAAAATCAGAAAATTGCACGAATTAGTTAATGAACTTTATTTCATATCCTAAATACATTACTTGCCAATTAGCAATTAATGGTATATCAATTCCAGATATAGTAAAATCAATTCCTAGTATACATGATACATATTATTTAAGGCAAATAAATTTACATATTCGCACAATTTGTATCAGAAGTAATGCATGGAATCCTTATAGTACATCAATCATATAACATTTGAGACAAATGCATGCAAACAATTAACTTCAGAACTCATGGAAAATTGATCTATAAATTTTTTTTAAAAAAAATCACCAAATAATTTCAAACTTATATTAATGAAAATATTGTAGGTGACTGAGGCAATAAAGTACTTTTCCGAAACTCTTTCCATTTTCTGTGATGCTTGAATCTCCCTTTTCCGTGTCCTCCATTTTCTAGACACCTTTACCCTTGGACAATTTAACGAGACATGTACTTTTTGCGGATCTCGGAGTCAACTTCCTGCCCCCCCCCCTCCTCCGAAACTTAGATTTACCAGTTTTGCGAGGGAGATTACTTAAAATCTGGAATTTCGTCTGGGAAACCCACGACCTTCGTTTAGCTACACACCCATCGAAGTTATAATACTTTCCTCTGTTCCACCTATATTAATTACTAATGTGGAAAAACTTTTAGGACACTTCATTTAAAGCCCAAAATTATCTCTTGCTTGTCTCAATGTTGTCGTTTGTCGCTACTTAACCCTAATATATCTATTCGATATATCTGACCGTTATCCTAGCACATCCTAATTAAATTGTAGTCATGCCCCCAAAATAAGGAAGGTTGACCATCGCAGGCTGGCGATTTATGGCGAGCCTAGCCCATACATCATAGTTAACTGTTACGTGTCACGCTGACAACGACAAAATATGTTGCTAGAGCATCTTAAAATTTTTGCACCATTACATTATCGCAAAAATAGCAAGGAAATTGGAAATTGTCACATAATGTAGGGTTGTATTATTCTACATGCATGTACAACTTGTCAACATAGAATTTGATTCGAAAATATTCTGTACATATTACCGAAAGGATCCTTCAGCCAATCGTAACTCAAAAGCTGCGATAAATACCGATAAGTTTCTAAAAGGTGGTAGTAGTAGTAGTAGTAGTAGTAGTAGTTGTTGTTGTTGTTGTTGTTGTTGTTGTTGTTGTTGTTGTTGTTGTTGGGCTTAACGCCATTTCTCAGCACACCAAAGGCATTGTAGCCAGTATAAATGGTGGATGAAGAAACCGGGAAATCACTGGAAAGAACCACCGACCCACGAGAAGCTATTGGCAAGCTTTCTCACATATCAACATTCGCCGAATGCTATAATCGAATCCACGCAGACAGAGGTGAGATGGTAGTAATCTGTAATGAACAGCTCTTTTGACCACTCGGCCACTCGGGGTCCCTGTCTAAAATGTACATTTATGTGTGCTCGCAAAAGTATCTGTATGGGATTGCGCATTTTAAGTAATAAGCAAGATCAATCTCCCATACCGTCGATCAGTATCAGTAGAGGCTTGAGGGCTGATCGAATTAGGGTCCTTCCTCCATGAAATATACTGGCCGCCATGAATAGCCTGCAATGTGCTGAAAATGACATTAAACCCCGCAAAACATAACCGTTCGGGCGAACTGTATTTAGACGGATATCCAATGTTGGTTGTTATTTTTTTTTCAGACATTACATTTCGGAATTAAGAATATAAATTCGCATAAATGAAAATATGGTAATACATAAAAACCGTCATTTTATATTTTTAAAAAAATGTTAATAATAATGGTAATTGTACAAAAGTGTATAATTAAACATACTCCGTTTGCATATAAGCAACATCTTTTCATCCCTGAAAATACGTGTAATTGGTATTTTGTTCGTTGTTGGTGCTTTTAGTACTTAATAGTGGTTTCAACGGCATTATTAGCACATTATCAGCTATGTACTGCTGAGCAAATCGAAGCTGACTTTAACAAGGGCATTTTGAGGCATCGAACCCGCTCTAGCCTGGGAATGAATATCACGCTAGCGACCCTTGGATTTACAAGTCGGACGCTTTTCCATATCGTGGCTCTTTTAATTGGCATGAGTGTTCTGGATAACAAATTCAGCACCCTCATAAAATTTCTTCTTGCGCATTGTAACTGCTCTCTTTGATCACGTATTACTTGTTTGCTATAATTCAAATTCGCGATAAACATGTCGAAAATTTTGATATATAGACGAAAATGATTACTTCCTGACTAAAGTCGAGTACTAATTAAGTTATTTTCAATACGCCTGACCGATCACAATTCTTTATTTACGATATACGCAATTGTGCAGTAGTAAACTCCTGTTACGATACGCAGTTGTCTGTTATAGCTAATTTTAAAACTTATTTCATGTACCTATTGTTGGTAGACAAGGCTTTGATGTCTGTTAAAAATTAGCAATGTCATCGTGAACAAGGTGAACTCCATGTCTCATTATTTTAATATAATGCTACAGAGAGGCTATAATTGTTAGAAGTTTCGTTTGATTTGAAGTAATATGCTTGCGATATAGACAGCTCTGGTGGACTAGTGGTTAGTGCGTCCGTTTCGGATGCGGGAGGTCGTGGGTTCAATCCCCGGTTGAGTCATATAAAATATTTACAAAAATGGTGCTAACAGCTGCCTCGTTTGGGTGCTTATTATTAAGAGGTTAGTGTTAGGACTGATCGCGTTACATGTTACATGTCTACAGCAAGATGCCTTAGTGCTAGACATCACTATAAACCGCCACACTGCAGACATCGTAGCGATAGGACTGAAAAATATATTACACACACAATTGCGACACGTACCCCCTAGATAATTTGTACATGTCATCTGCTGTAAACATAATCTCTTGGCACGGTGCCAGGTGTCAAAATTAAACCGCAAATTGTAGATATCAGTTCTATATCCCAGGTGTTCTCTCCTATTGCCCTCGTTTTAGGAAGAGTCTTGGGAAGAAGAAAGCTAGTATACCTAGTAAACTTACTTATAAGAAGAGCCCAGATCTGCCGCTGCAAAATGCGACGCATAGTTTTGAAACTGTATAGTTTGCTAGGTGTAATTAATAAAATCCATAAGATAGCCCATGATATGCATGCTCATTGTATTACGACAGATCGGATCTTTGTTCTTTGCAGTTTGACTCGACGTATAAGCGAGCAAAGACGGGGATTGTTAAGCTGCATTTTGTCTAATCAACATAAAGCCACGTTAAATTTGTTTTCATTCCACCACTGGCATTTGGTGCAGCGATAAACCAACCTTGGTACTGATAAAACAGACCTAATTTAAAGATAACAACTTCTGTTTTGTCTGCAATATTTTGCATTTTCTGTCTTTTTGTGTGTGTGCATATTCCAATAGTTTTATCAGAATAGAAGTTCACGTCTTTCTTGTAATAAACTCACAGCTACTTCTTAATTTTTAATGATAGAACTATTATATTGGATAATTAATATTGAATATATTGAGAAGGGTGTGGATACTAAATTCACATCAGTTTTATAATGTCAGTAGGTTATATCAATTTTATTTTTCTCCTTCGTGAAAACAACTCATATTTTTATCCTAAACGTTTGCTGACACCAAACACTTTTGAGAGAAAAAA
>JAEAOA010000714.1:195000-427500 GCA_016746295.1 Potamilus streckersoni
ATTAGAATTCCCATAATATCATCTAGGCCACAACGACGTACTAATCAGTCAGTATCTTAACGAAACTGAACAATTAAATAGAATGTATTTTGTCTTCAACTTACATCATTTTACTGGCCTTCCTACATGCAAAGGTAACAAATATACTTGGGAAAAGTATGTTTTATCCCTTTGACCTGTATTTCATTCTCTGACAACTTAAATTGATTTTATATCGAACTTGAGTATGTTCTAGTATAAAGTTTTCATCTCTGTCCTCTCACTGAATATCATATAACTATGTTTATGAATAATTACTGATAGCTAAACAGGCATATATGTGTTACAAGTCACCTCATTATAAACACATACAATAACTGTTTTGACCACAAATAAATAGATTGAATGGCAACGTAGAAAATATAATTTCGTCTTCATGTATTTTAAATGGTTTCATTTTGACCTACATATATATTTTCTCTGACAAAATTTGACAAATATCCATCATTGGAACTTGTATATGGTGTAGGAACATATAACTGCCGATATGATTCCACATAAATATTATATATGTGCAATTTATGGGATGAATTTTATTTTTTTAATTAAAAAAAATTGATTTAAAGTTTTAAAAAAATTTTTATTTTTTTACTTTTACTTTTATTCTTATATTTTCAAAGTCAATCTACATAACATATAATTTCATGTGTCTATCGTTAATAATAAAGTTTATATACCAATTTAAACTATATACTAATACTGCACTGACAGGCCATCGAACACAATTAATTTTACCATATATCCACTGTGTGACAATCAATACAAATCATATGTTTCTCTAAAATACCTTCAAAGGTGACTTTACGGTGAAGTTCTTGTAAAAGGTTCAGGTATATATAACAAGCACTGAGGTCAAAACATTTGACAGTTTTTGTGCGAGAATGAAAATTACTTACATTCAATACAGAAAGTATTTAAGATTAATTTGCAAAAAAAAATTATATGGAAGTTTGAAAGAACCAATAAAAATGGTACTCATATTCTTTGCAAAAAGCTTCAGCTGCCCCCAAAGGTTTAGGATTGATTGCATGCCTAACCAAAGAAAAGAAACAAAATAAAAAATATCCCCTCCTTCCCACCCCCATAAAACCAAATAAAAATAGAAGAACAGGCCAATGTCTATCGCACTGGGACCTGCTAATAACAAGCATTATTTCGAAATGGCGTTTGTAAGTAGATAACCACCGTACACACAATCAACGTTGGTTGGTTGGTTGGGAATCAAGCGTCTTTCTTAAGGAGACGGCAAACACAGGCTTTCCTGAATGAGTATCAAAACCGCGACTCAATGATGCGTTTCGTAGTGGAACACGCTCAGCCCACGTGTAAAACAAAATACCTTATTCCTTAGACTCTGTACGTGCTATTGAGTGTGGAGATCAGTTTATGCAGCAAGTGCAGTAAACTGGCTTCGGGACGCATTAAACCGTAACTGCAAATTTTTTGGACCAGAACAAGGTCCTCTTCAAAACGTTTTGATTTTAATCTTTGAAGTTATTTTGAGAGATTGCGTATTTAGGAGTTGTTCCACAACTAGCCACATGACGGGTTTGCTATAGGTAAAGTAACAAAAAATATTAATCTTTGCCCCCAAAGGATATTGTTAAGTAATGCTGTTTATTTATTATTTCCACACAAAATAAATTGTTTAGTCATATCTAGTACATGTCTTTTAAATTTGAAATTGAAATATATTTTGGGAAAACCAAAACTCGTGATGTGATTATGATTTTTAACGTAACTTTAACAATTTGTCAGACATATCGCTACGATGTCTGCAGTGTGGCAGTTTATAGTGATGTCTATACGGGGGTATCATGCCGCCCAGTCATATTATCCTGACACCAAGCCGACCAGTCCTAACACTAACCTGGTAATGCTGAGCGCCAAGCGAGGAAGCTGTTAGTACCATTTTGTAAGTCTTTGGTATGACTCGACCTGGGATCGAACTCACGACCTCCCGCATCCGAGGCGGACGTTCTAACCACTAGGCCAGCGGAGCTGTTTGACACATGCCTTTTAAATTTGAAATTGAAATATATTTTGGGGAAACCAAAACTCGTAAAGTTTAAATCACCAATTTTAAATTATGTGTAAATCTAATGTCTATTATATTCTAAATTCTTGTAAAGTTAGGTCGGATCATCTCCGTTTACAAAATGGGCCAAACTTTACAAGTCCGGTATTTTTCAAAATAGGCCAGACTTCACAAGTCCGGTGTTTTTCAAAACCGACCACTTCTGTTATGGGATTATGGGATTGAGGACTACATGCGAGATTTATTTACCTCCAAAGTTAAACAGCTTATCAGCATACCTCCAAAAAATGAAGATTTAACAGTGGAGATGGACAATAAGGATAAACAAATTTATAAACATTTTGATAAACTGCAGGCTGACAGATTTTGTTTACAAAGAATTGAACTGAATTTAAATTACCATCAATAAATATATTAGAATGATCTTCGCCTGTCACACAAATAAACAAAGTAACAGGGCCAAGTGTTTGGAACTATCTTTTTTATACTCTTAACATACAGGCGTGACCTAAGATTTGGTCGGCGTAGGATCACCTCTAAATATTGGACAGAAATCGTCATAGCAGAGGCGCCTATTTAGGGGCTACGGTGCCGATTGTTCGATAGGTCATCAATCAACGCCGGGTTTTAGCTAAGAGCGACGTCCGTTTACAACCAGTTGCTGGTTTGCAACGAAGTTTGTAAAAGAGCTGTTATACTTGAGTAGAACTCAGTAACTAAATATTGTATATATTCAATGCATTTATCACTCTAAGCCCCTGAAAGATGACACCACGATAACTGCACTTTTCTCTGGTATTAAGTTATATTATTGACAGCATTAATGACAGTTCTTTCTGGAGCACTCTTCCTCTACATCACACAATGTCTAGACAATAATGCTTTGATAGGTATTTGTATCGTACGACATATTGCTTATTCCGATTTCCAGCCATCTCATCGGCCATGCCCTTTTGCATTTGTTTTGTTAATGCCTGAATGAGCCAAAACAAATTATAATAATTTAGCCCCCGACTACTGCCACTACTTGTTCGACATTCACTTGCAAAACTAGATACAAGTTACACTGGCTTAATGATGGTTTACATCAATAACGAGGGCACTATGATCATCATCTAGTTTTCTGTGTAGAAGAAATAACACACACACACACATACACACACACAACAAATTCAACTTATAACATTAAGATAATATGGACATGAAACTTAGATCTGATATAAACTGAGATAATCCATGTGTGTGTGTGTGTGTGTGTGTGTGTGAGAGAGAGAGAGAGAGAGAGAGAGAGAGAGAGAGAGAGAGAGAGAGAGAGAGAGAGAGAGAGAGAGAGAGAGAGAGAGAGAGAGAGAGAGAGAGAGAGAGAGAAAAGAGGGGGTGGGTACTGATATTCTAAATGTTCTTTCAGGTTACATTCTGACCTACATATTTTGTAATGTTACTTCTGGTATAGCCAAGATGCGTTTGTTTATTTTAGCAGGACTGAATGTTGATCTCACTGAGCTAGTCCAGAGGCATATTCATGATAACTAAACGAAAACTTTCCAAATGTTAACATTCTCTTCACTGGTAATTCCAATACAATTTAACAACTTTCGATACTTTAAACTTTACTATACTCACCCATGAAAACAGTGGAAGCTGCCCTTTACTGTCGTCGAAAAGTAATTAGAACAAAGTCAGCTGAAACTAAAACTAATGTTGGGATTTCAAGAGATAGTAATGTTATGTTTCCAAGGAATTTAATATGGATATACACCAATATAGCAGAGAAGTTAAACATAAACTGGGTGAATCCAACTTGTGACTTGTAGACCGGATTTGTAAAAGATATAAGTCAAGTCATGCTAGTTTCGAGTGTGCAGCCTAACGATACCGCATCCCCCGTCTTCAGCTTCAAAAATGCATTTACTTTTAGAGTTTATCAACCTGAACTGACTTGATTTTGAGTGATTTTAAAACTTTTTGTGCATTATTGCAAAGGTTCAGGAATTGAGTCTCTTTTTATGGCGAATGTTGTACACTTTGGGCATCAGGCATCAAAGGTAAAAGTAACCAATCAAATCGAAATTATTGTTGCAGTTTAATTATATGCGTTATCATGGATTTCTCTTTGGGTACTTGGACTACATAGCTCAGTGGAGACTGCATTTACAGTAGTTGCCGTATCCTGATTGGCTGCTTACAAATTATGAATATTTGTGTTGCAATTGTGCGTGAATTTATATGCGGTTAGACCAGTCTGGAATGGTCTGTGCAACACGCTTTTTGACATTTTTAAAAAAAAATAATTATTAGACCTAAAATTTAATTACGAGGATCAGTTTATTTGCGTTCATATAAGTATGAACCGAAAAACAAAAACGCTGTGTAAATTTACTTGGATAGTACAGTTTGCACAGCGGGATTTCGGTTCGTACTTTAATGAACATAAAAAGTAAATGGTCAACTATTAATTGTCATAAGAAAATGACTTTTGGCATGATCTTCAAATTCACAGGATTTTTGAACATGACACTATTTTATCAATGAATTTCTCACCAACATTAACTAAAAATGAAAATAAATAACCCCACAAGATTAATCAAGATATATCATTTTCGCACGCCCTCCGTTGTTTATACCTTGCGACCGATTTTGAAATCAGAAAAATAAGGGATATCACAAAATGCACATCTTCAATTTATCATTGATAAGTTGATTGTCGCAAGGGCGTTGCAAACACTGTCAAACTTCGGATACCATGTTTTAGATATTTAATATAGTATGTGAATGTTTTAAAAAATTATAGATTCTTTTGTAAAAAAAAAAATGTAAATCCAGGAGAGAGCTTGCATTTCGTCTAATCTTTACCTAATTTCAATTCCACTAAATGTTTACTTGTTTTGTTCGGAAAGTGTATTTTATGTTTATTTGCCATTTCTGATGAATTTGTATAAAACCAGTAAGTTTGGTTCATAATTTTATTTTTGTTTTCTATTATAGTTGATCATCTGAAAATAAATTGTAACAAAAGTTACAAGCATTAGCCTACGTGTTCAAAATTCCTAACATGTTCGTTTTAAAATTCCAATTTCTACCAACGGTGCAGTCATAATATTATTGCTGGAATCATTCCTTATCTATCTATCTATCTATCTATCTATCTATCTATCTATCTATCTATCTATCTATCTATCTATCTATCTATCTATCTATCTATCTATCTATCTATCTATCTATCTATCCGTCTGTCGGTCTGTCTTCTTTCTGCCTGTCCGTCCGTCCGTCAGTCCATCCATCCATAGTACTACTACTACCACTACTACTGCTACTACTACTACTACTAATACTACTACTACTACTACTACTACTACTACTACTAATAATAATAATAATAATAATAATAATAATAATAATAATAATAATAATAATAACGAGGACTTTATATATCGACTAATCTTTAGAAGCTCTAAGCGATTTACAACATTTGATAACGCTTAAAAAGAATACAAACACATATAATGAAAACTTTTGCAAAAATAAAAACAAACACCACAAAAATTAAAAACATCCATCCATTCATCCATCCATCCGTCCGTCCGTCCGTCCGTCCGTCCGTCCGTCCATCCATCCATCCATCCATCCATCCATCCATCCATCCATCCATCCATCCATCCATCCATCCATCCATCTATCTATCTATCTATCTATCTATCTATCTATCTATCTATCTATCTATCTATCTATCTATCTATCTATCTATCTTGTTTTATTCTTATTTTATCAGCCGTCGTTAAATACAATCATTCACCTAATTGTTTTCTTTGAATTTCACTTAGTTGGCAGTATTATCTTTACTCAGTACACTAATTATACCAAATTTACTACCGGAAATATATCCATTATGTGATAAAATACACACTATACACGTGTTCGGTAAATAGGAGCTGTTCCAACACAAAGACTAGAATAGTTCCAGAATTCTCTTGAAAGGTATGCCCAGCCAACCGACACATTTGGCACCAATTGTCAAAATTAGAAAAAGCGATCAGCTGCCAAGGGCTAAGTACACTTTCTAGCCAAACGATGAGTTAAACAAGCCTTTCTTTCGGTCTGGTTGATTATTCCTTACCTGACACGAGTAATCCACGCTGTCGCATACCTGTAGGTTGTGATTGATTCTAATATAGATAAACTATGTTGAAAATGATTAGTTTTGTGTTAAACAAAAGTAACACTTCCATCAAAATTACATATCAATTAATAATGACAAATATAGTCAAACAGACTCCTCAAGTCTTTTAATGCAGTTATTAATTCGCCCGAAGCACACAAAAAACCTAACCCGCTTGTAATTAACATCACTAATCGCCTTGTTCTTATGTAAAGTGCACCAGTTCCACTGCCATGTGCTCGTCCCCGTGTTTTGTGGTACCTCAACACAAAATTGTCTATGTAGTGCCATTCAACAAGGTTGAAGGAATGGGCTTGATGCGCATGGAAAAAAAGTAACTAGTCTAGTAGAGTTAAGATTCTTCTAAATGACCAATTACCAAGATATCTGGATTTAACAATCACTTTAGTATCATGTTCCAAATTCCTCTACACGCTTACAACGATCTTGTAGAACGATCCGATCGATGTTTTCAAACCACTCAGAACGTCCTCCATTCAGTTCTTATGTAACAGTCTGGGAGAATTGTCCCTAATCATAAAAAATGAATATTCAATTCGACTACGCGTTCCACAAATAAATGATATGTTGTTTTCTTTTTTTTTTTTAATATTAACCGAAAACTGTGTCGAATCCACCAAAACGAATTACAGAAGTTTCCTTATTTGTTTTTATCCAAACTGTCATTTCCTAGAAATTGCGTTCTACTTAAGTTTCTGACGTGTAATGATCCTACATGGATCGCCATCATAATGGCTTCATGGGTATTTTGATATTTGATTGGCTAAAATGATTTCAGCCATACCTTGAATCAAAAATCAGCCATACCTTGTATTAAGAAATTGCATGTCTTTAACAGAAACTTTTTTTTTACGGTTCTATAAACTTAATTAGTGTAGTAATCAACCTCTGTTAGGCATCCACCCATCTTTAGAGGCCGCCAACTTTCTCGCTTTACCAGAGACGATTGCTTTAGACACGTTTAACTTAAACATGGTTATCTGTAAACTTCTCCAACGTATGCATGAAGGTATAGTCACTTAAGGTTATTACATTCGATACACAATTGAGATAGCAAATGGTTTGGACTCGAATGTGACGGTCGATGATAACTTTGTATAATTGGCTTCTTTAATTTCACTTTTACTGAAATCAAAGCTTAAACTACATAGATGAAAAAATTATGAGGGTGATTGAACGAACCGCTCTTGCCAATTCACTCCTCCGCCTTCCTCCTCTCTCCAGGAGAGCTCGGAGACTTGCTATCGGGCGGGAGCATACATATAGTTGTCAGCTATTAAGCTCAATGGATATAGGTCAAAACATGTTTAGAAGTGAAATCCAGGGTGGAGGGCAAGTGCCTGTCCCCCACCCCCAACCATGCCCATATATGCGGACGCCCATGCCTCTCTCTCACATCGTGATCTTTACCTTCACAGAAGCTAACCGGGTGTATGCTGTGTAACGTAGTTTTCTGCTTCATATTCTAAACCACTTTTTATTATTTGTTGGCAAATATGTTAAACCGCTTGGGGACAGGTGTTTTGTTTCAAATGTCAAAAATAAAGGGCCGAGTTTTCGCGCGATGACTTGAAATTCACACCTCCATGGTAGGTCGTATTACTGTTTTTTTCGTATACTAGTTTCATACATATATCAAATTCATATATCACACAAAGTATTCAGACGATATACATTTCAATCTCGGGCTAGATATAAATTAACTACGTTCAAAGAAGAGACACGTAATTGTGAAAGTATCAGTGTAAAGAGCAATGAAAACCTAACTATTTTGATAACTTTTCATTATAAATGTCGTACAATTAATAGCTTTACTTGATATTATGTGCAACTAGCTAATTTGGTAAGAAGAATCCTAGCGACGAATACCTTGCAGGTCATATGTGAAGGTAAAATATTGCTTTGTATGTTTAGCTCTACTGGTAAAAAGCCAGAAGAGCTAACGGAATGATCTGCTGTCCGTCATCTGACATCTGTCCGTTAGCACAGCTTTGTTATTGATACTCTTCCTAAAGTACTTAGGCATTGTCTTGAAACTTCAAACACATCCCATGGTCTAGTTAGTTGTACAGTAAAATGTTGCTGCATGGAAATCCAAAGTGACCGTCACAGCGGCCATTTTGCTATTGCAACTCATCCTGAATTAATTTTCTTATGAACATGGAGTTTTCACTAACAGATTTCTCATTATATCTCGTTAGTTCTGAATGAAAGTAGAGCCTATTTGATGGCCAATAGAGCAACAACAAATGCCATCTTGAAATCTTTGTTTAATTCTACTCCTCTTGAGAGGAAAGAAGCCTCTTGAAACTTTTTTTTTTTTTATCTCTACTCCTCATTAAATGGATGGCTATTTCAACACGAGCTTTTCAGTGACAGACTTCCAACTTTACAGAGTTAGTCATAACTGAAATTTGTACAGTCGTGCATTCAACATGGCTGCAATGATGATGGTCTTAACAAATTTTGTTTCCACTATTCATCCTGATTATTATGATATGAGGCTATCAACAGAGGACGTTATATAATGTTCAATTTGTCTTAAATGAAATTGGTGCCAAGCTGACATCTAATATGCGTACTACAGCAACTAATTTGAAAATTGTGTTATTACTGAAGTATATTATAGATGGTTTCAACATTCGACAGTTAAAATTTAAAAAATGGTCTCTCAAAATTTGTCTGGAAATTATTTTCGTCCAGTAGAGCATCAGTCCCAAATAGGGACTCTTGTTTATTTTAATTTTTATACAGTTGCGTCTAATGACATTCAGATCATTATAATGCGTCTTCTGTCTTTGATTCGCTCAGTATCAATCAATCAATCTATCTATCTATCTATCTATCTATCTATCTATCTATCTATCTATCTATCTATCTATCTATCTATCTATCTATCTATCTATCTATCTTTGAAATCATATACATACATACATACATACATACATACATACATACATACATACATACATACATACATACATACATACATACATACATACATACATACCTACCTACCTACCTACCTACCTACCTACCTACCTACCTACCTACCTACCTACATACCTACATACATACATACATATATCAATGCCTGCATGCATGCATACATTAATACATCAATGCATGAATGCATACATGAATGCATGCATTCACGCACGCACGATTGCATGCACACACACACGCACGCACGTATGCATTCACGCACACACACATACATACATACATACATACATACATACATACATACATACATACATACATACATACATACATACATACATACATACATACATGTATACATGTATACATGCATACATACATACATACATACATACATACATACATACATACATACATACATACATACATACATACATACATACATCAATGCATGCATGCATCCATACATGAATGCATGCATTCACGCACGCACGCACACACACGCACGCACGTATGCATTCACGCACATACATACATACATACATACATACATACATACATACATACATACATACATACATACATACATACATACATACATACATACATACATACATACATACATACATACATACATACATACATACATACATACATACATTAATACATAAATACATCAATGCATGCATGCATACATTAATACATCAATGCATGCATGCATACATGAATGCATGCATTCACGCACGCACGATCGCACGCACACACACACGCACGTATGCATTCACACATACATACATACATACATACATACATACATACATACATACATACATACATACATACATACATACATACATACATACATACATACATACATACATACATACATACATACATTAATGCATGCATGCATGCATTCACGCATGCACGCACGCACACTCACACGCACGCACATATGCATTCACGCACACACACACGTGCGTACATACATACATACATACATACATACATACATACATACATACATACATACATACATACATACATACATACATACATACATACATACATACATACATACATACATACATACATACATACATGGTTTTGTTTGCCAATTTCCTGACTTACTGGCTGAAAGCCGAACTTAGTAACTTTATTATAGTCGACTTTTGAACTTTTTTTTATTTCAACCTACCTACCTTGAAAACCTAATATCCATCGTCATGGACTTCCTCGCGGGTACAAATTTTGGGATATTAACGCGACAGTATTAATGTATTAATTTAAAGACAATTATTAGAAACGCTACTGTGGATTTAAAACTTTTTTTTTTTTAAACTGCAAAATAAGTGGCGCCTGACGGGCTTTATACCGTGCACCATCTTTTCAAGGCCCAGTCATTTTTCCAAAACGTTCCAATAGTGAACATTTGATTTTGTATTAAAAAAAATATATCTTCGTTTCTTTAAAAGTTATATTTAGCTATATATCATGCGTATTAGGTTGATTGTGGCCATAATTAATTTATTTGCTTTTCTAGAAAACTCAAGTCGGCAGTGTCTGTTCTCGGGATGCAAGCTGGTACGGTATTAGTCTGTATTTTGATCCCGACAGTGTCAAGAAACATCCGTAGTACACATAGTATGAATAACGATATGAACAAACTCCAAACATTATGTTAATAATTCCAGAAGTAAAGATTAATCTCTCAAATCTTCTGGAATTATTATAATTTCCATTTATCTTGCCATATGACATTTTAAAGTATAAATCTTATCCTTTATATTCTATGTTAGCAAGAAAATAACAAAGCCAAATTCTAAACATTGATTATAAACACACATATACTATAAACACACATATAACATAAGAATAATCAATGTTTCACTGCTAGTTGTAAAAAATCGCTTACAGTCATTTGCATAATAAATATTTCCGAGTGGAACAAGAAAATTCAGTAAAGCACACTTACTGCTATGGCTTTCGGTCAGGCTACAAGCAAAACTTAAGCAAAATCAAAAAAGATTTTCTTTATTACGAATTTAATCTAAATATGTTGGGTTGTGCTCTATAATTTATTCTCCTTGTGTGAGTTAATCAGTTTGGGTTCCAGGGGTTTTTTTTAATCAAGCAGGACCTAATTAGGACTGAATTCGATAAATGGTTCCCAGTAATATTGGCCGTCCCAAGGTCATCGCGACTCCTTCCAAGGTCATCATGATTCTCCGATCGAGTGACGATAGGACTACGAGTTTTGCATTGGAAGTTATTGTAAATACGGAAGATGATTTATTTATGGCATGATGTAATCTAGAGAATTATTGTCATTCAATACTGCAGATGTTCTTAAAACGTTTACATCGTGTTTACCTTAGTTTGATCCATGTCTAAAGCTGCAAAAGACTTGGCTAGTCAAGCTGACAAAAGAGGATACCAGTTATATATTTACAAGATAAATCGATGTAAGCAATACATTCCATTAATTAGTTTCTCCAGTTTTAGACGGGGAGGGGGCATGTCGAAAATATCTTTACACGCAAACCAATTACAGTGTGTATGATTGTCTTTACGGAAACATTATCAGATTTCGCTATTACAAACCCATATTATACAATATTATCAAATATTGACTTAAACATTGTAACTGTCAACCTAAAATCATATGAGGACTGCTTATAACATGTTTGCGGATAACGCCCAACAAGACAAATTTCGCTATATGAGAAGGAAGTACTGATCGGCACAAATGTCTGGAAATAATTTTTATCTCTTCTTAAATAGATGCTACGTGACAGTTACATAAAAGAATGGCTCGATCGGCTGCATCGTGCAAGCAGGGTATAGAAACACCGGTTTAGACTTTTCCGAATGCTGCAGTCATTGTTGTTGGCATGGATAAACTGGAAAAACCAAACATATCTAGTAATATATATATATATATATATATATATATATATATATATATATATATATATATATATATATATATATATATATATATATATATATATATATATATATATATATATATATATATATATATATATATATATATATATATATAACACGGAATAGTACACCTAATTGAAGACAACCATGGTTTGACACACCCACTACAAGACAACCATAATTTAACACACCCACTGGACGACAATCATGGTTTGATATGTCATCATGTCTATATTACTTTGAAGACCTTCTAACGAAAACGCGTTTTTACAAATTTGCGACGTCCCAAAGGAAGGGTGAATATAAAAATAAATCACAAATGAAAATTGCTGATGAATTTGAGAAAAATTACAGAAAATATCTTGGAACTTTCTACGCGACACTCTTAATTTTGGCTCATGCAAAACTTCACAAGCAGATTGGTTTCACTATTTGTCGGATATTTTTAATCTAACCTTACGACTACCTTTGTTGTTTCATAAAATTGTGAAGATGAAACAATAGACAGTGAAATCAAGGAGGACGAAATAAGATCAGCTAGCCATTACCTACAGCCTGGAAAACAACAAATATTGATGAGTTATCTTCCGAATTTGCTAAAATAGTCTAATGTCATCTTTCACAAAAGCCGTCTCGCCTTTGTAGTGCAATGTTATAAGCCTCATACTTCCCTAGGAATGCGTGATCAATCATTATAACTTTAAATAAAAATGGGACAAATAAGTATATAAGGAATGGTCTGATACATGGGTGTAGAGATGGAGGGAGCAAAACTGGAGCGCACGGATATCCAACAAATACGTATGGTTTTCATACTACAATCACCAGTCAGCTTTCTCTCTTGTGTCAGATAAATAGTTTTTAATAGACTATCCTCTTTTGTGGTTAATACAACGGTCCAGATGTCGTGTACTATACACAAGAGTGCACTTTTCTTGTCTGCACTCTTGCACTATCACCGATCTAATCATTATAACTTAGATACGATTATCTAAGGCACGAAGGTTAATTAACCCGACCGTGTTGCTAGAATGGTTCTCTGGGGAACACCATGAAACAGTGCGTGAAATGAACTGCGCAAGCCTGGCGGTCTTTTTTTTTCTTCTTTACATTTGATCAGAGCACCACATGCAAGGTATAAATTGGAGAAATATGAGGCAGTTAAGAAGATGGAACATTTAAAAAGAAGATGCATACAGCAGATGTAGATACTTACAGGGAAGACTGGAAGCAAAAACTGACTGACACTTGTCGATAATTCAATCTGAACTCTCGCTTGGGCGGAACGAATATAGTTCGCAACTTCCTAGTAATTTTGAACCAGAATTTTCGTTCTAATTTCTTGGAAGATAAAAAGAACAGAAAGAAAAGAAAAGAAAGATAGAAAAAGGGGAAATAAAAATAGGCGGCATTGATACTTTAAAAGTAGGTATGGTTCAACAAAACCCACTAACTAGAAGAGAAAAAAAATGAACCAGAAGAAAACTTGGAGGAAATTTTAAAAACCTTGATGATTTTAAAGGACTTAGTATATTAAACGCAAAATAAGAACAACATATTTTTAAAATCAAGTTTAACAAAATCTTACATGCGGATAACAAAAGGTTGTAGATCCAGTACTAAATTAAATTACCACCAGTTACTTCTTTTCCGTTTTTGTTAGATCAATGATTTTGGTCAGTCCTTAATCAAGATTGTTTCCATTTAACATAACTGTATTTAAGTTTTGCTTGTTTTGAGTTAACACAGCTGTATCAAAGTTTTGCTGTTTCCAGATTTTTCTATAATCAAGTTTTGTCGATTTTTAGCTACAGGTTCTAACACTGAGTTCATTCATTCAGCTTTGCCTGTTTTCCATGGCTGTGGTCAGTTTTACTTGTTTTTGTTCACATTTTGTTGAGTTATCATGACCGATTTTGACTGTGTTCAAGTTTTAATGGTATTCATTGACATGACCCTACTAAAATTTTCACTGTATTCGGTAATAAAGTTCTACTCAGATTTTGCTTGTTTCTGGTTACAACAACTGTACTTAACTTTTGTCCTTTCTACTGTTCTCGGGTTTTGCCTACCTTTGAATACCATGGTTTACACCTTGTCATTAACATTATTATACTAAATTTTTCCTGTTGCAAGCTATCACAGTTGCATTCATTTTGTTCCTCTCTTCCACACTAGATCAGTACTAACGTTTTGCTATTTAGTGTTAGTGTGGCTTCAAGTTATGCCTGCTACTGGATCAAATAGCTGTTTTCAAGTTTTGCCAGTTATCGTTATCAGTGATATACTCCAGTTTGTATTTTAATTTACTAGGCAGTGAACATGGTTTGCTGTGTCCGGATGCCACTGTTATACTCAACAGTTCTGCCAGTTTTCGAACGCCATTACTGTGCTCAGGTTAGCTTGCTTCAAGATATAACTGCCAATCTTTGCATAATTTTATTCCTATGTATTTACGTTTCCCATGTTTCTGGAAACCATTCTATATTTTCTTATTTTCGAGCTAAGCTTAAAGTTGTTTGTTTATTTTAGCACACGCTATATAACAAAGACAAAACCATATTTGCTTCCCTTTGGCAAAAACACATAAGGCGATAACTTTACCGTATAGTGTTGCTTTCATATTTTAATTCTTTATGTGTGGGGTCCCTCGTTAGCTCCTAGCTATGTAAGCTGGAAACCATTGAGGTGACCCCACCCCCTTGTTGCCGAAACGTTTTGAAGACTTTAATATGTATATGTAGCCACCAAAGTTTTGTAGTGTTGTATTTCAATAAAGACTCAAATACAATTTTGGAACAAAAATTTAATTAGATTTGTTTTTTAATTCAACGATAAAATTCCACTAGTATACTTCACTTTAGTCTGTCTGGTGTGTTGAAAAATTATTCTATGGGATTTTACTATCAAGATATCGCTATGATAATTGTGGCTCGCATAAAAACATAGCAAGGGTACCGGAAGATTACAACAGGTAATTGCCATGATTTAAATGAAATGTATCCCCAGCTCTCATCGGTCAAAACCATTTACTATTTTCACTGGTTATTTTATGCATATTTTTAGACCGATGGCACAATGGAAATTTCATGTAGCTGCTAACTTCCGTCCACATGTCACTGTTTTCAAGTGATGTTGCGTTTTCTTATTGAAATTATGCAATAACTAAATATGAAAATGTTCAATGCATAAAATTGATCTGGTGTTTATTTGTTAATTGTAACACATGAAAGCAATACTCTGTCATGGAGAATCACCTGCAGGTTTTGCTCTACAGAAGCAAATATGGGCGATGTCAGTCCTTGTCGTTTTTATTTAAATCCCTGCCAATAAAATCTCAAGAAAACTCTTCTCTGCCCATTTTACCAGGATGGTAGACAATTTGGCACCTATCCGAAATTTGCCATTGTCAGCGTATATATTAAAATTATAGTCAATGGCAGGAACATTGTTTTGCTTCTTTTTGCTTGCATATTTTTGAAATAAAATAATATTAAATTGCAAAGAATTTCTTTCATTTTTCAAATAATAAAAATCAGTAACAAATCTGTCAGATCTTATACCCTTTTAGAATTGATCGTGTGGTAAGGTTTTTTTGACTCCTGTGTTATATAAACAAGAAATTATATATATATATATATATATATATATATATATATATATATATATATATATATATATATATATATATATATATATTTATATATATATATATATATATATATATATATATATATATATATATATAAAATAGTAAATCTGTCACGCTGTCGTATCTCATATTCTTTTAGAACCGGAGATTCTGTTACTGCGGACACTATCTAACATCAAGCTGTACGTTATTTATAATGTTTTCATCACACTCATCAAACCTGGTGTAAATATTTTCTATGTTCTGGGTTGACTGTTAGATACAAAATGTAGATATTAGTGCGCCTCCATACTACAATAAATCCTTTCAATTCGCACTATCAATGATATCATATTCTAAAAGTACCCTCTCGTAATTTCAGATATTTACTACGATATGCATTATCAATTCATTATATCACACAACACATTAAAACATTGCAAACGGGAAAAGTGATGTGTTCAATGCATTTCAACATATTCTTAAGACATTTTACATCAAAATTCACAGTTTTGATGATATTGTAATCAAAAAGGTCTACATGTATGCTTATTTAAAATGAATTAACCAAACTCCCTAATTAATTCAATCTTTTGTTCACGTTTATAAAAATGATCCAGTTCGTTTCGTAATCAGCACTCGTAAAAGATCGTGTGTTTATGAAAGCACAAGTTTTTCACCTTATGTGGACCCTACCATATAAAACATTCAGACGTTCCAGTGTTCCTTCAATGATAACGATGTGTACAGTGTTTAGAATATAACTTCAACATTTTACATGAATATGTACGGTATTGAGATATTAAGTTTATACTGATATTATCAAATTGTTATTTGTATTCGGTTTGTTAAGAATGTATAACTGGCACTTCCTTAAATTGAAATGAGTTCGTAATAACATCAGTTAATGACATCAATGATGACAGATGGTATTTAACTAGTTAACACTGCAAGAGATTTCACAATATTTCTTTGTTAATATATCGTGTTGTTTTTCCTCTGATGCACGCTATCATAAAAAAGCAAACAAATGCGCATTCATATTTCAAACCAGAACATCGGCCTGCTGGCCAATAGAGCAGATCATCCGATGGCGTTCTACGGTGTTTAAATTATAATGGATGCTATGGACTGCAAGCACATGGAAAAGATAATTTATATTAGATTAAAACTAAATTATACAAATTTGAGTTTAAGATGAAAGTCCATCAAGAGATTTTCTTCTTTGTTTGTTTTATGGAGATAAACATTTCCTGATCTTAATACCACAAATTGTTAACAACACCCTGTGTATGTCCCTTAATTTGCTCAACCGTTGTCCTTACCATTGAAATCTTCCATCTCCGCCAAGTCTTGACCAATCATTGTTCATTAATATTTGCAAGACATAAAAAGTTTGTACAAATTAGCAAATGATTGGCCATATAACAAATGATCCAAATCGGGAAAAATTGTCACTAAAGTTTCTGCGGTGTATTTCACTTGATTTCGAGACCTCTTACAAGTGCTTACTAGTTGTCTGATGATAATCATGCTGTGACTGTCTGATGTAGGTGTAGTGTCAACGTCTACTGAAATTGTGTACGAAAAAGCGTGGCAGACAGTTAAGCTCCGAATCTATCATAATCAGCGCCTAGTATGTGTTGGTGACACCAATTACTCGGTGACCCTACGTTATGTGTTTGTATGATTCCCGGTACGTTCCTTAACAGCTATCTCTGTTTGAATAGCATTGTCATATTTTGATATGAGCTAACGTCTGTTCATAAATAAATCTCATTAATTTATCTTAAATCGTACGAAACATTCTGAGGACCAGGGACCTTTTAACTTCGGAAGTAGGGAAGATATATAAACAAGTATATTTTTGTTATTTGTGTCTTTACCACAAGATAATAATAATAATAATAATAATAATAATAATAATAATAATAATAATAATAATAATAATAATAATAATAATAAGAAGAAGAAGAAGAAGAAGAAGAAGAAGAAGAAGAAGAAGAAGAAGAAGAAGAAGAAGAAGAAGAAGACCAGATTTTTACAACAAATAGTACCATTATTACATGAAGCAAATTGCTGTGTTGTCGTAAAAGATATTCTTTGTTTCTGTTCAAGAGTGAGAATAATGAGGTTCTCATGTCGTAAACCATCGATGGATAGTCTTTGAAATGAAATTCATAAATTGTTAGTAAAATCGTCCTTTAGTGTCAGGTCAGTTATGTATGAATGCAAAAAAATGTCGGGATATTATGTTTGTGCCATATGAGCGAGATTTCGAGAGATACACGTGTAAATCATTCCAAAAATAAGTCAGAATTGGCTCACCAACTCTAAGATAACTATAGTTTCTCATATCCGGCTCAATAACTAATACAAGAATAAAGTTTTACCGAGGAAGATTTATTAGTCTATGATTCGTTCTGCAAGAAATTGAAGACGGTTTTGGTAAACGTGTATTCTTTACATAATGAACAATGAGACAGTGGTCTCAATGTTTTCAAAACTTCTACATGTGATGTGACGATAGTGATGACGACATGTCGACTACGTCTCAGCTAGCTGAATCTGCCAAGGGTTGATGTGGATCGACAACCCTTAGCTGAGGAGTATGTCCGACTATTCGCGAAGTTAATACCCGTCCACCATTTCAGCAGCTGAAGTAGCTTGAAGGCCAAATGTGACAAGTCTTCGGAGCTGAATGCAGATTTATAAGTCTCCTCGTTCCTCATGACGCTTTTTTTTCTCATTAGTTCATTTTTGGTGTCCATTTTGAACAAAACATACTATTATCTGGTGTCACTTTCCATTTGCCCCTACTTCATTCCAGATGGTGTACACGGTCAATAACGCAAGCATCGACGGCTATACCTGCAGTGTCTGCAATATCGACAACATTTGCCGTTAGATTTTCATCCTAAGTTTCTGTGATACGGATTTTTCTCCCTTCTCGTATTTCGAATTTTAGGGCATCATTTCTAGGAATGATCTCACAAATGGCGTTAGCCGGTTAATCATGGTCGCATGTGATTCGAATCTCTAAATCTCTAGTCGTTGCAAGACGAATTTACCACGTCTAAGACAGAGTACCCTACATTCACTACATTAATGGCGGTTTTGTGCAAAGGAAATGCCAAATAATACAGATAAGTCTATCAGAAAAATTACGAAGTGTAGTAATTTTCAAAGTAGTATTATTGATACTGTACAAACTGGTGATGTTTCTACTTTACGTGGATTCCATTTTATATAACCTTGTGTCATATCTTCGACATGTTTATTTGCAAGATATTTCGAGTTAAAAATGAAAATGCAATATTTTTGCAATTTCTATTATGATTCAGTAAGGTCTACATTTTCCAAAGAATTTAGTTTTTCTCGCAAATTAGTCTGAAATGGAGACCTGGTTTTCTGCTATTAAAGATCAAATGTATACGTTTATTAACTTAATTTGTATTTCATAACTTCAACTTCGTCGAACAATGAACCTCCCAGACTGACTTGCAGCCTTTCAAATATAACTTGCAACATTCCAAATATTCGTATTGCTAATTATCTTTGGAATAATATATTGAAACTTTCTCTTGTTTTCATCTTTCTCTTCTACAAATAACGGGCGATATCCAGCTGCTTTAACTTCTGATCGACTTTAGCTTGCGTTCATACGATTTTCCTTTGACCTAGTCACTATAGTTTTTCCTCTTCCTCTGTCATTTTCTAAAACACGTATATCCCCAAGTTGTTTTCGGTTTTTATTGGATACACACAGTCTCATAAGGTTCGCTTATTTTTAATATATTTATTTACCTCGTCATGCAGCCATTTCTAATTTAGCAAGATCAAGGCATTGTTTCTCTGGCAAAGACCCGGATGAAAACAAGACGCCTTGTAAATGTGTGGCTTGATAACTTTGTGCTTGTGCTAAGAAGAAAGCAGGCTGGACTTGGTCATATCATCGAGATGATTTAAGGAGATAACATAACTTACTGCCAAGTGTCAGGATATTTATTTTAGTTTGCAATATGGCGCACTTCTAGGGTGACATCAGTTGGTTTGAATTTTAAATCGTCTCTGCAGACATAACTGTTTTTCTTCTAGATTGTCTTAATGCCTCCATTTCTTGGACTTAAGGTCTTTTGGCAGGAGGCTGGGAAACTATTAAGTGTTATATGGTATCGACAAATAGGGTTTGGGTGTCTTTGGTTGCCGATGCGGCATTATAATGGCGATTGATCTAGGCTGCCAGAAGCACTTAATGAAACAGTTTTGTTATCAAATCCACAATTTTGATAGATTACAAGGGTTAAGGGCTTCTGCTGTTTCTAAATACGTATGATTGATGAAATTAGTGCGTTTGCTCAGCTGATTTATTTAAGCTCAGTGATTTTGTAAGATGTATCCTATCTATTACATCGTGCCTATTAAAGAGTTTGAATTAGGCTTAGGGACCAACCATTTAATTTTCGGGGGTGGGGTGGATTTTCTTCTGAACCTGCATATTTGTTCTTCTTATTTTTCAGTATAGTTATGCTTTCTTCATCTAATATATTATAAAAGGGCGGTCCTAACATTTCTCTTGCTCCACGTGCTTTCCGAAGATTACAGCGCAATCGGCCGTCCATCCATGCCAAAATACATACACGTATGTATCTATATGGTTCCAGTTGGCATTGTGCTTGAAACTTTGAGATATGATTTGGGTTTTTTTCCACCAGTAATATGCCAAGTAACTTCAACATTCACTGGAAAAATCAAAAGTTATGCATTGTTTTTGCATGTTTGCTAAATCTTTAATAATGTCTTCTTTGTTATACTAAAATATTTCATTAATAATATGAAAGTCGATAGAAATAGACATTTGGATGCCCAATGTGAACTTCCCACTAGTCCTAATTCAAGTTTTGTTCCTGTACTTAATCCATCAACAACTGATTTGATCTAGTATTATAATTACATTTGTGTTGGAAGGCATTTAACAAGCTATCAATGCTGAGCCATTTTTCTCAATATTCTTCTTTCCTTCTTCGTTTTCTGTCTCTCTTCTTTTTGGACATATTTGTTTCTTTCTTTTCTTGTAAATTATTCCACTATAGTGACCTAATTAATGGACTTGTTAATTATTGCTCGACTAAACTAGAGGAAAATTGGACTAGTTTAATGACTTTCTTATTTGTCGCCATAGATAATGAATTGTCTATTTACCGTCGTTCACAGTCTCTTTATGGCATATTTTCCTACCTTAATAAGTATGTTTTTGTTTTTTTTTAGATTTGTATAAACAGAGAATTGCTTAGTCATTAAAAATCAAACAGTCAAAGGAAGATACTTTTTTAAACTAAGAATAAATCTGAGTAAAAGATGAATATTTAACAAAACTTCAGTGTATGATGTTGTGCGTCTTTTAAATCTAACTTAGTCGAACCTCTTCAAATAAAATATATAATGTTGTTAATGTGAATGAATTTAATTGATCAAGTAACAGACTCTCCTAGGTCTATAAAATCTTTATTATTTTGAAGAGTTTTATTTCGTTGCAATTGTATTCCTTTCTTTTATAAATGTTTTATATCCAAATGAAGTAGCAAATTTTAACATTTCGGACTGATCGAGTCGATGTAAAATTAAACATTTCAGAAATAGTTCTGTCAAACACGATTGGGAAAAATGGGAATTAAATTTAGCACCTTTCTCAATAATCTTCACTTTTTTGTCTGCAAATCTGCACATGCTTCAAGAGTAAGGATTTGTGTTTTGTTGTGTAGAAATTTTTTGTTTTTATTCTTTCACATTTAGAAAACATAATATCATGGTAATGTAGAACATTAAAGAGTGGAAACAGGTTCATGTTTCTAGAACCGATTTGATTTATGATAGAGCAGATGTTAGCAGTGAGGGAAAAATAGCAGAAAATTGCCAATCTTTGTCCAAAGGCGAGTGATTATAATTGATCAAGCAATCATATCAACCATGAACTTTCATTTCTGAAAGACCACTTTTTACTTAAACGTTCTTGGATTTTGTATCACATTTTGAGAATATATATATATATATATATATATATATATATATATATATATATATATATATATATATATATATATATATATATATATATATATATATATATATATATATATATATATATATATATTGATGTCTCAAAGTCAAGAGGAACAGTACAGTTTGCAAGAACATTTTTGTAGCCCCTGGCATAACAGGTTACCATATGAACTAACTTGCAGATGGGCTTGAGTAAGTCAACATACATACATACATACATACATACATACATACATACATACATACATACATACATACATACATACATACATACATACATACATACATACATACATACATACATACATACATACATACATACATACATACATACATACATACATACATACATACATACATACATACATTCATGCATGCATGCATGCATGCATGCATGCATGCATGCATGCATACATACATACATACATACATACATACATACATACATACATACATACATACATACATACATACATACATACATACATACATACATACATACATACATACATACATACATACATACATACATACATGCATGCATGCATGCATGCATGCATTCATACACAAGTGCAATATTTATTGTAGTGTCTGTATTGTTTTAATTTGTCATTTCCTTTTTACGGTGATTATTATTTTGATGGCAGCTAAAAATGTCTTCATGTTACAGTATGTCGACGAAAGTTTTTTTTTTCCTCTTTAATTAATCTAAACGCAAATGTGATGGATGGTTTATAAAAAAAAAATCAAAGGCTATGTACAGCGCGCTTTACATTGATAATGCAAAATGACTTGAATTCGTAAAAGACTGCTAGAGTAGCTGGACAATATGGCGACTTTAAACATCCTTTAAGCATTCATTTCGACAATAGATGTGCTTTCAATTTACTTATTTTTTTCCTGTGAGTTCAAAATCCAATTTTAGGAATGATTTTTTTTCAGTGCAGCGACATTACTTCGGCCTACGACGAAATAAAACGACGTTCTTAGATGTTTTTAAGTTAGATGATCTATTAACCAAAACAATCGTGTCAACCAACAAAGTGCCTTACCACACAGAGAAAGCCAGCAACCAATCAAACAACCTAATCCAGGAACAAAGAACATCATTCTGAGATAGTCGGACTATTTCAAGTTTCTTCCTTCGACTACAGTCTTATGTTCCTAAAATATGCGTCATATATTTCAAATGAGCAAAATGTCAAACCCTATCAATTTTTTTTTGTAATTGCTGACATGATATTTTTAAATTTTTTTTTCTTCAGATTTGACCTCATTATTGAAAAAAATTTAATTTAAAGTTCGTATATAGTTGATTAAATTGAAGTTTTTTGTCTATTATCGTGCCCACTTTGTCATCTTTTACGGTTTAATGACCTGGAAGTAGGAAAGGATTTAATGCTACTGCGCAATAGCAAATTTCCGAAATACCACGAGTTTCATTCCATACTTGACTCTTCTGTTTGATTTAGTTATAAATTTGAAACCTTGTATTGTATCTGTACTCGGTCACAATTTTTTCGCTATATAGTTCGAACATGTGTTTCTCAGTACTGAACTGTCCATTGTGTGTGTGTGTGTGTGTGTGTGTGTGTGTGTGTGTGTGTGCCAATTCTATAAAATCATATGCTTAACTAAAGTATCTTCTAAGCTAAACTCGCAGCGAAGTTGTTGTCATACGTTTACCAACATTTTTAAATAAAATCTTGAAAGACCAAGCTAAAAACAAAACAAATTGCCATGGATAACTTATTTATTTCCAGAGTCTGCATCAGTACCTGATTCTTCGCTTTACACTGTCAACAAAATAGATAAAACAATAACACAATGAAGCTCATATTTAAAGAATCAATAATTTGCTTTAAATGCCAAAATCTAAGTCAGGGATCACGCCAAAAGAGAGAGGAAAGGGGAATGCTCAAAACCTGATGTGGACTCCATTCTTGGATACTGACCTGGAAGTAATAATTGTGACCTAAATTTACCTGGACTCTTTTTATTTGGCTGAATTTAAGACTATCTTTAAGTTTACAAATAATTTAGTTTTTATTATCAGTAAAAATATTGTGTGTATCATAATTATGGTAATGTTGTTTGTGTATCGGTCATACAAATAATCCAGTCATGTAAGCCTAAATTTCACCGTCTCCGTTAACGTTTAAAAAGACGTATGCAATTAATAGGCTCGTATTCATTTGAAATTTTGTTTACTAAGAACTTGGTTATAGGAAGGAATTTTATTGTTATTGTCCTCGACTAGAGCTGTGCAGGGCAAAAGGCCTTCCTTTCCTCGCCACCCCTACACGTTTTACGATCTTTAACAGAGTAGTGTATAAAAAGAGTTAAGATAACTGTTAAAATATATTTCGCTATTTCAATAAAAGTGAGATAATTTTTACAGTCAATATATATATATATATGTATATATATATATATATATATATATATATATATATATATATATATATATATATATATATATATATATATATATATATATATATATATATATATATATATATATATACATATATACATATATATATATATATATATTTATATACATATATATATATATATATATATATATATATATATATATATATATATATATATATATATATATATATATATATATATATATATATATATATATATATACATATATATATATATATATATATATATATATATATATATATATATATACATATATATATATATATATATATATATATATATATATATATATATATATATATATATATATATATATATATATATATATATATATTCATTAATAATTACTGCCCTAATATAAAGCGTAGATTGATCATAACTGATAGGAAAAAGCATTCGCAATTCCGCTAATGTATTAAAGGTGCCGCTGAGGTATTGCTCAAGGAAAGTTATTTCAGAAATCGTCTGTTGATGAAACACCAACTCTGTCCACCAGTCCGAGAAACTACGGCACTCTGTTATAATAAAATAAGACAAAAAAAGTAATGAATATAAATAGTTCAATTATAGGATGTTATCAATATAATAACATATATATTCAGCTTCATCAAATAATGATATCGAGCTGAATAAGTGTTATAAGACACTCTCAAATTATTATGCACAAATGTTACATAAAATTATATTTCCACATAATAAAGATTTTGACAAGTTTTCTTAACTTGAATATATTAAATTTATTCGAAAGACTAAAGGTCTATGTATCTTTGATTCCAACATTAAAATAATGCAAAATTGTCTGCTTCATCCTGTGATTCGAAACATCATTTGAGAAAACATGATGCATCAAACTGTATGTAGGCCATGTCGTATTTTTAGGTGAACTCGTGATTGGGGTTGGTGTAACAAATCCAACACCCCCGCTCTTATGTGCTTAAGCCGATGTGTTTAAATTATTGATAGGGTAGTTAACATACTATTTTTTTTTTACACACGGGCATTCTGAATCCTTTGTTCTGTATTGCTGGAAACTGTCTTTATCCCAAAGACAGTCACCAAATTCCGGGTGTTAATTAATTAATTTCACATGAAGTAAATACTGCACTCTGATTTTCACCTATACCCTGCTCTAGAGTCGATTATAATATTGGAAAGATCTTGTTTGTGACAGTCATCGTGATAAAAGTGTAAATTTGATAAACTTGGGGATTCACCTGTAGGAATGAAAGTCGAATTATAAGGATATAATTGTACCATACCTGCTTGTAACTGTAATAGTGATAACAGACTAATTCAGCCATGCAAGTTAGCCTTCATTTCAGTGTTAGGTTTCGGACTTGAGCACTTATCAGTTTTGAAAATTTTGCAAGATTTTCTATAGCTTTCTGTGGTCTTATTGTGCAGATAATTTCTCTTTATATTTTTTCAGGTATACGATTTCCGACCGTGGTTTTCTAAAATTCTGTTTAAATGCTTTTCAATGTACGTGAGATAAATACATCCGTCGCCATTGGTGACTTTCAAAATCAAATATTCCAGTGTGTGTGTGTGTGTGTGTGTGTGTGTATGTGTGTGTGTGTGTGTTCACACATTGCCTACATTAGGAGGAAAACTCCATGTTTACACACCAACATTAGGAGGCCCACCGACATTAGGAGGATATCCTCCTAATGCTTCCTCCTAATGTATGTGGTGTAACATGTAAAAATATTTAAATACGTGAATTTTGGAGATTTTTGAGAGTGTATCCTAATAAATTATGGTCTTATCGGCATGGCCAAAATCTTGAATGATATGATAGCAGGCAAAAAATGTGTGTAAAACACAATTGTTTTCTATGTTGTAAGACATACATTAGGAGGACCTGATTGAAATGGGTTGAAGTCGTTGCTGGATGGAATTGTTAAAAATATACCAAATAGCAAAAACTATGTCTTTATTATTATTCAAAGATTAGCACTAATTGCTTTATAAATGCAATGTGGCAGTTTATGGTGATGTCTAGCACTGGGGCATCATGCCGCAGATATGTGGCATGATGTCCCGCCCAGTCACATTATCATGACACCAGGCCGACCAGTCCTAACACTAACTTCTTAATGCTGAGCGTCAAGCGAGGCAGCTGTTAGTACCATTTTTGTAAATCTTTGGTATGACTCGACCGGGGATAGAACCAACGACCTCCCGCATCAGAGACGGACGCTCTAACCACTAGGCCACCGGAGCGGTACACGAAAAATAATGATATAAGTGGTTGGAAAGTCAATGTACGACGAGTACTTCAACACCACCAAGGTGGTCAATTAAAATATTAGATAAATGAAAAGAGGTGCTAGAAGGACATCGTGTTCAAAGTGACAACTTCGAAAACCGAAAGCTGTTTCAAAATCGAATCATTCTCGATACGTGCCAATCTACTATTAAGCTGGCCCAAGATTCCAAGAAGTTCCGTTGAAGCCAATAACCGCAAATATGTGGATGTGTCTGTCTGTCTGTCTGTTAGATTTTAAACGTAGCTTTAGCAGTTTTTCAACCTTATTGCTACGAAGTCTGCGGTATGTCTGTTTACCAGTGATGTCTAGCACCGGATATCCATGCTGCAGACAAGGAGCATCACGTCCCATCCAATCACATTATCCTGACTCTAGGCCGACCAATCCTAACACTAACCTCTTAATGCTGAGCACCAAATGAGGCAGCTGTTAGTACCATTTTTGTAAGTCTTCGGTATGACTCCGCCCGGGTTTGAACACGCAACCTCCTTCATCCGAACGCTCTAACCACTAGGCCACTGGAGCAAAATAAGAGCATTGCAGTAAATATTTCATAAAGCCATTTCTAAATCAATAAAAGTACACTATAAAGATCCATTGTTACATAAATATATATGCACAATAGATTTTTTTAATGAAAATAGCATCACTTGTTGAGCGACCTTATTTGAAACCTAACTGAGCATCACTTAATCGGTCGTTATCCATGAATTATTCTGTTTATGAGACTAGTACATATTTTTTTTTAAAACAAAAAAAAATTAAAGTTAGACCTGTATAGCTACTAACATCCTTAAACAAAGACATAATAACATTCTGGGAAACGTTCTGTATCTAAAATAGCATTCAATATATCTGCAAGATACGACGACAGTATGTGTGTGAATCTCTCTCTCTCTCTCTCTCTCTCTCTCTCTCTCTCTCTCTCTCTCTCTCTCTCTCTCTCTCTCTCTCTCTCTCTCTCTCTCTCTCTCTCTCTCTCTCTCTGTCTCTGTGCGTGTATATATATATATATATATATATATATATATATATATATATATATATATATATATATATATATATATATATATATATATATACATATATATACATATATATACATATATATATATATATATATATATATATATATATATATATATATATATATATATATATATATACATATATATGTATATATATATATATATATATATATATATATATATATATATATATATAAAGATATATATATATATATATATATATATATATATATATATATATATATATATATATATATATATGACCAAGATATAGATTCTATATTGTATCCATTGAGCAAACTGATCCGCAGCAAAAGATTTATTGTTTTAAGAAATATATACTATTCTACTTAAGAGTCCTATCGAGCTATTATATACACAAATATTCATGACCTTCATTGCTATTACTAAAATTCAATTTAAAAAAAATCTTAATATTTTGTATACTGGAAATGTTTTTACCCCGATAAATTATTTCCAACGCTTTTTGGCTTTACTATAAAGCAAGCGTTCATTTTCCTTTAACTTTTTTGCATGAAACAATTGTCTCATATTAAGCACGAATTTTCTTGTACTTGCGCTTATTAACAGACATTTCCGATCTGCTCTCATAATATTAGTCTGGTCCCCTGCTTAGTATGCTCCCTGCGATGCACTCTGATACTAAGCAGGGGACCAGACTATCATAATATTTATAAAAGTCGAATTTGTTCAAAGACTTAATATATACTTTTGCACCATGGATACAGTCAGAATCAAACCCTTCAACGTTTTGTTTTTATACAGTTGTGCATATAATCACCTCGGTAACAACAAGAAGTTTCTTTTGTAAAAAAAAAAAAAAAAAGAAAAGAGTGCCGGCAATCTCGTGAATTACAGATAGGACGTCATTTTTAAACAATTATTAATACAAAATATAATTTCTTATATAGAGTTTGCTCAACTTAAGCAATTTAGAAGTTAAAATGACCAAAAATATCTTTGAACTATTTTATCCATTTAACTGTATTATAATTATATACAGAACTAGAATTGTCAAGCTTTGTATAAGACAAAACCGTAAATGAAGTAGTACATGATCCAACCAATGGTTCAGTTTATAAACTGACAACACACACACACACACACACACACAAGTTTAAAAAGACAGACGGATGGAATAAAAGTCATCTTATTGAAGAATTCTACGTTCGTTTTGATAAAAACACGCAGCTCTTGACTGTTCTTTACAAATAATTTAACTTACTATAAGTAGTGTTCTCGTACTTACTGATTCCAAACAAACATGGACTCATCCAGTTCCATAGAATTTGATATATAAATCATAAACAATATAGAGTTATATGCAACTATAAACTGCTTAAACATAATCAGATATGAATATAGTCTATTTCATTATCTTTATTTCTTTTTTTTTTCTCTTTAGTTGTGTCATTTTGATTTAGATGAGGTTTACAGGTCACCGAACGACCAGATAAATATATAAACGTGCTACATTTCGAGCCATGACTCACAATGCACCTGTTCGTGTCAGTCACTCAGTTTGTACATCTCACTGACATGACTTCATTCCCTACATCGCCGTAGGCCACTTAAAAAAAAATGCTCAAAATAATTACAAACAATAATACGTTGATTTTATTTCTGTCGAATTATTTGTGGGGGAATCTGGGAGGTAACATTAGCTATATCATGCAGAGGAAATGGAAGATAAGTACCTTTCCCAAGGACATGTTGAGGCTGCCGACCGGGGTTGGTATGGGCGGATATTGAACCCACGACCTTTGCATTAAGAGTCCGACGCTCGACCACATAGCAGCTCACTTAATAGTTTGAGTATGGAGCTATGGTCGCTCTTGTTCTGTTGATTTTCTTTCTTATCTTGTCACTCATATTATATATATATATATATATATATATATATATATATATATATATATATATATATATATATATATATATATATATATATATATATATATATATATATATATATATATATATATATATATATGTGTGTGTGTGTGTGTGTGTGTGTGTGTGTGTGTATGGACAGATGGAGACAAACACAATAACAAAACTTTTTATATTGACTGAAATCCGTTTTCTATCAATTTTAGAGCCTTATCAACTCTTACCTTATGCAAAATTACCAGAAACGTTACAAACAGGTAACTAAACTTCATTCTTTTACGACCGAACCTTTATCTCCGAATTCTTGGTAATAAATCAAACGAATATAATCACTTTAGTTTCCGTGTGAGGATCGCGATAAGTTTACATAGATCACACAGTATGAATAATAGCTAGAGGGGTATGAGGATCGCAGTATGAATAATAACTTGCGTGTATGACGATCCCAGTATGAATAAGAGCTAGCGTATGTGGATCACCGTATGAATAATAGCTTGCGTGGGTCAGCATCACATTATGAATAACAGTTTGCGCGTGTGAGGATTGCAGCATGAATAACAAATTTCGATATATATATATATATATATATATATATATATATATATATATATATATATATATATATATATATATATATATATATATATATATATATATATATATATATATATGTGTGTGTGTGTGTGTGTGTCTACACAAACATAACTATCGGTGATTGCACAAAAATAAAAAATCCCATATATATGTACATGTAATCGTTTTTCTTCCTTTGGTTAAACTTGAAAGCAGAAAAATTACGATGTCGTCTGGCACGTAGAAGTTTAGCAACTATATACAAAGAACATACAAAATATTTTCGGTTAAAACTTGATTTACAGAAGACTTTTGTACATGTTAGTCATTGAAAATAATTACATGCACCACAAACAGTAAATATGCATGCTAAACGAATCTAGGTAAACACGTACTAGATCTTAGTTCTTTAATCGAATGAAATATCCGATTTTAATTATTTTTTTTTAAAAAAAAGAAAAATCCAGAATTATCGTTATGACACTCAAACGATATAGTAAAACATGATATAATGGTTCTCATCAATTACCCATGTGTTCAGGTTGGGTGGAATAAAACTCATTTTCTACAACACTTATCATATTACCTAAAAAGATAGGTCATGTGCCTAAAGAGTTACTTGTCTTTCGAACTCAACAGTGGGCCTTCTATGATAACTTAGAATATGGTTCTGCTTCTTTGTTTTGCAATTCTGCACAGGATTCAAAATTTAAATGAAGTATATTCCTCTAATTTTCCCACTGGTAACTATTGTTGTTAAACAAATAATTATCTAAGAAGGGTTTAAACAAAAAACAACTATATTTATATTTCTGTTCTTATAAAATATATTTTGTATTATAATTAGGTTTGAAAGTAAACAGTAAGGCTTTATTTTGTATATTCCTCTCATAGAAGGCCTAATTTGCAGCATCTCATCGGCGTTATTTTTTATGTACATCTCACAGGAGGCTATCTTACGTGCATCTCACAAAAGGACTTGTTTTTTATCGGCATCTCAGAAGTTTTTTGTTTCTATGTATATTTCATAAAAGGCCCTGTTCTTATGTAAATCTCATAGAAGTCCTTACTTTAATGAGCAGCTCGAAAAAGACATTGTCTTTATATGCCTCTAATACAAGGGCTTGCTTTTGTATCCATCCCATAGGCCTTAATTTGTAGGTGTATCTCATAAAGGGACTTATTTTATTTACATCTTATGGAAGGCCCATTGTTTGATGTGCATCCGGTAGAAGATTGCTAGCTCTGCATAACTTTTTTTTCATTCCTGATTTCCGGAACTTCATAGGAGAATAATAAATAGACACCCCCTCCAAAATAAATGAGCCGACAACTGTTTGATTTGTTTGATATTTTACAAAATTTGCATAATGCAATTTGAGAAAATAGCAATGTCTACACTTTTTAAAAATCTTTTCTTTATTCAGGCACAGGAAAATTTACTGTACTTATTTTAAGTACATTTTCCGGTCACACCAAAACAGTTATTCTCATCAGCCGTGTATAATACATAATCTACCCCACATTAATCGAGATATAGGTAAATGTATTATAACTTTCTCTTTATTGCTGGAGATGTATAGCCAATAAATTTGCCATGTGCTCTCCCAACCTTCATCGATAATTCCCAAACCCCATTGCGTAACCTATAGAAGTGCACAGTATATGTTATGCCTTTTGCAGCAATTAAATTGTACAGGTTAAAAAAACTATTTATTTCATAAAATATATTTCGCTTTCCGTATGGTTTTTGGTCGTTTTTCAGCCTCCTCTATCACGTTCGTTTGCTTTCCTTAGCATATAATTTCCTACCGTTCCTGATCTGTACTTTAATCGTACAGATTACGTAACGTAACTATTTATTTCCTAAAATGTATTTCGATTTCCGTATGGTTTCTGGTCGTTTTTCAGCCTCTCCCATCCCGTTCGTCTGCGTTTCTTTGCATATCATTTCCTTCCGTTTCTGATCTGTTCTTTAACACCTCTACTGTGACCAAAGCATACCATTCCAATGCCTTCGCGCATCGCTTTTTGTGGTTTGTATCTTTCGGTTTCTGGTCTTTCTTTACGTACCGTACTATATCACTTTGTCAACATACCGTTTCCCACGTTTCGAACTACATTACATGCGTTTGCCTATCGCACGATATGAAAATTTTGATCACATCAAAGATGTGCACCATTAGAGTAAATTCACAATGTTTTTTTAAAGCGGAACTTAAAAAATTGAATATATAGCTTTACCTCAACGTCATGAAATTCCCTGCAATTCAACATCGGATGTGAGATTTTGTATCATGAGACAAAGTTTATGTAATTGCATGATATTTGAGTTGTCTCCATGTACTGTATTTACCTGATTCTGTTATTAGAAATACTAATAACATGCAAAGCTGAATGCTGATAGTGAACACATTCACTTAAGCTGAAACCGAATGAAATATGATGAAATCTTGTAAAAAAAAAAAAAAGTATCGATGGGAAAGATTTTTAAAATAACCGCCACACACAGCACGTTGATGATGTAGGACCAATGGACGGCTATTAAATGACTGCCACATTAACTGAGACCAAAACACACAGTCTCGGAAATGAATTGATGACATCCTACTGTAAACATGTCAAACCATTCAAAAGCAGTAGTACATGTATGCCCACGATAGCCGCCATTTTAAATGTTAAATGAAGCCACGATAGTCACATTGATATAAGTCTAAGTGACACCATTTTTGTTTGGAGGAAAAGGCGATTATGTGTATACCTTAGTTGCCGATACTGAAAAAAAGAATATTTCCAATCTCTGGCATTTTTGGAGTTTGAATTAAAGAGACGATCTTTTCTTAGAAATATAGTAAAAATAACTGCTGCATCAGTATATATATGTGATGCAATGTTTGTAGCATTAGTAGGTTAAACAGGAGGAGGAGGAGGAGAAAGAGAAAGATGAGAAGAGAATGGTGTGTTTAACTTTACCAGGGTTTATTTTTCCTTTCTTTTTTTTTTCTTACCTGATTTTCAGGCACAAGCGATAATAAACAATATAAATGAAAATAAGTCTTGCAACCAGGACGATAGTGCATACAATTGTAACACAGAATGTTGACGAGGGCAGGGGTTACTTGGAATAAATATATTATTTGCTTCAAACTAAGCATTTTAAATATAATGCGTTTTCTTCTCATCTCAAGTAACAAATTATATACATTATTATTCCATATCTACTAAAGCAGCGCACACACAAATCTACAAGACAAAATCTTAAACTTGACCTTTATCTTAAAAAAATCACGTTGTGGTAGGATGGTAGTGTAAATAATAGCCTTAAAACATGCAAGTGCACCGAACAATATTAACAGTTCTGAACTGTGCAATTTAAGTTGCGCTAAGTCTACTTCTGTGACACAACCTCGATAGGGGTCATTTATACACACGATAGTTTACAAACGTCTATCTGGTAATGCATGCGTAAGCTACTATTTTTACATCTGCTCTAGACTGTTGCTTTCTTGGCAAGACGCCAACATGCACCATTTACGGGTCAATACTCGCCACGTGCATTGAATCGTCTGCTACAGTACCTCACGTAAAGCATGTCAACCGACAGTTTTTTTTGTATGTGTTATTGGTAGTTTGATAGTGTCAGTTATGCTACATACCAATCATGGTGCTTCGTACGTACTGAAAATTTTATTACTGGTTATAATGTCATTCGAGTGTCTTAATAATTATGTAAATAAATTACGGTCGGTCAGTTTCTGAAAGGCGCTTAAGCCCGAGTACTGACGCATAAAAGTTGAAAAATTTTCTCATTTAAGATCTAAGCTACCAGGTTAGTATGTCTAAATTTGATGGCAGTAAAAAATCGAGTGGGTTTGCAAGCAAATGTAAACAAGCAATATGTATGAAAAACAGCGCGACAGGCTCATACAAAAATAAACCTTGCAAAGTATAAATATGTTGTTTCATGATATATTATTTTGACTTTTGTGCTGTACAAAATAGAGATGCAGTTATATTTATCTGTGATAGAGACCGAGAGAGAAGATTTGTTAGATCGAATCGACAGCCATGATAGTAATATATATATATATATATATATATATATATATATATATATATATATATATATATATATATATATATATATATATATATATATATATATATATATATATATATATTCTTAATTACGATTCTATTTTAGTTGCGTTGTTCTAGAAAAAGTCCTTATGGACAAAAGTAACGAAATCATTTAATGCTATTATGCACTTTTATCATTTCTGTACTAAATTGCAGGGTATGATGTTCGGTTCGGTTTGGTTTGGTTTGGTGTTTTACGACACTGCAACACTTGCACGTTATTTAGTGCAGAGACAATTAATCTACTTTGTTCAAGGACACACATCAGCAGATGACCCAGGCCGGTCCCATAGTAGGATTCGAACCCGTACATCAAAATGCAAAACTATATCATGACACAAGCTTATTTGTATTGGAGCAAGTCACGCTGTTTTTGACAGATTATGAATTTCATATACGTATGTACAATAATAGCCATAGCAATGCAGGGCCCGATTTGGATCATTTTGAAGAGCTTTCCCCTCCCCCTGGATTTACGCGTGGGGTCCACTGTGACCACGACATTTAGAAATAAACCTTTAATCAAGTTTTATATATATTGAATTTTAAATTTTCTTCAATCGCATTAAAATAACGTTCTCTCTACCTATTTAAAAATTACTAATGCGCCGGGGCTCCTGGGATCGCGGAATCCTATTGAGCCAAATTAGTCCAGTCGGCATTAGGCCGGCTCTGTCCATTTATTTTTTCGGCAAGAAAGAAACACAATGTTATGTACACTAACAATCATCAAGAGTTGGTCTAGAAATAAAACTAATAGATGTCTAACTACTCAACTAACTACTTCTATAGTTAGTGAAAAACAAACTATTCTTTGCATCACACGTAATATTCTTAAGCGGAGGAAATAACAATTTCTTGACAATCAAAATCGGGTACTTCGCAGTAGTATCTTTATCTGAGATAAGTGTCGCTCAAGGGGTGTATGGTACAAAATCTGTTACTGGTTTTAAAGTCATTCGAGAGACCCATGATTGTCAAAACAGTCTATACTAGATTGTACGTTGAGTCAACACGCAAGCAACAAGTGAGCCGGAACTTTCATACCTAGCATGATGCGACTGCAGAATGGGCTAAATGTTGTTTGTTTTACTGGCTGCACAAACTTACAAACTGCACAGACTCGAGCCGGAAGTAGTTTAGTGGTTAGAGCGTCCGCCTCGGATGTGGAAGGTAAGAGGTTCGAACCACTGCCGAGTCATTCCAAAGACTTATAAAAAATGTATTAACAGCTGCCTCGCTAGACAATCAGCATTAATAGGTTATTGTTAGGACTGGTCGGCATGGTGTCAGAATAATGTGACTGGGGGAGAGGGACATCATCCTACATTTCTGTGGCATGATGCCCCAGTGCTAGACATCACTATAAACTGTCATACTGAAGACATCATAGTGACATGGTTGGACTTAATTAAAAAGTTGCGTTAAAAAAATCCAAATCATAAATACACACGCGCGCGCGCGCGACAGATCTGGGTATGTGTAGTTTGCGGCTGGACTCGTCTTGTAAGCGAGTATACGGCATAGGAGGGTCGGTCAGCCAGATTTTGAAAGGAGCGCAGTCAAAGTCTCGTACCGAGTGGGCACACATTTTGTATGAAGAGAAAAATATTAAAGTCGTGTAATTGAAAAGACTGAATCGACATGGAATTTAGAAGTACTAATATAAGTATCCAAAAATCGAAAGGGACAGATTTCATGGGATCCTTGTTCTAATACAATGTCGAAATTTAGTAGAATGTTTGATAGTACCTTTTCCTTTTAATGTTAGCAAATGATACACAAATATTTCATATTGTAGACTTATAATTGCAGAGTGGAAAAAAATCTTCTTAGTTATAACACTCTTGGACGTCTTTGTTTCAAATTAATCACATGAATATAATTTCATTCAAACTTTGTTATAAGAGAGAAATGCAAAATTGTACAAACTGATGTTATCTTTAGTTGTTCTGATATGAAAGACCTGGAATTAAATGGTCTTTCTGGATCCAAGTATGTAGTTTCAAAAACGTCGGAGAGAGGAGGGGGGAGGTACCGCAAGCCATATTCACAAAGTAATCAGAAATCAAACACATGTTTTAAATTATCCCTCAGTTTTTCCCCTCGGGTTATAAATAAACCATCAATTTGTAAAGTTTAAGGCCATTGTTGCGTGAACACATTCGGCTTTTCGTAGCTTCGAGATCTGTGGTCAGATGTAACCATTTGGCCTGAGTGAGCACAAACAATGGCGGTCGAAACCCATCTTCGTTCCCATTATAGAAAACTTGTCCCCATTCTCTTTGTCCTTTCTTAGACAAAAGAATATTTATCCTGGATTTAACCAGAAGTTATCCTCGATATAGCAGGGAAACATAGACGGGCCTGTTACATTGCAAATCTCTGGTATTACAAATGGAAATAATGAGAAAATTGATGAGCTTAATATTTTTGTTGGGCAATGACCTTTAGGGTCCGTGAGAATGGAAGCGTTCACACTATTGCCAAATGGAGTTCTTTTGTGGAAAGGAACTGATGTATCATGTAGTCTTCTTACCACTTTTGTTTACCGTACACAAACATTTATTGGTGGCTTCCTATTATGTTGTTTTTCGAGGTAGAGACGGAGGAGGGAGAGAGGTATTTTCAACGTAATCACTTAATTTAAAACGTTGCTTTCAAAGTTTAATACTAACAACAAAATCGATTTTTCTGATGGCCAAAATATCCAATCTTTGCTAATTTCCTATCTCTTGGACAAGAAAACATGGATGCATTTCTACATGTGTAATTAATGCTAAAAATTCATTCATTTTACTGAAACCCTTGCTGTTTGTACAAAGTTACATGCTCGTCTGCGTCATAACTTATTCGTGAATATCCCACTTACTATAGGTCGATTTATCTTGTCTTTGGGTTTGTAAATTCGTGGTTTTGAAAAAAGAATGGATATTCATTGAAAAATTTTTTTTTACTCCCTTAATCTTCGTAATGAGGTTTCGTCATAACGGAGAGCAAAAGGGTGGAGAGCGGTCAGGGAACCAGACAAACGGTAAAATAATACAATAATTGAAATATCGCTCGGTTATTTCCGTCATGTATTGACGGATAGGGCTTGGATTGTTCAGATTGAAGAATAAAAGTTAATTCAGATACTAATACAAGTGACAGGAAGATGCCATTTTCACTTGTCTTTAGTATATAAGTGTGACAATATAATTGGTTATGTATATATTGGTCTTCGTACTGAGTATTTCTCATGGATATGACCCATAACAGTTGACTTGTGCCCATTAATACTGCCATGCTCATCTGCTAGTTATATACTTGTTGGTAGGTATGTTGTCAGTATATTCGAATAGTTCTTTCCTCCCATCTCAATTTTAGTGAGTGACCCGGGTGGCCGAGGTGGTCTGAGGCATGTGACCTCTGTCGTAGTGGGTCTCGTCTCGGATAGCGTGGGTAAGTGAGAAAGCTCGCCATTAGGTGGGTCGTCAGTTATTCCCGGAGTCGTCTCTGAGTTTTTCGTGTACTTAATATACTGTCAGACATGTACAGCCCATTACGTGCCTAAACATGGCGTTAAGCCTACAAAACAAACTGTTAACGAATTCCGTGTTCAAGTGATAACTCACTTCCGCTTTTATATCAAGAGCAGGTAATACATGCTACATCTTTTTGCAAGAATCGTGCTTTTAAATGCAATTATTCGCAAACAATGCACTAATAATCTACGTTAACACATCCAGGGTTTCAGGTATCAAAAACTAAACAATAAACTAAACAAAATCCTCCATCTTTTGACCTTTTAGATCTGAGGTTACATCAAACTTTTTCATTGTAATTTTTAGCCCACGACCACGCAGGGTAATGAGAAACGTCGCTTGCTCTTTCTCTTTTTGTAAATAAGGGGACAGCGGACAGTTTTATGTACAAATTTAATGCTGCAATCAGTGACCTAGTACAAAAAAATCATAAAAAATCAAATACACAAGTGAGGTCAAGAATGTCCATAATTTGAGATACCTATATTACAACAAAGCACAAAAATATTAGCCACTTGACCAGAAAAGTCAGTGGCAATTCATAGCAGAAGAAGTGTATGCACCCCAACCACAAATTTATACCTGCAATTGCCATGTCCGAAAGTCATTTTTGACACCATGATGATCACAGTGCAAACACAGGCCCTTTTCTAAGATGACAATTCTGCGAAACAGTGTGTACTAAACAGGCTGATGCAGTTTAAAATAGTTGTCATCCAAGCTGTTTTTAAGATATTATACTTGCCCCAAACCCATGTGTTTACTGGTACGGGAGGATAGCTCCTCTTCCTATCCAACTATTCGTATTTTACTATCAAGATACTGCAGAGTAACTATGGAAGTTGTACATGCCTGAAATCATTTTCAAGAACAACACAAGCTCGAAATACCTAGTTCACAAATTTATCCATATCTTTAATTAGCAAACAATAATAGCTGAAGAAGTCTTACCATACCCTTAAGTTAAGAAATTTACCAACGGCCAATCTACGAAACTGTACCCTGCCACCTAAGAAAACTATTTTTCAAATATGGTTTTGATAAAATATTATCTGTGTGTAAGCTCTAAAGAATAACCATTAGAATCATAGTTACACATATTATAAAACTGCTACACACCACTAACCTGTACATGTGTACACTATAGGGAGGGGGTGTACATTGAATACGGTTGTGTTATATGTGCGTGTGCGTGTGCGCGCACGCAGTTCATATTTCTAAAAAAATGGCGCCTTTTCGTAATAATTCTTTTACATATATGAGTCTCCTGAGATTATCCGACTCCTAACATGATGTAATAATATTAAAGAGAATGCTTTCCTACTCTTAGATTGCAATATTGTAAAAATTGGCGTATATAAACAAGACTATTACAGAGAAATACCCTATTACAGTAATTATGTACATGCGTAAAAACACATACAAGACTATTACAGAGAAATACCCTATTACGGTAATTCTGTACAAGTGTAAAAACACATAAAACAAGACTATTACAGATAAATACACTATTACAGTAATTCTGTACAAGTTTTGAAACACATAAAACAAGACTATTAAAGAGAAATACTTTTTTGCACTTAATTTACATAAAGACTATATTTCATCTTTAGCAACAACACGGTCTTGTGTAACCAGAGACAAATGGGGCAAAGGTAGTAAAGTTAATATAAATGATGTTCGAAGTTAGACTAATATGCAAAAGAACGAGAAAGGTCAAATTTTCTTTTTTATAGAGTAAACAAAGCTTGACAATGTTTAAGCAGACTTACTGGTTGCGTGATTCAGCAAAACGACTAGCACAAACACGCTCTATAGCTCATTTACTACGACGCAGTAATGTACAATTTTCGAGTGCATCAGGCACGATACATTTATGCATATTTGAGGGAACATTGCACCTTACATGATATTGCATATGTTTTGTACAGTCAATCGATGTTAAAGGTGTAAAGAAGAATATATTAGTAAAATAATTTGTATCAAAGAAACCAATAATTCGCATCGCAGGAGCGGTTGCTGGATTAAAAAGAAATATTTCAACCAGCACATAACTAGAATCAAGGCTTGTCATCGAGTACACATAGGAAACCAGTCTGTGCATAAGTTAAACAGCTAATGACCACGGACCATGGGGTTACATTCCGCCGACGTAGGATTTGAAGTGTGTTCTTCCCCTTTAGAATTAAAACAAATAGGACAAAACAATTGACACGTCTCAGGATCAACCGTTGCGGATACACCGATGCTACATCTGACCAATCCTCAAATTGCATATATTATTGTATATTCTATTGTTATATATGAGATATTTTACATTATTGACAGGCATAGTAATCATTTAATTAAAATGTAAATGTGTTGAAAATTGATTAGATATTAATTGTCATATTTTCATATTGCGACTAAACTAAGATAAACACAAATATAAACTCGTATAAAATGAACACTTAATAAATTTATACTCCTCCAAGATAAGTGGCAATGACTGAAATGTGGAAAATATGTACTTTGTCGCTTCTAAGTGATTTGGTCCATCTCTAGATCATCCGATGTATACGTCGTTGCAAATTCTTAAACATTTTAGTGTATATTTAAGACGCTCATGGAATGCAACACTGTGTGTGTGTGTGTGTGTGTGTGTGTGTGTGTGTGTGTGCGTGTGTTTTGTGGA
This sequence comes from Potamilus streckersoni, assembly GCA_016746295.1. Classification (NCBI taxonomy): domain Eukaryota; kingdom Metazoa; phylum Mollusca; class Bivalvia; order Unionida; family Unionidae; genus Potamilus; species Potamilus streckersoni. Next base: position 235,430 of record JAEAOA010000714.1, read on the forward strand.
TCTCGTCACTAGAGTACAATTTCTCCGGGAAGGAAATTCCGCCGATGGATAAATTTAGTCCTTGGAGTGACTTCTCCAAGGTGGAAAATAAAATATACATTTATGGGGGTCGTCTACTCCGAACGCATTTTTCTTGGGGAAATCAGCTTCAGAGGAGGAACTTACTAGCGACATCGGTATTGATACAAACGTTTAGGTCACCGACAACTGTGTTTAATAAAGTGTAATCCCTTTGTCCACTTTTCACTAGTACTTTTACGCAATGCAATTAGATCTGTCGTTTGACCATCACTCGAAAATTGATTAGCATGCAACTGAATATAATGGCTTCAGCATTATAAATTAACAGACATTAGGTTTTAGATTAGGTGACGATATATTGACATTCTTCCTGTCCAGGCATCACACGCGTATTATCGGCAAAGTTAATTTAGGTTCATACTATTTACATCTTATATATATATATATATATATATATATATATATATATATATATATATATATATATATATATATATATATATATATATATATATATATATATATATATATACAAAGACTTCTCTCTGAAATAGAGATAAAGGGTTAGGAAATTATAAGGTATATTGTGTTGAATAAAGAATTAGAGAAAATATTTTTATGTGGGATGTGATAGGGGTTGGGGGATTTGGAGAGATACAACACAGTGTCGTCTTAACATTGTAGGTTCAGGGCAAAAAATTCACTGCCCCCCCCCCTTACCGGCCCAGCCATTCATTAACAATATGGGCAGCATGATGCCCCTATAAGTGTGAGGCCCTGGGCAACTGCCCTGTTTGTTCATGCCTTTAAACGGCACTGATACAACATCCCGTAAACATCACGTTACATTACGTCACTTCCAGTTACGCCTTATGTAACTGAGGCCATCATGCAAGAACTACTTGCTATTGAAAGTAAAGCATGAAGTGTATGAACTGCAATCCTCTGGCACTGAAGCTTGACAACAAAAATGAACAAGAGCAATTTCCCAGAAAAATATTCTAACATTTTACCTGTTTGAAATTACAGTCAAGATATATATTAGACCGACTTTTGGAAGTTATCAAAACAAAGTGAAAGGTTCAGTTGTTTGTAACTATTTGTTGGACCCTTAACATACATATACATATCCGCGCGCCAAGCTTTTAGGGGTAGGAATAAGATACAAACTTGTTTGGTGAATCGCTGGAGAGCACCGGCGATTACTTACAAGAGAGGGTACAGAGCGCCACTTCCTGGTAACAAGTTAGGTGCGATGGTATTGATGCATTAGAAACAATGAAAAAAGAATCTTTAGATTCTAGGCAAATCATAGATCCCTAACTATAATGGCTTGATTTGCCGTTGAGAAAGGTAAGGGTACGTACGGATGTTTTAGGATTTTACAGCTCGTAAGTGTAATATTGGCTATGAAGTGCCTAAAGTTTTCAATCTATAAATATAGAGAATTCCAGACCACCAAAAACAAACAACAACCAAACACAACAACAAACAAAAAGCAAAACGAAACAACAATATATTTTTTTTATGGCAGGTTTGAAAACAAACATTGAATAAATACATTCATAACTGCGAAGTACATAAGTATTTAATAAAATAACAAGTCTCTGGAATACAGTTGAATTCACAATTAATAAAGTATTTCGGTGTAAACAAAAATAAATCTGGCAAAATATAGAAACTAGGTTGCACGTGTGTGTAAGATGAGGAAATGAACACTTGTTCATCAGTCACGATGTACAATACAGGAAACGCATGGGAAATAGCGCAATGTCTTTTCTCTTAAGAATAATGGCGATGTTTCCGGTTTCGACATTCTTTGTCTTTGCTCTCGTTTTATATCGCCTTCATTTTAAAGATATTTTTATATAAAAAAATCGATGACCTCACGAACAGTTATTAACAAAATATATTATATACAGACAAAGGATTAGCTTACAGTTAGGATACTAAGTATGTCCATTAATCCTTTAAATTCACGTGTCCATAATGTTCTAATCTTCTCATACTACAGGTCTATCTTCCATTAATCCTTTCAATTGTCGCGTCAATTATCCATTAATCCTTTCAATTTTCAAGTAAGATTCGTAACTTGAAGCAACATGGCAGAATGCATGCTAGGCTAAGAACAAAGTGTAGAAGTTTCAATTCTGATTTGTATTTGAATCATGCATCCAGCAATAAGTACGGTACAGGTGGTGATTTAGAGACTACAATACTTCCTTTCTAGACTGTCACCTCGTATACACACTTCCATTTACTCTCACAATCATTGCTAGGCAACCATATTATATGCAAAGAAAATAACATTCAAATACATGCTTGTCTGTACAAAATTTCATTTGGGCGACTGAAAGATTTACAATCTTTTAGTCCATGAGAATCGAGCCATTTCACATAACTATTTTTTAGGATTTTTTTCTTTCAAATAACAAATATTAAATTATTGGAATTATTCTGCATGCACTTTTATGTACATTTTATTTATAATTATTTTGACCACATATAGCAGAATCCAGAGTCATGCTGTTGTTTTGTCTTGGAGATACCATTCCCTGATAAGCTTGATCGGTGCTTTCTACTAAATCTCCGAAATTCGATGCTTGTTCTTACATTCTGACAAAGGTTTTAAACTAAAATATTGTTTAAACTAAATACGATGGCGCTAAACCGGAAACAACTAACATCTGATGGTTAAAAAAATTGGAAGGTATAATAATAATCTTCTGTGTAAATAAGCAGGAGTTGAAATAATTTAATGGCGATAACCGCGTTTAGTGTCAGAGACTAACAAAGGTATTATTATCCAAGGTACAAGTTCATATACAGGATGAGTTATTCCATGGTTGGATTTATTGATAGTGCTCGAACGTGTTTGTCGTCATTTAAAACATGTAAAAATGCGTTACTTATGTTAATACTTAACTGATAAAGCAGGTGCTTCACGATACTAGTATGAAATGTATTTGCAATTAAATAAATCAAGCATTTACACTCACCAAGCAATTTAATCGTGACCCGTTTTGAATACTAAGTTGAACTCACAATTTGTAGATTATGACTTTCTTTAACGATTCAAATAAAATTAGGTACCATTTGATTACTTTTGTAGGATTCTTAACTTCATTAACATGGATGTATTTCAAGTACCCAACAATACATTAAGGGTTTTGCCAATAGTTTAAATATTGCGCTAATAATTCCCACAATAAAAAGATAAAAGTGACAGCATTATACATATCAGTCTATTTAATGGCAGGTTTCGACATCTTCTATAGAAATGACAGTTTTCTCCATGTATCAGCGACATCTTCTACAGAAATGGATGTTTTCTCCATATGTCAGCAACATCATTTTCTATAGAAGTTTTCTCCAGATATCAGGGACAACATTTTCTTTAGTTGTGGAAGCTTTCTTTCAGAAGTTGGTGTGCCAGTCTTCTACAAGAGGTTTTGTCCTCAGTGTAAAAAAAAAATCAGTAAGACTGGTTTCTTAAACAGACTATCTATTAGATAGTTTTGTAGAAAATTAAAGCTAGAATCAAGTGCAGGCACGAATGCCAGACTGTTTATTCCTCCTTACAAATTAGGAATCATTCTCGATAGTGGCTAAGGCAGTACAAATTATTTTTGAACTCGAATGTTTCACCAACTACTGAAAATAATTTTAAGTTTGCTAGTAATTCATGGCCAAATATTTATTCTGAAGCATAATAATGAACAAAAAGCTCAAGAATTACAATAGCTTCAATATCGTGTTATTCTTGCGATGAATACTAATTTGTATAAAATACAAGCTATTCATGGTGATAAATGCAGTTTTAATACCTGAAACGACATAATATTTATTTTGGGAATGTAGTGTGATTAACATAATACGGAGTGATTTATTTTAGTTGATTCGATATGTACTAAAATTACTAATTACTTCGCCAAAATGGTTTATTAATGAAAAATCTGTATATTGTATTCTTCTACTCACTAAATATTACATATGCACTCGCAAGATGAAAGAAGACATACCAACATTCAATGGCCTTAAAAGCTTTCTAAAAAATAATGTATAGAAAAATACATAGCAGTCCAAGAAGATATAAAAAAAAGTTTCACAAGAATTTGAGAACACTGAGAACCAATACTACTTTCCAAGCATAGATAAATTGTTGTATTATACAGAAATATACAGACATGTGTTGTAGACTGGAACACAACCATTCTCTCTCTCTCTCTCTCTCTCTCTCTCTCTCTCTCTCTCTCTCTCTCTCTCTCTCTCTCTCTCTCTCTCTCTCTCTCTCTCTCTCTCTCTCTCTCTCAATTTGTTTATTTTCACAACATTGAATTAAATAGAATTTTAAAATTATATATATATATATATATATATATATATATATATATATATATATATATATATATATATATATATATATATATATATATATGTATGTATAAAGTGCTGATTCTTTTAGAAGTGACATTATGATCATGGTGATTGAACATTTTCATTGAAAGAAGTGGAATTTAATTTTAGTTATATCTCCTTCTGTGTTAGAATAAATGTTTTTTTCCCATAGGAATAAGTAAATTGGTCCTCGAATACAGTAATGCCCTTTAAAATATACGTATTTACGACATATATAGCGCATTTAGTGCCCAGCCATCATTCGAGTTATTGTCACTCTTATTTTATAATGAAACAATGGATTAATTCTCAAACAAAAAATATAGATGCATTTACTAAATGAAAATTAAGTGTTGACAATCATCTCTTCGATGGACTGTTTCCTCAATAAATTTCAATAGACTAATATAATAAACTATTCTGTTTCTTCAACAGACTAATATTATAAACTAGATCAATTTCTTCAATAGACTATGTGTTTCTTTAATAGACTAATATAACAAACTAGATCTATTCTTCAATAGACTATCTGTTTCTCCAATAGACTAATATAATAAACTAGATTTTTTATTCAATAGACGCGTTTTCTTCAGTTGACTAATACATGTACATTAATAGAGATCTATTTATTCACTAAACAATCATCAAATAGAGACAGAATTTAAATTTAAAAATGTTATATGCCTTCATGCAGACAGTATATAAAATACAATTAGAACATTTCAGACCAATTTTGGAAATAGTATATTAACTTCAATTAGCAAGATTTCTGAACTGTTTCAAAAATATAGTCAACGATATTAGATGCAGTTAGGAACATTTCGGTGGTATCTATTTAAAGATATAGCGATGCTAGCAATTTTATTTTAAGATGAAGTATATCACCAACATTATGAGAACATCTATCGCGTATTGTATTGTGGTACCCATATGTTCTTCCTAATATAATGAGACAATAGGAGGTGCAATTAAAGATATCTAATTCTGTTATTAAACCAGTAAGTCAAAGAAATTATGGTATACGTTTTCATTAAAGTGACCGATGCGACTGCAAAGCCAATATAAAGTTTCACTCTTAGAGTGCATATCGCTATATATGATAAATGAAACCGAACACTCTCCAAAATGCTATTGTTAATCACGAACTCACTTTCAGGTGCGCATTACAAGAATTTTAATTTTCAGTGTAATAAAGGTATAAGAAACATATGGGTGCATCTATACTATCTTTCTTGATATTTTCTCAAGTAAAATACACTATTTATTTATTTAGTTATTTAGTTATTTAGTTATTTATTATAAATTTATTCCTTATTAATTTATTTATTGATTTAGTTATTTATTATAAATTTATTTATTTAGTTAGATATTTATTATAAATTTGTTTATTTATTTGTTTCGTAGGAATGAATCGGTGAATTTAATGATCAATTTTCAGTACATTTTGCCTTTCTGATACAAATACAAGTACATTTTTATTTTAAATTTGATAAAGTGTTGAAAAATATTGCTTATTATAGCTAAATGCAAAGAATTATATCTGCGATGGGAAACATCTTTTTAAAGTAATAAGGCATTTCAAAAAAATGATGTCATATGTGCTCCAATTTCTTTCTGAGTTTATGTCTTCATTTTTAATTTATCAAGGAAAAGAAAAGGGAAGTTTACATTATGAAGCGTTAAATTGTTATCGTGTGTTTAAACAGTAAACGCGTGCGTTTACATCATCGTTATTTACGTAGAACAAATTTTCACCAGTATACTAAATGCGTGTTTAGGCTTTATTACAACCATCAATTTTTGCGACAATGACTTTATAGCTATATACCAAACAGTGAGGAAAACATTTATCGCTGGATCCAACCTTGTTTGTTTTACAGTGGACGTCATTGTTTTCCCAGGTCCATTTAGGTTGTCGGGTTCGGTATGTTTTGAAACTTCTCCCAGGAGGTGACCAAGTTAAATCCCGAGACAACCTTTGATTTCGATGGCAAGAATGTTTCCAATCAACACAAAGCACGTTGAACCGTCTCCTCGGATATTCGGGTTACTATTTCTTTCATACTGAAGTTGCACCCTGTCTACTCATATTAATTTTTGTTCCCAATAACAGAACTAACTTAAACTGAAATTTACGATAAGTGTGCAAATAAATTAGTCTAATCAGAATGACAAAACGTTGGAGGATCAAATGAAACCACTATTGACATTGGCCATATATAGATTATGCGTACTTACAGAGTAAATTCTGATAATATTTATAGAGTTCTATCATATTTAAGATACATGTGTAAAATAATAGAAATAAATTTTAAATGTTAAATAATGGTATTTAGTCTATAATGTTGCCTTTTACGCCGAACAGTGTTGATCACGTAGCTATATGATTAAAAGAAAACATTTGAAAGAGTTGTTTATTTCATGACTACTGAAATTATTCGTATATTTAATGTCGTTAAAAATACCATAGATACGCGTATGATATTAATATTATCAATATTATGTTGGAATCAAAGCAGTCTTCTTTTTATTGAGTAATAACTGTAGGCATTATATAAAGCTGTATCAAACTGACAAATGTTTCATTTACAGTTTTCATAATACATAGAGTATAAAAATAATAACTTTTGTCAGCAGAAGAGAAAGAGGCAAAACAATTTTGACAGGATATCAAACATAATGTCGCAAAACGAGTATATACGCCTGCAATTGATAAAGGATTGCCCTATAAGTTTTACTGTACTATATATCCTTTAGCTTTTTTATTTTCAATTACGTAAAAAATTCGGATTTAAAAGAAATAAGTTTGTTGATGAAATAAGTTGAGAAAAAATACTTTCATTGTCAAAAGCCAAAGACAAACACATAAAGTTTTATAGAAATTACAACAGTCCCATCTGGTTAGATAACGAATTTAATTTAAAAAAATTACGAAAGGAGCGCTGTCAAAGCATCAGGTTACATTCACTCAATCCTTGAAAACTCGCCTTTTGCTTACCTATCTGTGTGCTTAGTTATTTAATCAGTTAGCTAGCAAGCTAGGTAGCGTCCGGGTGCTTAAAGCGAAAGAGATATAAATATCGTCCAATCACATATTTTAAATCAACGATCAAAAATATATATTGATCTAATCGTTCTTCTCCAGTTGAGTTTTAGTGCTAATACGGAATTTAACACAATATAAACTGATAAGATAATTTCTTTATGAAGAAACCAAACAACCAATCTACCGGACTATGTATCCATATAAACGTAAAAAGCAAGGAAACAAACAAATCTGACGCATACAAAGTAGGACAGCAAGCAACACAGACGGGTGCACGAGTTGCGTAAAGCTCTCACCTTTACCGATTACCACCATCCCACCTTTCTACCCGTGGATTCGAGACTCAGGCTCAGCCAATGTGGATATGCGAGACAACTTACCAGTTACTTCCTGTGGGTTGGTGGTTCTCACCGGGGTTTTCCCGGGGTCCTTCCTCCACCAGTTATACTAGCCGCTGAGTGCTAAAAATGGCACTAAACCCAGAGTAACTATATATAAACAAAACCCATGTAATGGAACACCAAACATTCATTGTGTTATTTATCTTATTCAGTTGTTAAGTTTCTTATTTCACTTTCATTGTACGGAAGCATAACAGAAGCAAGATATTGATATAGTTCAGTGTCATGGAAGCGTCATACTTAAATGTAAAAAATAAACAGTATATAATACCCCAGTCTTCGCATGAATAAGCGACTAATACTATCGACTAATTTTGTAGTTTTGTCACGCTAATTTTTTTCAAATGCTATTACTCGTCTTTCTATTTTTTTCCTTCCCTTTTGTTCTAATCTTCCAGATCACATTTTCAGCTGTGTTTTGCTAACTTTGCAATTAATTATTTTTCACGTATTTACGTTATATCTTTTACCACTTGACAGCAACACTGTCATTTTAAAAGCTGTACCAGAAATACGACCTAGGCCATTCTGTAGTTGGTTAAAGGATTACCTCTTTATTTCAAATCAACAGTTTAAGGTGATGTATGCCATTTCAAATATCGAATAATTCCATCCGAGTTAGGTCATTTCAAGGCTTAATAAAATTGCGGATACTTTTTTGTTGATGGCTTTAAAATATTATTGGCTATATCATGACCAGGAAATTGAACCTAATTGCCTTTCCCAAACTCATACCGAGGTATCCCAATGATCTTGCCTGTGCGGGAAGTGAACCTGCAAGCCTTGGATTATACGTTCAACATTGTGCCAAATAGCTAAGCTTGAAATTGCGATTCAAGAATGTGGCATAACTCTGTTTTAGGGTCAGATTCCATCCAGATATTTTGGCTATAACATCAGTGAATGTATTTCACTTTCTTGCATTGTACTAAAATACCCAGATGTTGTTAATAAAAGGCAAATGTAGTCTTTTATAGTATGTTTTAATCACCATATTTTACCGTTTTATCAGTCGTCAGGGTATGCATGTTTATTACGATGACTTCACTCCAATATCATGTTTGTCGTGGTGGGAGGGTTACTGTACACGTTTTACTTATGGCCAATTGAACCTTGCATCTTATTTTGATCCCATTTTCCTTTGTAAAGAGCCTAATTACAAGCGGAAGTCGTGCAAGCTTGACATCGTTACGGATCTTAAATCAACCACATGGCGACTATTAGGAAATTGCAAGTCATTGATAACAGAAACAAAAGTCGCAGCATCGCCATTTTACATCATCGGTACAACCATTTTCTCATTATCCTTTTACAAGGAAATTAATTTTTTATAAACAAATAATCCGCAATCAGTTATTTATGCCTTTAAAAATTCTTTCCTAAAGTAATAATTTTTACCTGAACGGTCACAAACTCTTTTAGCACAAGAAAAATAATTCGTAGAGGAAGTACATATGTGAGTTGTAAAGATTTGCAATCGAATATTTTTACAGTTTTTCTGGTATTTGCTTTTAACCGCAAAATATATTTATGAAGATAGGATCATTATGGCGAAATACGATGATAATGTCAAAAAAGGATAATTATGTCGAAATACGATGATGATGTCGAAATACGATGATTATGTGAAAATACCATTATTATGTTGGTTGTATTTCAATGGTACGATTTTTAGATAATAACTATAGTGGAACGAATTAATACACTATGTATGTTTATTTAACAAATAAATTAACAAAGATACAAAACTACCAAATAAAAAGAAATGAAATAAGGTCTGAATGTAAATTAATTGTAAAACAATAAGCACATTAGTAAAAACTGAAAACATGTATATTCTATTGTAGATGTACACACAGGATGCAAATAGCGTTGGATAAGGTTATATGGATGTTGTATTAAAAATCAGAACATCTTTGAACTTTTGTGAAACCAGGTGAATGACAATAATATGTGCATGATATTTTAAGGTTACGCGCACCTGTCGGTACGAAGCCCAAGAAAGATGGTACAATTTAAATAAGATTTTCTGCCCCCTTGATTTACGATCAAAGCAAGAAATACATTAATGCCAGTTAGACTAATTAAATAATAAGATAATTATTTTCGACTGAGTCGTGATGATGCATGAGAATTAACTGGGAAATTTTGCTGGATTTCAATTGATTCCTGTGTAAATTTACACTAGGCATATAAATATAAATTTGGCAGCTTAGTGGTGGATGTTTCTCTCCTGCGTCTCCATTGACAAAATGATTTATGTACGTTCAACCGGACTTTATAATATTGGGACACGTGTCTCGTTATTAGAGTTTTGCGATGTAATAGCCAGACCACGAAAGAACAATAAGAAATTAAAACAATTCTTGGGAGAAATTCAATACATTAATAATGTGTTTCCCGTGGATTTTGATCTTTAATTTAGGTCATATTGTCGTAGACAACTTAGCCCCTTTAATTGGCGCCAAGTGTGTGTGTATCCATCAAAAGGTCAGCAAGTACGTTTCATTTGAAGACGACTTATCCGATGATTGGTAAATTTAGAATGACACGCAGATGTTGGCACCATAAAACTAGTAGAACGATGTTGAATAAAGCTAGAATTACCTTGCTGGGTCGCTTGCACCTTTGCGGTGCACATACTCTTAGTACATTGGTTTTTACCAGAAAGAAATATGGTGAAATGAATTCAAACAAATGTGAAGGTTTTATACCGAAGGTCGAATCTTTCTATGAACCAAGTTTATATCTGACAATAAAAAATTGGAAATCAGCAGGGACATCGGAAATTCCGTATTTGGATGAAACTGATACGTGTGACCAACCTTCACGATTCCAAAGTGTGTACCTTATCCTTGTAAGTAAGTCGTATTTGAGAAACAATACACCTGCGTACAACATTAAATAAAATATGTAAAAATTTGAAGCCCACAATATATTCAGTATGGGACAATATTGAAAACAAAAAAAAAACAACAAAACAAACCCGAAACGATCTTCACTGGCGCAGCTCTACTATCGTGTTATATAAAACCCTCCTAAAATAAACTGAGATGATAAAATTACTAAAGCAATTAAAGCGATCACTACGGAGCCCCTCGGTCGTCTTAATTTCAATGTTCCCGTTACAGGTAATTAAATGTCTGCTCTAAGTTTGATTTTGACAAGTAAGAAACTGTCGTCTGCTAGTATACAGGTAAAACTTTATAATGTATTATCCATGCTATTAGTATTAGAGGCCGCGTTGTCTAGGGATAACGGACAGAATTACTTATCGAAACGTTTACGGTTCAAGTCTCGGCGTCACAGATTAAAACAGTCCTTTAATACTAATTTAAAACGATAACACAATTTCAACTTATATTATACATCAAAGCACACCACCTAAAATAGATACATATCGCACAAGTTAAACTACACTTGAAACAATCAAATAATGATAGATTTGTGCACACAAATTGTGACGTAAAACACGTGCAAACCAGCAAACTTTGTCCAATGTTGATATACTTCAAATGTGGTTAAAAATTCCTAAAAATGTGATGGTTATAGACATAAAAATCTTTTCGTAATGATTTGGTTTGAATTCTTTCTATTATATGTCTTAATTTTTGTCCATCCCCCAAAACCAAAACAATTCATTGACATACATACATACATACATACATACACACACACACACACATACATACATACATACATACATACATACATACATACATACATACATACATACATACATACATACATACATACATACATACATACATACATACATACATACATACATACATACATACATACATACATACATGTCGATTGCACTATGGACATTCACAAAAGATGCAGTGGTAGATACTGCATAAAAAGTAACATTAGTTGGATATTCGTGGGAATGGACGATTGCTGCATACAGCAATTTTACAAAATCTAGATGTGTTGCTCAGTACATTGATTCCATATTTAATAGATTTTTTTAATATACCAAATCGTTGCATTGTTTGATTTGGAAGTAGGCTGCGGTTGGATATCTATCTCTCATTTGGGAGACCAGCATTTGTTGACATTTTGTTTCATATGAGGGTTGAACATTAAGCCACGCTATTTGAGTTTGAATGCAAAATCTGTTTCGTCTTTAAATAGCAATATACTTATGTCCTTGGTTTTAGTTTGTCAGAGTGAGAATTATACGTGAGCAAATTGATCATTTTACGACATACGCAACCACTTTATGTCCATCATTTCCAAATGTCACTTTGGTTACCGATTGGAAAGATTAGAACCCCGCCCGAGTGATACCAAAGACTTATAGAAAGGTACTAACAGCTGTCTCGCTAGACGCTCAGCATTTAAGAGGTTAGGGTTAGGACTGGTCGGCCTGGTGTCAGGATAATGTGACGACTTTGCGGGACATGAAGCTACATATCTGCGGAATGATGCCCCACTGTTACACATTATTATAAACTGCCACAAAACAGACATCGTAGCGTAGCGAGATAACTGACAAATTGTTAAAGCTATATTAAAAATCAGTCTCTCTCTCTCTCTCTCTCTCTCTCTCTCTCTCTCTCTCTCTCTCTCTCTCTCTCTCTCTCTCTCTCACACACTCTCTCTCTCTCTCTCGCTCGCTTATACATACATACACACGCACGCACACACCAATTAGAAAAAGGACTGCCATAGTAATATAAAAAATTATAAGATTCCAGTAGACGCGAAATACAGACATCGTAGCGAGATAACTTTTAAATTGTTAAAGCTACCTTAAAAATCAATCTTTCTTTCTTTCTCTCTCTCTCTCTCTCTCTCTCTCACACACACACACACACAAACACACACGCACGCACACCATTTAGAAATACGACTGCTATAGTAATATAAAAAATTATACGATTCCAGTAGACGGGAAATACAGACATCGTAGCGAGATAACTTTTAAATTGTTAAAGCTACCTTAAAAATCAATCTTTCTCTCTTTCTTTCTTTCCTTCTCTCTCTCTCTCTCTCTCTCTCTCTCTCTCTCTCTCTCTCTCTCTCTCTCTCCCTCTCTCTCTCACACACACACACACAAACACACACGCACGCACACCATTTAGAAATACGACTGCCATAGTAATATAAAAAATTATACGATTCCAGTAGACGGGAAATACAGACATCGTAACGAGATAACTGACAAATTGTTAAAGCTACGTTAAAAATCAATCTCTCTCTCTCTCTCTCTCTCTCTCTCTCTCTCTCTCTCTCTCTCTCTCTCTCTCTCTCTCTCTCTCTCTCACACACACACACACACACACACGCGCGCGCGCGCGCACGCACGCACACCATTTAGAAAGACGAATGACATAGTAATATATAAAATATAAGATTCCAGTAGACGGGAAAGAAAAATATTCACGGTCGCAGCCAATGAAAAAAAAATGAGAAAATGGGCAGTCAGATTCACCGACATATAAAAAAATATGAAACTGCAAACATATATATATATATATATATATATATATATATATATATATATATATATATATATATATATATATATATATATATATATATATATATATATATATATATATATATATATATATATATATATATATACCAACTATGTCATAAAAACTATTATATATTTATTTCTGAAGATATTTACAAATAGTCATAATAGTCTGTTGTTTTTATTTTCTGAATACAATAATAATCTGTTCGTGGAAAAGGCTAGTGGACTGTGCCACTACATCAAACAAGTATGCAGCATGAAAAATCAAAGTTACAATAATATAAAACAGACTGAACGTTTTCGGAATCGTAATATTTATTAAAAAAATGTAATTAGAAAACTGACATTATTTATCTTCAAAACATTTTTTTCACATTACTTGATAGACAGATAGTTCACAAATAATGGAAATGCAGGTAACTAAAACCGTTATGTTGTATGAGGTATAGTCACTAGTGAAATGACTTAAGACAGTCAATGTCAAGGTCCGAAAATATATAAGAGATATGTGCGAGGAAGCATTTCCCATTACTTTCTACAAGTATGATTAGTGATATTACTACAACTTTTCAAATTGCATGCAAAGGTACTTTTCAGTTGGACATTCATAAGAGACTGATCCACTAAAAATAAAAACAGATAATAAATACAGAGCATGCAGGTTCCGTGTATGATTTGTAGGAATGGTCTCCTTTCCATCCATTAAACCTGTTTCTCAGGTGGATTAGGCCCTGATAACCAAACTAATGAAATGTCAAATGGTCAAGCGATTCTTGGCATCTTGTGTTGTATGATAATGCATAGATTCATCTATAATCATGGTTTTATACATGTTCAAAGAATTTTTTTTTATCCTGGTACATTATATACGTTCAGCTTGAGGTGGTGGTACTGGAGACATATGCCAGAGGTGGGAGATGTGAGATACCCCACTCCTTGTGGTGTTTATGTAATCATTTTCTGGAAGATAATCGACCGCGGTGTTATTGCCCGGATTGAGTAAACAATAAAATAAAAAAAAAAAACAATTAATGGATGGGATAACAGCGATCTGAGCAGATATAGAGAAAAGAATAACATCAACCCCCTTATGTAAAATATAACAATTTAATCAATTATATAAATAAAATAAAATTGAATATGGCTTTTGAGTGATTCACTTCCTTTTAAAAAAAAGTTCATGCTAAATTCGATTAGCTGTTCTGTTTCACTGATAAACAAATTTCATCGTATAATCGAGTGTCCGACTCAAATTACCAGTATGTCAGCATCACCTGATTGTTTCCGGTCTTTTTAAAATCACTTTTGGTGTTAGGTAGGCGTACCCGTATTTCTTTTCCTTCTCTCCCCTTCCTCAGACCTCTTCTGGTCATCCACTGTCTTGGTTGTAGACAGCGCTCATTTCCATTTTGCAGTGAAGGTATGAAGCTATCTTCCCTTGTGCCTTCCCAAGCCTTCGCTTGCTTATCATCAGAGAATTCCATCAGTCACTTCTCAGCTTCCTGGTGTTATGCACATTTAACTTGTATTGTTTCTTAATTCCTTGTCCAAAATCAAGTTCGTTTTTCTACCTAACCTGAATCATTGATTTTGGTTTCGAAAACAATGTGTTTATCTCAGTCTGATTTCCAAACACTGGAAATTCCCCACGCAATGCAGGGTCTACCTATTGTTTACCTTATTTTCTGTTATAAATTAGTAACATATCTTCTAATTATAACTATAATTATAATTATTATGTTGTAAACATCATTTGGAACCTTCCAAAATTGTCCATTAGGTAATAGGTTTATTATTACGGAAGCATGATATAGCAATATTTTGGTCCAATATTGGATGAAAAATGGTTTGGATAAAAATGCTTTGAATTTGATTAGTGAGACTCCACCTGCCTCTAACTTAAAATTGATGGAATTGAAATTAAAATACAAGAATTAAATAGGGTTAATAAATTTTGAGCTTCGGAAAGAAGAAAGACAAAGGCAATTAGATAAAGAGGAGAGAGAGAGAGAGAGAGAGAGAGAGAGAGAGAGAGAGAGAGAGAGAGAGAGAGAGAGAGAGAGAGAGAGAGAGAGAGAGAGAGAGAGAGAGAGAGAGAGAGAGAAATGTATCTGCAAAAAGAGCAACAAGAGAATGAAAGATGAGATAGGCTAATGCAAATGTAATGTGAAAAAGAAGAGAGACAAATGTGGAGAGAAAAAGGAAGAAAGGGAACGTCAATTTATATTAAAAGGATTAGAGCTAGCAAGTGAAAAACAATTCTCTAATTTATATACAAATTTATGTCTTGATGTTACCAAAATATCAGGTTAGTAACACCTTTCGAAGAGAAAGAAATATGTAATATTGTGCTTTTTATGAAAAATAAATTGCTGAATATTTGAAATGAAATAGGACTGTGTAATTACAAAGTGCACCTTTTGGCAAAGGTTTGTGACATCTACACTTCCCTGCACAATTTACTTACCACCGAAATTGAAGAGCTTGAAATCATGAAAACTAGGGGTGTTTGAAACTAAAGATCTGAAAAAAGGAAGAGTTTCAATAAGCATGGTTGAATATTGCACTCCAAAAATATTTTTACGAAGAAATTTGCTTAGTGTAAATTGCAGTCAATGCATATATTACACCGACCTAATCAAGTAACAGAAATCAATAAATGAATGGCGTCAAGTGTTTTGGAACCATTTAGATACTCTTAAAATACAGAAGTGTCCTCCGAGCTGGTTGGTGTAGGGATAATAACCAAATTTAGAAAGTAAATCGTCAGATAGAAACGGTGCTTACTTATCAGCAACGGTGTAGAATGGGACGGTGATGTGCCTTTTGTATTAAATGGGCACTAGTGGTCACTGACTTGAAAATTATTTCGCGTCACACCTACCGGAAAAGACTACTGGAAACGAACGTAACACAACTAGCCAGAAAACCATGCCATCATAGGCTAATCACGTAACTATGTGCGTGTAAAAAACGACTGAAGAATCATCGACAGTCGAGCACCGACAGCTGGGTGAATGGAATATTTTTAGCAAGATGGATGATTTTAAACTGTGCTCTTTTCAGCTCCAGAACGAAATAAAGTGCAAAAGTGACACCTTTATAATTCATATTGTTTTGTCCTGATATCTAAATACATAAATGGATTAAATATCACGTCAGTAAAATATATCAACCAACAAAAAAAAATGGCAAGAAAGGAAAATCGAAAGAAAAGATGCCTAAAATGTTTGCTGCAAAAGCACCAGCAATGGTTGGTGGTGTGTACAATCGTCTCCTTTGCCAGAACAGTTTGTTACATGTATTGCGTATCAAGTCAGTAAACAGTTCCGTTGGCCATTCAAATATCTTCATCTCGTCTTCTAATGCAGCAGATTTAAGCAAACAATTTACTCACAGCCCTAATGTGCCTTTAAATCGATGAACCTTTTTGCATTGTTACATAAAACCACAGATCAGCACATTTATATCGGGATTGGTCGATACCGCCACGTACACAGTTCCCACGATAAATGGGAATCGGAGGAAATTTCTTGAAAAATAATACGTTTGTTCACGACCTTTGAACTTTGTGAATATTAATCAAGGTAGGAAACAGGGAATTGACAGCTTCCATTTGATCACAAAAATAAGTAAATTAGTCAAAACTAAACAGATCGGAAGTTAAAATTATTGAGTTCTTATCTGCATTTTGGTGGGTTACATAATTTTTTAATCATTTGAGATCCAATGGATACATGAATCATTTGAATATGGTGTACATATTTATATATTTAATCCAAGTTCTCGGGCGACTGAATTGGCCAAGTAGATGCGTTATCTTGAAATCGGCCCCGTATCAATATAACTAGTTTCCGTATAGACGTTATGCGGATCAGTCGTGCGACATAGTCGGTAACGTGTAATCGTGGTGAGAATAAGAGAAAATTAAGAAATCATTTCTTCTATAGTTACCATTTTTGATATGTCAAGTTAAGTAAAATCGTCTAATCTAAATACTCCATGAATAATTGCAGTAGCAAGACGTTGTGGAACCTATCTAAAAATTGGAAATTTGATTGTGATAAAGTATTTTAGGTAATTTTTTAGTATTTAAGAGAATTTAAAACAGTTTTATGTTTTATAACGCTTTATCCCTCACAACTCATATTATTTGCTGCAATGTTTTTTTAAGATATCGCATAAATAGCAAATATTTTAACTAAAAAGGTAATATTATAAAGGTTTGTAAATCCTGTAAACTAAATTTAGTTACACAAACTTATTCTCGTTTTTGAGAGTAGTTGCTTCCTTAAAAATAATGGCACTAGAAGTTGTTTCGTTCTTGGCATAAATATAGCTTCTTTCTAAAAATAAGTCCGTAATATGAAGCATGTGTATCTGTTTATTATTCAAAAATAATTTTTTAAAAAATCAAGGCTGCATTAGAATAATTTTATTTGTTAATATTATATGTGCTACTGGAATCAAAGTGTCCCGTGATCATAAAGTACGGTTAGTTCCACATCAAGTAAAGACATGATCTCGTTGAAAGGATAAGAATCTGTGTATCCCATTTTCAAAGAAGACTCAAGTCAACGAATTATAAAATGTACACTGTTAAAAAATATTCATTTTACAATGCAAACAGCTTCAAAACAGAATGTCATAAAAAACTTCGTGATTTGATTCAAGAGTCGTTTAGCGTTTCATGCTAGACAAAGTGACTCCAAGCATATATGGCAAACAAATCTCACGCTATTATGTTGAATTTAAGTAATTCAATTCACAAAATACTTGTATCGATCGTGATCAATGTGTAATGTGAACTATTATCAAAACAGGCTGGTTAAAAAATTATTATAAAAATGGAGGAGCTGTCTGTCAGCTTTTCGGCACGGCACATGTGTTGGAGAATCCGAATACTATAAAGGTCCACACAAGGAGTGATTCGCTGTTTACAGACCAAAAAAAATTTACTTAGGCTTTTATTGATTTAAATACATCATCCCCCTTCCGTATTTTTGGTACAATGCATTAAAAATAAAATATGAAACGTACACTTTTTTTGCAGTTTTCCCTTCAAAGTGTAAATTTAAAAAATGGAAGAAGTATGTTCTCTTGTCAATTTGGATGATAATTTGATGGTCTCAAAGATCAGAACTCCTACTGTTTTCTACTGAATTCTTGCATAAACTTCACACATGATCCATGACAAACAAGTGAAATTTGAATTTGTGTAGCTCCGTCTGAAGCAAAATTTGATACGGTGGACGTATCCAAGTCCGTAAACGCATAAAATAATAATTTGTGTATCCAATATTTCTTCCTACAGACGTAAAAAAAAGATACCTTCTGGTATGGAAACTGTTGGCTATGTTGGTTAATATTGGGTTGTACCCTATTTTTCGAGGTTGCCGATTTATGTTATACAATTTTAATGAAGCAATATATGAAAAGTGCTACTAGTTTTATAAACTTCTGATAGCGTTTGAAAACCATATGTCATCTGATATGAAAATTTTCAAACAAAGTCCAGACTTTTGATACGTGAAATACATTCAACGCAATGCCAATCTGACTTGAATGTGGGGTATTAGAGTCAAGACTTCTGATACGTGAAATACATTCCACGCAATGCCAATCTGACTTGAATGTGGGGTATTAGAGTCAAGACTTCTGATACGTGAAATACATTCCACGCAATGCCAATCTGACTTGAATGTGGGGTATTAGAGTCAAGACTTCTGATACGTGAAATACATTCCACGCAATGCCAATCTGACCTAAATGTGATAAAGGTTCTGGAAAGCTCAATTTAGTACTCTTACATTTGGACGAATTAAAATTTCTTGGTCTGCTAGTTGGCCCGCAGATTCTCTTTTTACCATTTACTTAGGCGATTTTCAAAGCAATATTCCATGCTCCTGGTGCCTTTCGCAAGAACTGCATTAAAATGTAAGTCATATATTACATTGAAAGTAGGCAGAAACTAGAAATAAGTGGATTTCTAAAAAAAATAAAAGTCAGTCCTTGTCCTGTGTTTTTCTTTTAAATACAATCCAATCCTTATCCGAAAACTGTCCTCAGTCCTTGTCATGTTTTTCTTTTAACTACAATTTAATCCTTACCCGAAAAACTTTCTTCAAAACAAATTCAGCTAAGCAAAGACGATTTAACCTTTGCATCATATAATTTCAATCAATTACATTCAAAATGTATGAATTTTAAGGTATACTTGTTTAAAGTGATACACCGTGTAATATTTGTTTCATGGTCATTCGTCTAATTAAAATGTTATGTGATAGTCTCAAGATAAAAACGGCTTTTGATTTTAAACCAAAGTTTTTAAAATTATGCTCCGGATAGGCGCTAAGTGATCATTGGAAACATTAATTTCACCCAGGAAGATTTTGCTTAAAAAAGCGTGGGAACCTGATGTGAAACCCCTATCAGCACCCTTACAACCCACTCCAATCTCAGACCCAACCGCACTAGGCCCCTTGGGGACGCACACATGGCGTGTAGCAGTTGGTGGTATTGGAGTTCAAGCTCCTAACGTTAACAAAATCTGGCTATACAACAGTCACAATCTATCTATACAATCTTACGTTGCCCAATTAAATATGAAGCTATATGTCAAAAATAGGGTAGCTAAACATGATGTGATGGAACTAAATTTTGAGGATTTGATGGCGGAGGGTGGGGGCGTTGAGAAATGGTCACCTTAGACTATCATTGCATTTCTTTAGCATAAAATACTAGTCTCAGAAGCATACCAGACTTAATTTTCATTGTTTCAAGCTCGGGTGCTTGTGAGACGTACAGTGCCTTATTTAGGACACATGAGGCCCTGTGCAAGTTAAGTTATTTACTTGGTCGCATTTTTTTTTTTGCCAAGAAGATCCCTCCCGGACAACAGCGGTCCTGTCCTGACTGCCCCCGAAAAAGTTTCGCGGTAAACAGTTCGGCGTCACTAAACAAGAAAACAACAATCCTTCAAAGTTACAGCTAGAAAGAAAGTGCGTCCATTTGTATCGATATGAAAATTTTGACTGTATCAATATTATACTTTTCATTGTGGACAGACTCAACATCAGCCAGATACTGATTTCCTCTGATACGTAGTTCAAACAGGATGTATCATAAACTTCTCCGTATATAAGCCTCATCAGCTGCACCTGACGCAAAAAATACCACAACCTTCCACTCACACCGACACGCCTGAATCAATTAGCTCTAATGAAAGAATACCACATCAATCAACCACAGGCCTGTGAAATTTTATCACTGTAGTAATAAAATGTCAGAATATCTGAGAAAAAGGGTGAAACACACATACATACATACATACATACATACATACATACATACATACATACATACATACATACATACATACATACATACATACATACATACATACATACATACATACATACACACACACACACACACACACACACACATACATACATACATACATACATACATACATACATACATACATACATACATACATACATACATACATACATACATACATACATACATACATACATACATACATACATACATACATACATACATATACATACAAACTTAGTAAAATCAATAAACAATGTATTTTTCTACGCTACAAAGTGAACATTTAGAGGCACAGTATTGGATATTAAATGGCAAATGATTATAAATGTCACATACCAATAATAAATGTTTAGAATGTTCCAATTGAATTCCAATAGTCTTGAATGTCTTCATATGCTACGATGATAAGAAATAAGATGTCTTTGAATGAGTTCTCCATAATCCAAAAATAATATTTTACTCCAAAAAATCAATTAGTACTCCAAATGACTTATTTATACAATTCCTCTCAAATAATATCTGAACACAAATGTAAATAATTCCATAGACTGATCAAAAACTAGGAATGATTAATGTCTTTGCCTATCCTCTATTTATAAATATTTCACTTGACCATTTCACAGAAAAATGTTTCGGGAAAGTAATCATTCCATGGAAAATTCCACTAACCTTTGAACTCAAATTCGGGTAAATATCTTGTTTACTACTCAAAATAAGACAAGAGTCAGGTACGCAAAATCGCCATTAACAAATGCATGAAAAAAGTCAGGTATGCAACATCTGTATTCAGAAGCCTAAACTACAGACAAAAATGAAGCACGCAATTTAAATTCAATGTGCATAACTCTCAGAACTATACTGTATATACTACATTTTGCGGATATTTCTTGTTGTGAGTGTATGTATGTATGTATGTATGTATGTATGTATGTATGTATGTATGTATGTATGTATGTATGTATGTATGTATGTATGTATGTATGTATGTATGTATGTATGTATGTACGTACGTACGTACGTACATACATACATACATACATACATACATACATACATACATACATACATACATACATACATACATACATACATACATACATACATACATACACACACACATACACACACACATACATACATACATACATACATACATACATACATACATACATACATACATACATACATACATACATACATACATACATACATACATACATACATACATACATACATACATACATACATACATACATACATACATACATTCTGTGCGATACTATACTTCTAGTCTCACAGTTGCTGAATTATATATTATGCTCCTTGTTACTAGAAATATATAAAATACAATGGTTTTGGAACTCCGTAGGTGCCTCTGATAAAGCTAACTGCGGAAGAAAATGCGGTTATAAGTATTGTAAATGACAGTTACATTCACATGTTGGCCTCGGTAATTGATTGTGGTATCGGAGTAAAGTCAACGAAACTGCTACGCTAGTTTCAAAGCTTTGTTATCGAGTATGATCGTGCGAGCCGGTAAATACTCACCAATATAAATATGGAACTTGTTGTTGCAGAAAACCCCAACAATGCTTGTGAGGACCAACAGATGAAATATTAGTGACTGACAAAGTAATATACACAACGATGTTTCGTTATATACCAGCATGTCAGATGTGGAGGGCGAAAAATACTAATATCAAGACATACGAGAAAAGCTGGCCTACTCGAGTTATTATGACTGAATGTTTAGTCTCGGTAACTTATTACGGACAGATTGCAACTTTTTTGCAACGCCAACGGCAACATCAGCAGGAAAACAATCCAAGCGAGAACGTATCATAAAGATAGCTCCGGTGACATAGTGATTAAACCGTCCGCCTCAGATGCTGTAGGTCGAGGTTCGAACCCCATCCGAGTTATATCAAAGACTTTTTAAAATGGTATTGACATCTACCTCGTTAGGAGCTCATCATTAAGAGGTTAGTGTTAGGATTGGTTGGCCTAGTGCCAGGATAACGAGACAGGATGGGACACGACGCTACGTGTCTGCGGCAAGGATATCCTGGTGCTAGGCGTCACTACAAACTGCCACTCTGCAGACATCATTGCGATATGACTGAAAAATTGTTAAAGCTGCGTTAAAAATCCAAATTACAAACATTCACACATATCATAAAAATACCGATAGGTACAGTAAAAGCCAACGCTACATCAACGGACTCTTATATCCCTTGTTAAAGTCTTTTCGCGGGTGAATTTAAATGAAATTAAACTAAATTATCTTCCACTGTTGTTAGAGATAAACGTAAAAGACCACGATAACCAATGTTTTGCATGTGCGCATGCGTCCACGCTACATACAGCACAGATCATCTGCGACAGCAGCAACAATACCTAAGTGAAATCAACTTTGGTATCATAGATTTCACGAGAACCATTTTATTCATGTTACTGTGGATGCTGTTTGAGGGCTCTCAGCAATAGCAACTGTTGGTTTTGATGCGGCAGAAACACTACTACATCGAATAGTATATGTGCACTATTCAGAATCGTTGTGAGAGCCACATCAGTAGTAACTGGTATGACTGACGCTGGTAAATAAATTTCGTTACTGCTGAATTCTCAATTACGTGTTTATTCAAAAAATTTTGGGCACCATCATACCCTCTTATCAGAGCAGTCTCAATAACAACTGGTCTCAGTATCAGTCGAAGATAAAGCCATTACCATTGTGGAGCTCGTGATAGTATTGGTTTAAATAGAAGACCACCGACAACTTTGGGTACAGTTACGTAACAGAGGGACCAGAGATGCACAACAACTAAGCACATTCCGAACAACAACAAAGAGTAAATGTTCAATGTTTGACTTTGTAAATCAATCTGCACGTGAGTCTATTAGGCATCAGTACACAATTAATAAAATCCGGGTCAGTACCCACGAATGTAGTCCCAGTCTATTTTTAGATCACTTTTTCCTGTCTCCGTTTGGTGGTGATACAAGAGTTAGATTTTGGCACACTTGGTAAGGATTTAAAGACAATTGTTTATTCCTTAGAAAGTAACCTTATGGTGTGGTTGTCTGTGTGTATTTCGGCGACAGTGCACATTGAATAATAAGGTCATGGTGATGATCCTGAAGTGAAATCTGTGTTCCGTTGCATGGTGTTTTGTTTACAATTCAGCCTCTCTAAACAATGCAGGTCAACCCTTGACGAGAACTTCACCGTAAAGTCATCTTTGAAGGTATTTTATATTAACATATGATTTGTATTGATTGTCACAGAGTGGAAAGTTCAGTACTGAGAAATAAATGTAGAGACTATATAGTAAAATTAATTGTGTTCTATGGCCATTATTCCTATTAAGAAATCTTGAGTGTAATGGAATGGAGAAATGAGAACCAGTCTGGAAATGTGTGACGGATAAAATGGATTATGTAAGGGTTTGGCTGGCCACGATTGTTTTATAATGAAACTTAGATTTTAATAGAAAGAATCTTTTGAGAGCTCCAAGTTGTATCAGAAATAGAATAGATACATTGCTGTATTTATACTATCTCCGTCCTTTTTAACAGACTTGGGTTTGAAACACTGATTACTGAAATTAACACCCGACTCTTTGGTGCGGAATTGAAAACACGTTTCAAGCACACATAGATCAAGAAAATTCCGCAGCCCATGGTTTTCTCGACACAGCAGCAGTCATCCATGATACCGATAATTATAGACTTGAGTATGCATAATCAGAAATTTAAAGTTATTGAGTTTTTAATATCATGGTGTTTGCATAGATTTGTTATGGAAACTTAATTAGTACCGTGAGTCCTTCAGGTACCGTGCAGTAACTGCGCTTAGCGGCAACCTCGGGGGATTGTCTCGAGTGATGCTCATGGTTTATACTAGCAGATTTTGCTTCACAACATCATTTATGTTTCCCAATGGTAAAACCGTTTGAGCTTCCAAATTTTGCTGCGCAAAATCATTAATGTTTGCAAAGTTGCAAAGGCATTCAGTGTGTTAATAAATCAACACTGATGCGTGCAACCTATATAAAGATATATGCATCCTCGGGGACGGCCTTTTTGTCGCGTAATGATGTCGTTTTATATTAACTTTTTAAAGTCAAACTGCATAAATGTGTAAATTCGTGAGATAGAGAAGGTGCTGACTCAAACCAGTAAGCCTAGTCGTAAATCTGCATTGTCATTTTACTATCCGTACAGGACTATCATATCCTTTATTCTCACCTATTCTGGCATTTTCTTACCACAGTGATGTAATTTCAAATGCCTTTGAATCAACCTCTCTTACTACCAATGGTCAAGTGGTCTAAAGCGATGTCCGTTACGGATCACTGCCATCTCATCTCTGTCTGCGTGGGTTCGAGTCTAGAATTCGGCTAATGTGGATATGTGAGAAAGATTGCCAGTAGCTTCTCGTGGGTCAGTGGTTCTTTCCGGTGATTTCTCGGTTTCTTCCTTTACCATTAATACTCACCGCCATGAATAGCCTATCGTGTGCTGAAAAATGGCGTTAAGCCAAACAACAACAACAACCAATGACGAAATGAGGAACACACTAGACAGGCAAGCATTCCGATTCAAATTGGTTCAATGTTTCATTGAATGATCATGAGAGTAAACGGATAAACGTCACTGGATAAAAAGTCCTAAATATACATGCGACAGAAAAAAGTCATATGAAATAAAGTCACAATATGATTTATCACAGTAATAGGGGACATATATGACAAAAAAGATACAAAACATAAAGTCACACATGGGATTCGCAAACATTTAATTTTGAAAATATAAATATATAAATAATTACATTTTATTATTCATTAGTATTACTGTAAATGATAACGGTGAATTGCTGACTTTACAGGAAATGGGAAATTGTGTAGCAGTTGAAGTCTTAAGGGGAAATTGTAACACAAGTATGTACAATTGACAGCATTGAGATTTATTGCATCCTTGCTCTTAGTAAAGATTGCTTGATAAGGATATAGGGGTAAAAGTTGATAAGGATATAGGGGTAAAAGTTGATAAGGATATACAGGTAAAAGTTGATAAGGATATAGGGGTAAAAGTTGATAAGGATATACAGGTAAAAGTTGATAAGGATATATACAGGTAAAAGTTGATAAGGATATATACAGGTAAAAGTTGATAAGGATATAGGGGTAAAAGTTGATAAGGATATACAGGTAAAAGTTGATAAGGATATATACAGGTAAGAGTTGATAAGGATATAGGGGTAAAAGTTGATAAGGATATAGGGGTAAAAGTTGATAAGGATATACAGGTAAAAGTTGATAAGGATATAAGGGTAAAAGTTGATAAGGATATACAGTTAAAAGATGATAAGGATATATACAGGTAAAAGTTGATAAGGATATAGGGGTAAAAGTTGATAAGGATATAGGGGTAAAAGTTGATAAGGATATACAGGTAAAAGTCTTTGTTTAGTTCTCTAGTTACATTTTACGTGCATATGTTAATAAAATGAAACCGTTTTATGCTGAAGGACTGTACTTTCCATGGCTTTAAAATACACGCCTGTGAAATAAAATAAAAATCCAGAACATTACAAAGCAGCAAAGGTAGTTCTAAACTAGGTTTTGAAGGTTGCATGTATACCAGACATGCACTATGTTAGACCAAGCAATACCGTAAAAATGCACAATTAGGACCAGTACTGGATGTAGAGGCAGTTTATATTTGGTGAAAAAGCTTTCTTTTAAAAAAAAAAGTATAAAGAAACTATTAAAACTTATTCTGCCGTTTACGATTATTCTGTCATTGATGTGGCGATTATAGACGTTACACACACACACAAACATCCACAAACATATTGATTACACGCCTCAGTTGATTTGTAGGCTTTTAATTCCTCTATTTTCTACGCACTTTAAGTGTTCCCTAGGTAATTAAAAATGTCGGAGTAAGTAATGGCTAGCAGGCATTTTGTATCGGAACTCGTTGTCCCTCCTCAGTCGATCTGATCTGGAACAATTCCAATAATCAAGCTTTCTTTTGTAAATGTTCTTTATCCGAACCATCGTCACTCGTTGGGAATATATTTACATCTAATTGAAAGTTTACCCTACCAAGCGCACCAGACTTTGCCTTACTGAAAGTGGCCTTCGCGTCAAAGCCGTGCTGCCGGCTAAATAAAACTGCAAACGAACAAATATATGCTATAGTCCACGTATACCTACTCCTACATTACTTCTAGATCTAAATATTATATTGTAGCTAACACACTTGATGATGAACTAAACCCATTTTTCAAAAACTTTGTGACAATGATCCAGATGTACGTAGTAGAGTAATTGCTTTTGCTACGGAAGACAACCTACGGTTTTTAGGTGCAGCTAAACCACCTTCATGCACGGTGCATTTACACTGCTCCAGTAATTTGTAAACAGATATACACCATGAGGATCCAGCGTAGAAATGGCTTCATCATTCCTGTTTACAGTTTACTCCAGAAAAAGCCACGCACTAGATATGACGAGCTTTTCCAGGCGCAGCAGTGACGCGTGCAACAGTTTGGTCTACATTTCAATGTTGCTAGAGTCGTTATTAATTTTTAGGACAGCATGCCGAGAGCAGTATGGGTCGTATTTGGACATTATTATTATTATTATTATTATTATTATTATTATTATTATTATTATTATTATTATTATTATTATCATCATCATCATCATCATCATCATCATCATCATCATCATCATTATTATTATTATTATTATTATTATTATTATTATTATTATTATTATTATTATTATTATTATTATTATTATTATTATTATTATTATTATTATTATTATTTCAGAACATGCAGTACTCTTTTTAATGTTTGGTCATAGTTAATGGAAGAGATGGGAGACCAAGTTTATATAGGAGAGAAATCGACACAGTCACGATTAATAGAAATGTACCATTCATCTATGGACAAAGAGACACAAGATAGAAACATCAATGAATTGCGAAGACCAGAAAGCATAATTCGATGTCTTGTTGCTACGTTGGCATTCGGAATGGGGATACAAATAAGTGATGTTGATATTATTCACTTGGGTTGCCCAAAGATCCTTTTGAGTTATTAGCAAGAGATTGGCAGATGTGCCAGAGATGGGAGAAAAGGTCATGCTTGTCTCCTATCTTGCAGAGCAAGCATGATGAAGACAACAACAGATAAAACAGAAGTCTCGCTAGGATTTTTAAACTAGGAGTCCAGGAATCTTTATTTCATAAAAATAGGAGTCCCACCCACCAGCAAACGATGCAGTCCCATCAGCACAAGTTGCAGTCCCCACTAAATCAGGCATCACATACTTTATTCTTACACTTAGCTACAGTCGCATCTGAATTATCAGTTCTAGTAACGTTAGCACAGTTCGAAATCTCTTTGATATCTTCATTTTTCTGTTTAACCCCAAAATGCTCAAAATACTTGTCTAAATTTACAAACGGATTTTGTCCAAGTCTTTTGATTTTGAGTTCACAAGCAATATTTATATGGCAACAATCGAAAATGAAATCAATAATAGTGATCGCGTTGGGCTTCACCAGTGTTGCAATTTTGTTTTCTTTATTGGCGACAATATATACCATTTGGCGAGAATGTAAAATGACTACTGTCGACAAAACGACGGCAATTTTTAAAAAAAGACAAAAACAATAGTTTTGCTGCAACTTCAATGAATTCTGATTACCTCTGAAGCACCAATATATACTCAGGATTTTTTTCCCAAAATTGTCTCAATTTTCTACAATTATTTCATGTTGCAGCAGCAATAACAAACGGGTATTTGTTTGGTTCTTCAAAGAGAGTCTCTAGCGACGCCTTCAATGACGCATGCACCTTCATCCAACCAAGCCGGCGACCTTTGGTCAAAGAGGTCAACAAACTAAAATAAAAGCATTGCTTCAGTTTTCATAGTGATAAGAACATTATTTATTTTGCCACAAAACTTTCATCTTTGCAAAAGAAATGTGCGCATGGAGAACTCCTGTGTGGGTGATTTTATACGTCCCAAATAAACAAATTTGCGTCTAAATAAGCGTAATTAAGTGTTTCTGAGATTTCTTTAAAACCATGATCAAAATTGCCAAAGATCGGCAAGTATGAATACGAAGAAGTATGCATTGCGAATCCCGGAGATGGATATAACTACAGAAGTCCTAATATAATTTTTCACAAGAAGATGCAATATATGCTTGTGTGACAAATGCAACTGTTGTAGAAATTGTTGCAGTACTTGTAAATAAACTGGAAACAAGAATAAAAGAGAACATTTTCTCTAATCCATATGTAAATTGAGCACGTTATGAATTATTGTCTACAGTTATGTATGTATGTATGTATGTATGTATGTATGTATGTATGTATGTATGTATGTATGTATGTATGTATGTATGTATGTATGTATGTATGTATGTATGTATGTATGTATGTATGTATGTATGTATGTATGTATGTATGTATGTATGTATGTATGTATGTATGTATGTATGTATAATTATTAATATTTAGCATATCTTTACATATCATTACAGATTTTATAATTTAGAGATAGGGTGGGTGGGTATCGGAAATTCGAGATCTAAAGAACAACAAATAATTAAAAAAATAGTACTAATAATCAGTAAAGATATGCTAAATAATAATAATAATAATAATAATAATAATAATAATAATAATAATAATAATAATAATAATAATAATAATAATAATAATAATGCATCAATCCATGAATGCATGCATGCATGAATACATACAATTTATTATTTTTATTGTTATTAATAGCAGTATTTTCATCAGTCTTTAATAATATTTACAGAGATATTAAATAACAGGCATATACACATACATACAAGAATATGTACATACATTCATGTATAATTATATACGTACACGCACTCACACACAATAAGTGTCATTGTTATGTATTGGACATGTGAACCAGAGAGCATGGATGTCTCAGTTGGTCGAGATTCTGACTTGTAGGCCAAAGGTAGCGAGTTTGATATAACGAACCAGCCCGGGTCAATCGCGTTATTTTCTCTACTGGAAAAAAAACTTGTAACACCCTTTTTCTCCGGATGAAAAAGCTATTAATGTATTTAATTAAGCTGATACGTCAGCCATACCCCTGTAATTGTATTGAATGTTGCTTAAATGAACTGCAACTAAACCAATCGGAATGAATCCAGGGAGTAGGCGATGAAATACAAAAAATACTAATACGGTATCAGCAACTTATCGATCAAAATTATATCAATATATCCTACCGTGTTATGGACAAACGGGGGGGGGTATTATAATATCATTATCCTAAGGCATGGTGTTGCTGCTTGTCCTCCTCCTACTACTAATAAAATATGTTGACGATAAAGATAATAATAAATTCTGCAAATAAAATAATTTGCTACCTATCATCAACAGCAATACTAATACTACTATTATTACTACTACTACTACTACTACTAATACTACTACTACTACTACTACTACTACTGCTGCTACTACTACTATTACTACTACTAAAAATAATAATAATAATAATAATAATAATAATAATAATAATAATAATGATAATAATAATAATAATAATAACAACAACAACAACAACAACAACAACAATAATAATAATAATAATAATAATAATAATAATAATAATAATAATAATAATAATAATAATAATAATAATAATAATAATAATAATAATAATAATAATAATAATAATAATAATAATAATAATAATAATGTCAAAATAAGACACATACTGCTCTCGACATACTGTCCTCAAAATTAACGATTGTAGCAACATTGAAATGTAGACAAATTTGTTGCACGCGTTAAAGCTCGTTATATCTAGTCATATTATTTCTCATAATAAATAATGCTTACAAAAGTTTGATGGCAGCGTCGAACAATTCCCCCAAACAAACCAGTAAGAGTATTTAAGACGACATACACAGGTCTAAACCTTTATTTGTTTTTATTTTCAAATTCAGGTCCGAAAGGTTAAAAATAATGCCTCTCCTGTCGTTGCATGCCCGAGTTCACATATACCTTGTAATATTCACTACTCCCATATATCCACAATAGGGTATCAGGACAGCTCTCCCCACCCGGACATTCCCCCGGGGACTCCCTCCCCCCTCGACATTTCCCCCAATTATCTTTATACAACTTTATTTGTATATAGTAACATTTAGCTTTAATGTATATCTGCATCCCGCATCACCATTAGTGCATCTGAAATAAATGCATTATAAAATGTAAACTATCTACTTTTCTGAACCCCCCCCTCTCTCTCTCTCTCTCTCTCTCACACACACACACACACACACGTGGAGCTTAAGGGTAGCTTGACACCACCTTTGAGTTGTGAACCTAAATTCACACCCGTTTTGAATGTAGAACCGGATGTTTCTTTGAAGTGTGTCGAAGAGCCTGGAGTCTAATCTTTATTTATAGTGCGTTATTTAGTATATTTAAGAACCACAGATGGATTAGCCATTATTCAATTAATTGTAGTTGTATCAGTACTGTACTCAGGCCAGAAGTTGACATAAGCAGATTATGAGGTAACAACCAAAGAAGTACAAAGACTGTTCTTTGAGAAGAGCAAACAGTCCCTGACTTCGACAATCATGACGTCATAGAATACTTAAAAGCAATTGTTTACAACATTAAACAATACATTTTTAATAAGTGAAAAATATTAATTTTGTTTGACACTATTGAGATTTATTTGAAATAACCTTTTTCTTTTAACATAACTTAATATAAGTTTCAATATTTTATTGGCAAAATGTCATATTAAATGAGTTAAGTTTTAAGATCATGGGGGAAAAGGTCTGGGGGGAGTTCTATATATATATATATATATATATATATATAGTTCTATATATATATATAAACGTATGTCTGTGTGTCAAATACCTGGTATTTTTTCACATGATGCTAGATGTACTTTCTGTAATGAAATCAACGAAAGTGTGCGAAAGGTTAAGAAAAACAAGAACACTAAATACAAATTACTCGTATATTCTACAGTTTCTGATACAAGCTTTAATCAAGTGGTAAAATAACCATTTTTGGCGAAAAAGTTATGAAGATATTAAGAAAATGTAAATCAGTATTTAAGGCTTTTATGGGCTACATTAAGCAGAGTTGAAGTTTTATTAATATAAATCATCTGGAATTTTCCCAGATTCATGTTTTAGACGAATCGTTAGAATGGTAGACGATTGATTGTAAACTTGATTTATGTTTTTCAAAAAAAATTAGCTATCCGTGATCACTCACCTCCTTTCAAATCGCTTGAGATGTTGTTACACCTAACGAAGTATGCTTCTTAGATGGTTCAAGATGAATAAAAAAAAAAGAAATAACAAGACAGAGAGAAAAAGAAAGAAAAACAAAGAAAGAATATTATTAAAATACCAATGTAACCTAATTTTGAAAATGTATCACTGTCGTAATGAGTTGAAGCTGCATGGGCATGTTTAGCATTTCCCAAGATAATATTTTCATGTAACTATCTCAGAAGAATATAACAGATTTCAAGATTTCAAGTTCTTGTCAGCATATATATATATATATATATATATATATATATATATATATATATATATATATATATATATATATATATATATATATATATATATATATATATATATACCTCAATTGAAAACTAGCATGAATAGCATGCGTAACCGCACTTGTTCCGATTTCATTGAAAATGTGTTGTTGTGTTTTGTTTTGATGACATTTTTGTACAAACGAACAATGTCTTCAGCTTCCATCTTCTTCCCAATATTAGTCCTTTAAAACTTAACACGCAGCAAAGTCAATTAATTGGCTATGCAAATTGATACCAAAGACCAAGATTGATCACGTGACTTGAACACCACGTGCAAACTAGATACTAGAGTGGTGGTTCTTTGATCTCTCTCGTCCAAAAAAGTTTAGAAAATTTGGGTTTACATGTGCCTTCATTATTGCCCATATAACTGTCATTAGTGTCGTTCATTATCACATTATTAAAAATTCGTTTTTATTTTCTTACCAATAACACTTCTAAAATGCAATTGCGGAAACTGTGGCCGTGGATTTGAGGGAATAAAAGGTGGCTATAGGATATATTCACTTTTACACCTAAAAGAAGTAATTGAGGAAATTTTAGGAGTGGGAACGCTAACACCCCGTCCTCCCGAGTAGGGTATTTCTTAAGCCATGAGTGCCATTGCCTTTTAAGAATTGCCAACGATGGTGTCAGGGCCAGAAAAGAATTGCAGGAAAGAGACCATTTTATTTTCCAGCAGATGCAAGTACAATCAAGAGACCAAGATCATCACCATAATTTCTGGCAACTAACATTAGAGCACCGATTGCTTGTCCTCTTAAGGTATGTTACGGAAGTAACATCAAGCATTCCTGTTTGACAAACTATATATATATATATATATATATATATATATATATATATATATATATATATATATATATATATATATATATATATATATATATATATATCTTTTTCAATTATGTGCCGTTAAATTTTAAATTATCTGTTTCTTTTTATTTACCTTCCAAGTACGATAATATTCTTTATTAAAGAAATTTGTTACCGCTTTTGTTATTTTTTTAAAAATCGTAATGACTCACAAGAGTACAACTTTTTTTGTACAATGCAACAAAAGAAAAAAAATTCAGGGAAAGAAGCGATTTCATCAAGGGCTGTCACTTTTCAAATTCTGAATACAAGAAAGGATTTAGTTATTACTGGAAGAAATAAAACGCAGCTAGAATGGCCCCTGTAGAGTTTGTGATTGTTCAGACAAGGAAAGGAAACTTAAAAATTGTGCCTTTTCTCTATCAAGAGTCTATTGAAAAATTTAACTTAATTTAATTTTAATTTAATTTAAATTAATGAAAAGATCAAATCAGCGGCTCGTATACTTTACAGCGCATTTGTTACTGCAGCAAGCCGAAAGACTAGACATTTGAAAGGGTATTTATCATACAATATATGTTATTCTTCCATTATTTCCAAATTTGACTGATTAGAAATGACTGAGATAGTAAATAGGGAAAATTAAACTCATGATATTAAAATAATCACGACATGCCAGTAATCATTTTATTTCCAATAAAGGATGCACTATACGTTTGTGTGTGTGTGTGTGTATGTGTGTGTGTGTGTGTGAGAGAGAAAGAGAGAGAGAGAGAGAGAGAGAGAGAGAGAGAGAGAGAGAGAGAGAGAGAGAGAGAGAGAGAGAGAGAGAGAGAGAGAGAGAGAGAGAGAGAGAGAGAGAGAGAGGGGATAACTGAAATAGAACGATGTAAACGGATTTATCAATCTCAAGGTGATATGTATCGTTCCAGTTTTATACACTCTCTTCTTCAAAGTAAAAGATAATAATTTCGGAGATTTTTAACTTTGAATTAAAATTGTAGCAAAATCTACTGACAAATTCGATAGTTTTAAAGACACGTAAACATATATTGATGTTCACACTAATATAAGGGGTCAAAAACACGAACGCGTCAGACCCCTCTTTTCACTTTATTAAGATTGAATAAGTTAACAGTTAGACTTTAATATCTGTATTTGGTCATACATTTGTTATAATCAGGATCCCTAGACTGCACAGAGGAAATGTCTAGAATAGTGAAAGTACAAGAGAGAATAACCACAATGCAAACCACAGGCATTTCATTTTTTATGGAAAGATAAGACTTTGGGAAGTGCTATTGCATGAATGATTTCTTACATAGACATATTTATTATTTCATGTGATTAATAATTTCCGGAGATGTAAATACAATTAAAATTTCATGTAATGAGGGATCAGTGCATATGTTATATACATCAATGGTATGAGCAATGAAAAGTCATTTTATTTTTAAACTTCTTTAGGTTAAATTTTTTTTCATATTGTCTTTTTAATAGTTTATTAAATTTCATTTCTTATACTATCTACTGGAACAATATTGGCCGTCAGCTAAAGAAAAGACACCAGACTAGAAACCATGGCAACAAGTATATGATTTGGGCCTTAGCTTATGTAGCCAAGAATAGAGAGAACACTATAATGAACGAGGAGACCTTCTGATGTGAAGAGCTGTAGATTTGCCAATATCCTTTTACTTCCCTACACGGGAAGAAATTAAATCGACTAGGAATAGAATGGAAAATGCTGCTTCTGTCAGAAAAAAAGCAGAGACTTACTTGTTGGTCTAATGTCGGGTAGTAAGACCATTTCCGAGTTTTTTCGTGATGTTGCTATGGACATTCGACTGACAAGAAACAGAGCAATGCACCAAGTATTATTAGACTAAAAATGTAGTAGCTATTTAATAAAATCATTAATGAACATTTGCGTTAGTAGTGACAGTTACAAAGTAGTGATTATTTTTGTTAAATACTGCTGTAAAATAGCATGAAAATAAAACTCACACTACTGATACTTTGCTTATTATGTTAATATCACAATAAAGAAAGTACAATTAATAAGTTGTGTCGTTTATATTAAAATCCGCAACATTACAAAATTCAGAACGTCATTTTATGGCCTGTGATTTTTTCGTATTACATGTAACTCATGATAGTCAAAAACTGAAATTATTATTTTTTTGTCCTGTGACCTTCTGTGTGTGTGTTTTTTTTTTTTGTTTTTTTTTTTGTCTATGACTTTCTGTTCTAAAACCGATAGAGCAAGTCATTCAGAGAGAAAAATCTAGCGAACACCAACATATTAAATAACAACTGACACAATTTATCTAAAATGCGTTTGTTTACGTAAATCTTTTTGGCCTGAAATACAGGTTATCCCGAAATAAATCCTTTTTTATACTGAATATGACATAATTTGCCTAGCTGAAACGAAATTGGACTTAAAGTTAAAAATCTCAGGTTATGAAATTAAAATCAAGACAAGTCTAAACTTCACAGAATATTTAGAGGTATAGTTGTACTCTTTTGAGAATGCTTAAGTATATAAAAACCATTGCAAGTTACGTTTCTGTGTCCGAGTTAAAGGACAGAATAGTTTCTTTTGTAGTTTATGAGTATTAAAATTAGAGTAATGAAAATAGTTTCTCCTATTTGGCGTAAAATCTTCTTGCAAAACTGAGTGTTCTAAACTTTGTATATTTAGTTAGTGACTTTAATGCAAACATTTTTTTGTGTGTGAGAAGGATCTTACTTTAGATCCCAATTCTTCGTGCTAAACAACGTTAGGATGGACACTGTTTTTCAAATGTGAGTGACTTTGGATGGTATCTAACCCTTACAGGTGATAGAAAAACGATTTAGTCTTAGACCTGTTGATCATTGAACGTTTGATAAAAACCTATTGATCATGGGACACTTTGATCATAACCTATTCATCATGGGACCGTTTGATCAATGGATGTTTTATCATGATTAGTTGAGCAAAATATATTAACATTTTCGAACTATGGAAATTTTACTTGCTAGACAATTTATGAAAATCACCCACCAATTAATTTTTAAACAAACTGAATGTTTATTTTATTGATAATTTTCTACTGAAAACGCTATAGTGAAACCAATAATAAATTATTTTAGAAAAATATATAATTCATTAGAGTGACATAGAAAATAGCTGACAGAAAACTTGGACTCCCACATTTCTCCCTATAATCAATGCTATGTGGGATGGGGTGTTTTTGAACCACGATATACAGTTGCTTATTTAAAATAAGTAGGAGCAATTGATCGCAGAATTATTATCAGACTTTGAAGTAACAAATTTCTATATTTTGACATTTTTGACAAGGTGTAGAAATTGAAAAATACAAACCTAAAATCTGTTTTAGTTTATTATGTTTGGGTTATTAAGTAATTTTTTTATTACATATTTCTTAATTTTGATGATTGTTTTTAATAGAATAATCCACGATCTACGATCAAATGTCCAATGAACAAACAGCCCCGTAATCAAACGATCTTGTTATGATCAATCGTCCTATGATTACCAGGTCCAGGACCAAACTTCCATAATTCATTATCTTATCATGGGTAAGTGGTTTTCCTTTGATGCATGATTTTGACGTAAAAATTCTCCCCGTTGGTATACAA
This sequence comes from Potamilus streckersoni, assembly GCA_016746295.1. NCBI lineage: Eukaryota > Metazoa > Mollusca > Bivalvia > Unionida > Unionidae > Potamilus > Potamilus streckersoni. The sequence goes on from JAEAOA010000714.1 coordinate 272,288, forward strand.
AATGCACTGTAATTGTCAGTTATTGGTATATACATATTCGTGCTCGGCTGAAATGAAATAAAAGCAAAGATATGGAAAGTTTATCTCAGAGAAAATCTAATACCGATAGGCTCTAGACATAATGAATCTTGAATAATTTGCATGCACCTTGAATACTGTACACACAGGTGTACAGATCTAAAAATAATGCTGGTGAAATTATCTCAAGTTTCCTAAAAATGTCAATTTATTTTTAACGTATAAGTGTCTACGCAGTACAAAATCTTCAGACCTACTGTAGTTAGATAAAGTGTGTAAAACTGCCACACAAAAAACAAAAGAAAATTACATTTAGCTAAAAATATGCTTCAAGCGAACAAGCGTTAAAGACCAGTTACGAGATGCCACTTTGTTCCGTATAAACGCGAGATCCGGGAAAATAATATGGAAGATGCAAACCAACGATATTATTCATTAGGGAGACTTATAAATGAGCAGTTTATACTAATTTTTAGAACCGCAAGAAGGCTTTCTATTCTGGTACTTCCTTAGATTTTTTTTTTACTGGGCTAGTTTTTGAGAATGCATGAAAATATTACATCACAATGAAGATGACATTAAAATCATCGAACAATAGTACCGCTCCAGCACACGACGATGTTTTTAAAATATATGAAAGCCACTCAATAAATTTTGCTACATAATTATGCGAATCTTTTCAACGTAATATTTTGTATTAGTATACCTTCAGATGAATGTTAAGTGGCAAAATGTACACCTTCATATAAAGTAATTGCTGCACATTTATCCCTATTCACAATAACTATACCATTAATAATTTCTTTTTGAAAATTGTTCAGTTGTATTAAAAAGATAATATATCAAACAAGAAAGAAAGTTATGATGGGTTGAAATTACTTGTTCAATTATAACTTTTTCATTCACGCGACTGCTGATTAATACAAAATATTCGTGCATACTATTAGCTGTCCCGTATTCATTATTTACAGTTTTTATGCAGAATTAGAGTCAAATTTACTCTTATATTCTTTGATAAGAGATGTACGTTTTTGCCAAATTTAATAATTCTTTTAATCTTTGTTTTGGTTCAGTTTCATTATTGAAAATGTATGTAAGTCCAGTTTAGGTGGAGGGGTAAACTGAACTAATATAGAAAGGGGTTTGATTTAGGGAGGGAAATCTCTGCCCATATAGATTCTTCTGTCCCACCTTTCATGATCAAATCTGCATTATCGTTCTTTGCAAAACCGGAAATATAAGCAACTACCTCACGACCGATTTAGTCCTCTCTCTACAAACTGTAATCTTCAAGTGTAATCAAGGAAATATTAACCAAATTGTCAAAACTTTCATATAGAGCAAAGATGTCGTCAATGCTACATTTAGCAATTGTTGATTTACGTTTATCAATGTTCAGAATGTATCAATGTATATATATATATATATATATATATATATATATATATATATATATATATATATATATATATATATATATATATACATACATACATACATACATACATACATACATACATACATACATACATACATACATACATACATACATACATACATACATACATACATACATACATACATACATACATACATACATACATACATACACTATGTAAGTCCCTATCTTAAAACTTACACCTTAAAGCCAAATAAAGAATTCTTGGAAATAATTTTGTTGGCAACAAAATTTAAAATCTTTATATTAGAATGATTGGCATAAAGGTGAGATAAGATCTGTAGAGAAGTACATGTAATGCAATCAGTACATTTTACGTTGTTACATCCGGGGTCAATTTTGGACTTACTAATTAACAAAGGGTCCCTACAATGAATTCCAGACTCGGACCAATAATAAAAGCTATCTACCTAGTTGTTATTTAGCCTACGGGATTTTTCATAGAATAACGTCGGGAGACATCTGTCATTGAAAGCGGTATGGCTGTCATAAAATCTGTAATTAAGAGTTAGTTCTGTAAATGTGTACCACCAAGGTCTCTCATTAGGAAATGTTTTAATATAGCCGTTATGAAAACATTAAATCAACGTCAATCCAGTAGTTCATCCTCAATCATGTGTTAATGTAACTATTCAGGATTTTTCGTATGTTCGGCAAGGAGAACAATTATCATCGTTATCGTTATAATCCTTTTAGAAAGATTTAAAGACCTTTATGAAAAGCAACAATTGTAATGGTGTCGAATTATATAAGGATAATGTGATTTATCGTATTTTAATGTTTAACACCTGTCATGTGGTTCTCAATTTTGTAACAGGTTATGTGAAAGAAAACGGTCACACATACCCAGATGTCCTCTCACACGTACTCACAGGTTTGACATTAACTTGTTTTTTTTTATGTGGATGACACTGCAGCACTAGCTGCCAATTATAAAGAGGTGCATTAGACGATTAACTGCGTTCCAGTACAAAAGTTTAGTTTTTGGTAAAAATAGAGAAAGACATAATTTCATATTTGATAACAAGAACATAGACGTAATATATTGTTTGCGTTAACTCATGTTAAAAATTCACTGTACCTATCACATTATTAATGTGATGTCTAAATACCCTTACAACTTGAATTTGTTTATCCGGGTTTGCTGTCTATTCTTACCTACAGCTGTGAAATTTGAAAATATGAATATGCACACATCAATGAAAAAGTACATATTTGTTTTTACATATCCATTATGTGTCTTTGACAGCCCTCCAAAATTCATGATCTGTGTAGACTGTTAGATCTATATTTATTAACCCCATGTATTAAAATAGAAATTTATGGGCAGTTAGGTAGATATCTTCTGTCCATGTTTATTAAAACAGTAATCAATGGAGTTAAATCGATATTATTTGTCTACATGTATTAAAACGGAAAGAAAGTCACAAAAAAATAAGTCACAGATAAAAGGTTACATTTTCATATGGGAACAAATAGTCCTGAGGAAAAGTAACAAGAAAAAAAGTAACAGGAAAAATGTCCCTTACGTCAGACAAGTGGAACTGATTATTCCTGAAAACATTTCGTTTTATATCTCTTTATTATAATAAAGTATATAAATTTAAGCATGACGACTGATTACATGGCAAATTGATCAGTTTGTATGGTTTACAAAAAAAAAACAATTTCTTAACAGTCTACTAAACTGTACGAACAAAGTTATTTTGACTTTTATTTTTATTTTAAAAAATCAAGTATAATTGTAAACTTAATTAAAGTCTTCCGTTAATTTTGTTTGTTGTGACTTTCTTTCCTCTCTCCATTAAATCAGGGATGATGAGTTTGAACAATTCTCATCCTGATGCATTTGAAAACAAAATGAGTTGCATTGTAAAGAATACCATCGAAATCTTGAAACTTAATTGTCTTTGGTTATTCTTTTTCTGATAACTTATATTTTGGTAACATTCATTGACCAATATATACCAATATCTTAAAATCCGATACGAATGACTTGGCAAAATTGTCAAATTTCGCTTTGTTTAAAACTGAATATGAATTGGAAACTAATCCAGTAAGATTACACAGAAATATAAAAGTTTTTCCAGTAGAAAATGGATGATAGGAAGGTAAAAACTATACCAAACGTGAAAAGAGTATCATGTTTTCGTCGATAAATAGGTGATGAATTCCATTATTTGCTCGAATATAAATTTTTGGAAACAACTATTCGGGTGTAAATAAAAGAACAAATAATTGTGCACTAGACTAAATATAATATAATTTAACAATAAGCGTAACCAATATTGATTTACCCGAAAGTGTTAGTAGATTTGTGAATATTCTACTTAACGCGTTCAAATCCTTCTTAATTCCTTTTGTTTTCATCCTCTAATATTTTTGTAGAATCACCCATAAGTGGTTATGTAACTACCATGTTTTTCCTACTAGATCAATGGAAAGCGACAAAAGGTAAATAAACCTATTATTCCGGTAAATCCATCTACCGCTGAGTGTTTAATTCCCCAGGTTCTATTAATTACGTACCCCGAAAGGGACTGGAAAAGGTGTAAATGGAGTGATCGAGCTTGCAATTTGACGCGGCAATATTTGCTTAAAGGAGTAGTTTTTAAAGGATTGCGGCAAACATTAAAGAACTACCGAACTAAATAACGGCGGGTTCCAGAGCCGAGTCGTTAGAATTTCATTATAACGGAAGCACGACGGCATATAGCCCTGGGAAAAACAGACGAAGCTAAATGCTTAGAATAAACAAAGCACCTACAATATTGACCTCTACCTACACCTAGGTTGAGATAATGGCATGGACACCTGCCTAAGACTTTGGTATCCCGGAAGGAAGCGCATGCCATCTGAAAAGGTATACGGTATCGACGATGTGGAGAGGAAAAGAGGAGAACCTGCCTTGATTTCACGTGTTCTGAAAAAAAAAATAACATAGTGATCTCGAAATTTAATATATTTGCTTTGATTCCTAAAAATATTAATCAGTAGTTGATTGATGCTTTTTACACATTAAGTCAGATTAGAACTGTAAACGCAATTCGGTTAATGATATAGTGTGCATCGCTTTTTTTCTCTTTAGAAATATACTAATGCAGATATTTTATTTATGAAACACTTGTTTTCAGTCATTACTACTTTAAGTGTTTAACTTTTAATTACATTAAGGTATCTGCAAATGATATTATTACACGCTGATTCAAAGTCAATAAAATATTTACAACAGCAAGTCTCGAATCGGATTTAGTTTAATTTTGTATTTAAATTTAAACACAAAAATATAAAAGGTTTAAAACAAAATTAGCAATTTGACTTAATTTATGTTTTCTTCATTTTATTTAGAGCTCGTCCAATGTTTTCTGGAAACCAAGTTCAGAAAAACGCAAGACTACACAAGCTAATCATTGAAGTTGATCATGGTAGACGAAAGGTTTCCAGACAAACCTTCTCCCATAGCAAGAAATTGAAAGGAAATCAATAAAGAGGAATTAAATAAGTAGTACCATCATCAATATACATATATATATATATATATATATATATATATATATATATATATATATATATATATATATATATATATATATATATATATATATATATATATATATATATATATATATATATATATGATTTGCGGTTGTTAGTCACGAGTATGATTTGCGGTTGTTAGTCACGAGGTCCGTTATGATACTTTCTCAAATCGCACAAAGATGTCAGGGCCAAATGTTAGATATTGGCAGATCCTTGACAGATAGATAATAAAGAATTGTGTAATTATCGACGTATTAGGCTCATTGGTCAAGGAGCACCATTGCAAGAAATAATGGAAGACTTTAATGACATATATGTAGGACTTTATGACGCGGTCTTTCAATAGAAGAAATATTTTGCTCAAAAGTCTTCAAATGAGACCCATTTTGATCTCAATATACTGCGCGAAGTCGTTACTGTTTGAAAATGTTCTTGCATTTTTCTGATATCTGCATATTACCGTAACTCCATGCATCGATGACACTTTATCAGTGCGGGTTATTTAGTTAGTCCGAACTTGTTTTCTATGTGGTGAAAAATGTCATGAACTTTTTTAAACAAGGAGGTACACAAATTTCTGATTAGATCATACCATTTCCAACGTGTCTGAATTTCCTTATCAGATATTAAAAATAATTGTATCTTGCAAGTAACATGTACTTTTATTTTTAATTTCTGATGCTTTGTTTAAATATACCTGGGTTCGAAACTCCGTAGAGTACTAATTTAATTTCTCTAACCTGTATGATAGTATTGGTTGTATTTATATATATATATATATATATATATATATATATATATATATATATATATATATATATATATATATATATATATATATATATATATATATAATTTTGTATGGCAAATAATATTTACTCATATATCGCTGCATGGCCATCCGGAGGCTGTTGTAATGCCACAAAACTCTACAAGAGACACTTCCAGATCATTTCTTTTGAGGTAGTTCACAATGAATTAAGGATAATTTGGAATGTATTACATCTTTCATTTATACCTAGAATAGAAAAGGCTTATAGGAATAGCTAACTGTGAACTTTTTAAGCTCAGTTGCAGGACAATACTTGGTACGTATGTGATAGCATCATGTGCACTTAAAATGTTTTCATGCAGACATGTTAAAGTTTCAGTTATAGAAATGTACGTTTTCAAGGATGTTCCATTATTTGGGAATCAAAATTATTAATAAAATTTGAAAATATTTGGAAAATATATGAGATCGCCTGGTGATCCCTTACAACTAAACCTCCTCAGATATATTCTAACTCTTTCGAATATGTTTGCAAATTCTATTTATTAACTTTCTAGACACCTAACAGTGTATTCGAAACTGTAAAAGTTTAAATATATCTTGTCATATACATCTTTTAGATAACTTAAATTATTGACTAATATATTTTCAATTACTATTTTTCAAAGTCATCCCTCGTATTTCTCTTTAGGGGGCCCCGAGTGGCCTAGTGGTCTAAAGCGCTGTCCGTTACGGATCACTGCCATCTCACCTCCGTCTGCGTGTGTTCGAGTCTAGGATTCGGCGAATGTGGCTATGGGAGAAAGCTTGCCAGTAGCTTCTCGTGGGTCCGTGGTTCTTTTCGGTGATTTCCCGGTTTCTTCCTCCACCATTAATACTGGCCGCAATGAATAGTCAGCCTATCGTGTGCTGAAAAAATGGCGTTAAGCCCAACAACAACAACAACATTTCTCTTTATAATCGCCTTTTTGAGACTGAATTTGACAAAATGATTAATCTATCATTCCTACACATATCTTTGTATTTTTCTTTTAAATTGAAATTCCTTATATCCAAGCAACTAAACAAGACGTTTTTTGATTATTAATTATCTTTTCTTTTCTCTAAAATGCGTAGGTCACAATGAGTGGTGTGCCTCGGGATATCCACAATTTGCCCAACATAAAATATTTATTTTCTTTACAGCTTAACAAGCAACAATAGGACCTCAAAACATTTCAGCCTAACATTGTGTCTGTCTGTACTTATTTTCTTATGACTGCGGGGTTAATCTTTTGCACCAGAAGAATCTTGGCTATAGGCAGATAGATCCAGTTACAATGAGGCGTGATGACTTGGATGGCGTATTTCTGTAATAAAATAGATTGGTATTTATAATTTGTCATTTTTGTTGACCAAAACGTCTAATCATGTAAGGAAATTCATCCTTAGAGATTACAAACGCATATTAAATTTGGAACACTTTAGTTCGAACAATCCAGTTTTAACATTCTGTTCTAATTAGGCTTAGGAATTTACGCCCAGACATTTTTTTTCCTAATTCCTTCATGAAATGTATTATGGTGCTCGAGCTTTTTCATTAATTAAAAGTAGAATCTAGATTTGATCATAAGGAGTGGAAAGGGTACGGATTGCTACATATTCCACCAAGTGATACCCTCAATCCCTCCATCATACAAAGACTAAACTCAATGAAAACGTTTCACAAGTGACATTCCCAAGCAGTGCCAAGAAGCTTAAATTTGATTTGACGTCACGCAACAATGTGAACGCACGACCCGTAATGTGGCCCATCATTTTCTTCTTTTCTTTAGATCAGTGTGAATTACATCAATATTTATTATTTGCACTATAATGTAGCAAGCAAATTGAATTCATATTGCTCTAACTTCTGTATTACATCGCAATTTGAAGCTGGCTACTGTGACATAGCAATAAAATCGATATTTTGTGAAGATCGTAACTTGTATTAGTAGCCTATATCGCTATTTATTGATTTGTGCTGTGACGAGTACGCAAGTCGAAATCATGTGTATTACATCTCAATTTTATGATGTGATTTACACATTAAATACTTTTTACTTTTTACTTCTTTTAAATACTTTTTACTTCTACCGAGAATCGAATCACAAACTTTTCTCTCTCGAATCACATGCATTGCCCCCTCCTCATTCAATCGAAATCAAAAACTAACATTGTACAAAGCTAAATTATAAAGTTTTCCCTGTATGCTAACAGACGACTTTGATTACCTCTAAAATAAAATGACACCATTTTTACTACCTTATCATTCACATTTCGAATAGCATTATTGTAGGGATGCCATATTAATCATTCCTTCTATTTGGATACGTACTTTTGTGATCGAGATTTATTTTGTTATTATAGAAAATATTGATTTTGATTTTAGTATTGTCTCTATGTAAGGAGGCTTTTGTCTTACCACCACCACCATATGTACGAATGCGTAAGCGATATAAACAACGCGCGTGGTTACTCAAACACCGTCTACTCCCATCTGTCGCACATATAAAGCAAAAACAGTCACAAAAGATTTATAACAGACAGATGGTTTGTTATGAATTGAAAGTTGGGTCATCTACCATATCCTGCTCTGCTTCGTTGGAAAAAAGTTAGAAACTAATTGGAATGGAGCCGTAATATTATTACGTAATATTACGGAGGAAGACGACCGAGACGCAGTTTATAAAAACGCCATAAGCGGTGATGTAAAGACTTCATTTAATGTATGGTTCGAGTGACTGAGTGGCTGACGATAAAATTATGTAAAATTTAGACCATAAAAAAGAACAAGTTAAAGAAAACGAAATGTAAGCGAAGAAAGGCTCATGCTACTCAAATCATGACAACGTTGTCGTAGCCTCAACGTACGATCTGATCCTATACCTTACAATGGAGAAAATAAAATTATCGTCAAAGACAAAGAGATAATTAATTATTAATTAAGAAATAATTATAGTTACAATTTATTACCTAGGCAGAGTTATGTTGTTGTTTTTTTTTTTTTTCCTCTCAGGAAATTTGGCTTATGATAAAGTTATTAAACCAAGTAGATTGTATTTGAATGTGCCTTGTCCACCAGGACAGATAACGTGAGATTCTCGCTGTCCAAATTAGGCTTAGGATAGTATATTTGGATATACTACGATATTCATTGCATACCATATTTACTACGATTTATTGACATTTCCAAATGAGGTAGTAATACACAAAAATTCAGTAGAAAACGGGAAGCAGCTGTAAGTTGTACTAATATGGCAGACTATTAAAAGTAAATATCAGATAAAAAGGGAAACGATATTTCACACGTATTTCTATAACGATTTGCATTGATTCCGGTATTAAATAAGACGGATAATTAATTTATTTCAGCACATGGAATGAACATGTTCAAAATTGTTGACGGTAGGCAGGGATTGTGCCGTGTGTGAATCACAAATTACAAGTAAAACTTTTCCAATAATTTTCAGACAATTATTGTGTGTATATATATATATATATATATATATATATATATATATATATATATATATATATATATATATATATATATATAAAGAGAGAGAGAGAGAGAGAGAGAGAGAGAGAGAGAGAGAGAGAGAGAGAGAGAGAGAGAGAGAGAGAGAGGGGGGGGTTATCCCAAATTCCACGACAATATGATAAACATAGATGGGGGAATATAGCTAATATTCAACAGGAAACGAAAATCCAGGCAAACATAGTGCACAATGCATACGAGTTGTTCATGCGGAGGTATTGCTTACTTACAATACACTTGCAGATTTCAAGCAATTTAAAATAGGTATATCGGATTAGAAATAAGAGATGTGATGAATAGAGAAGGCAGTAAGAGCAATCTTAAAATACTGCTAAAAGCAGTTCAAGGCCAGCACTTAAGCCTCTCAGCACTTAAGCTTCAGTACTTGAGATTTTTGGTTTACCGACTTTACATGTTTATAACGTGCGCCTGAGACTCTGTCATCCTTTATCTCATTAACGTTGCATTATTCTCAGAGGACGTATGTTCTATCTCTATATTGGTTGCATATGAAAGTAAATTTAATAAAAGAAGGAAAAGAAAAGCTAGTTTCTTGAATGCAACTCTTTGCGAACAGGATTTCTTTTCTTTTATATGTTGGCTAAGACGGGGTTATACATTTAGACGGGTTTGGCTGTATATGTATGTATGTATGTATGTATGTATGTATGTATGTATGTATGTATGTATGTATGTATGTATGTATGTATGTATGTATGTATGTATGTATGTATGTATGTATGTATGTATGTATGTATGTATGTATGTATGTATGTATGTATGTATGTATGTATGTATGTATGTATGTATGTATGTATTTGTGCTACTTAATATATATAAAACGATGTATTCAGGTAAATGTAGATCGCTTTATGACTAATTGAAGTGGTGTCTAGACAGTGACAGTGTATGTTAAACTGATGTTAGATCTCAAAATACCTTTATTTTAGTCAAAATAATTTACAGTGAGCTTAGCCCAAATATTGTTGTATGTCTTTGATGCGCACCAAAAATTCAACAACAATTGCCCCTGGTCTGAACATCAAAATATAACAATTCGATATTTAATACGGTGTTATTGCATGCACAAGTCACGTCGCATAGTGATGTAAACGTAGTCGCTAGGAAGATTTTACAATAAAGGGTCATTTAAATTAGTGCTAAAGTATTCGACAAAGAGAGGAAACAGTACCAAAAAAAAGAGTGACCAGAGAACATTACACCCGATTGCAAAGGCTTTAATTAAAAGTAACAACTCGGTCAAAGCCATTTGATTTTATAAAGAACGGTACACACTAATCCGTAAGTCGCGTGCGTTGAGATTGCCCAATGGCGTTCAACTTCCAGGATAATTTTCGTAGTAAACGAGGACTATTAAAATCGGACAATAGGACAATATATAATCTCCTTTCTCCCGAGAGATTGATTCGCTGTTTCATGTTTTCCGCCCAATCAATAAATAAACAGTTATATCCTGCCGAAGCGATTAGAGCAAAATGTCTTGCCCAGGGACAAATTAGGTAGGTGACCAGGACCGGTTTTTTTTTAAAGGATTCGAACACTCACCACTCTTGTTGTGAGGTATGCACATCAACAACTTTGCCGCTACGGCTATTATAATTAAAGTATTGCAGAATTTAAGATGCAGTCACCGTCTCATGTTAGATGGGTAAGAAAAATGTAAAGGGTGCAATCGATCGGTACCTAATTTTTAATTAAATTGTATGCATATATGTATGTATGTATGTATGTATGTATGTATGTATGTATGTATGTATGTATGTATGTATGTATGTATGTATGTATGTATGTATGTATGTATGTATGTATGTATGTATGTATGTATGTATGTATGTATGTATGTATGTATGTATGTATGTGCGTGCGTGCGTGCGTGCGTGCGTGGATGTATGTATGTATGTATGTATGTATGTATGTATGTATGTATGTATGTATGTATGTATGTATGTATGTATGTATGTATGTATGTATGTATGTATGTATGTATGTATGTATGTATGTATGTATGTATGTATGACAATCAATTAGCTTTGACATGCAGCAGGACTGTGAGATTTCTGGGGCTCTTTTTATACGTTTGCGTTGCAAGCAATATGATAAATCTCAAATTGCTCATTTTTTTAATGTTTAACCTACCGTAAATTTGTACAATTTTGTGTGAAAGGGTGTTAACATGAGAAACTGCACTATTACTTCATACATCTCCGTTTATGTTCACAAAATAATATGATGCTTATGCTACACATTTACAATGGCTGTGCGTGCGTGCGTGTATGTATGTATGTATGTATGTATGTATGTATGTATGTATGTATGTATGTATGTATGTATGTATGTATGTATGTATGTATGTATGTATGTATGTATGTATGTATGTATGTATGTATGTATGTATGTATGTATGTATGTATGTATGTATGTATGTATGTATGTATGTATGTATGTATGTATGTATGTATGTATGTATGTATGCATGTATGACAAACAATTAGCTTTGACTAGTCTATGTCTACTTTCATTTCATTATCCATACGGATCATCTATATATCTGATATTCATGCATAACACAAGACAGCTTCCAAAAATATCGATGACCTTTTGCTTCAGAACTTCTAGGCGTTTCTCCATATGCTATCCGGTGTCCTAGTATCAATTTCCGTTTCATGATTTTATCATACCCGTTTGTCGGACATACTGTCATACTTATATCACGTGGACATTGATACAAATTGCGTCTTTACTTAAGTAACTGTATCGCAAGCTTTCATCTTAGTAATAATCAAATATTCGCTAGATTTGAATCAAAACGATATTCCGCAGCGCTATTGGTTATTTTAAAATGTCAATCAATTTTAAAACAACTTTAAATCTCTCTCAGTGCAATCTTAATTGGTTGTGGTAATATTCAAATGAGTGCGAGATTGCTGTTTTCGATTATTTGTAATATAAAATATAATGAAATGTCAAACATATAATGAAATGTCAAAACATATATATGAAAGTCTCTTCAAAAGATTTCTTACTTTTTTTTTTATTAATCCCTAATTTAAATACGCTCAGCACACAGTTGAGCAAAAAGCCGTGCACGCAAAATACGCAAAATCAGGCTCATTTAAACCAACCCATTTATACTGATTGTGTGTTTCCGACGCAACCCAATAACCTATTTATGAACTAAAATATGCATGTAATGACAACTTAATAATGAGAGAGAGAGAGAGAGAGAGAGAGAGAGAGAGAGAGAGAGAGAGAGAGAGAGAGAGAGAGAGAGAGAGAGAGAGAGAATAAACAAGCGTTCAGCTTAGCACAATCTCGTGTACGAAATTATTTGCTTGAAATGTCTAAGCCTTGATCCTTTTCTGCCTTCCATCATGAAGCAAAGGGCACATTTATTGTGAAAATGGTTCGTTTGTCTGCTGAGAGACCCTCAACCCGAACGTGTAAAGCTCTTAAGGTCGGACCAATGGCTTGAAAGTCAGAGGACATTACGACGTCATCGGGGGCTGCTCTTGGAAATGGCACATAACCGGGATTTGTTGCTGAATTCAGTTTGCAAGTTCGATCCTTTGCTTCCCCAACCCAGGACGGAGCATTGGCTGAGTACTGGAGGGGAGTTCAACGTGAACGCGGAATCTTGCTCCCTAAAGTAGACAAAGTTTCCCGGTAGACTGCATGCTCTGCACCTTGCTGATGATGGTGCAGCTAAATGCCTAACATTTCTAATTTTTCTATGTGAATTTATTGATAAACCTCCTTTTAGATAATATGCAGCAAAGAAGTTATATGAATTAATATGATGGGAAGAAAAGCAAAGCTTACTAGCTTAATGTTGATTGCAACATACATCTGCAACCAAATTACCTTGAGCTTTCCTGCTACAAATCCATACAAAAAGCAAAAGGTTACATCGTATCTACATCTTATCCCTATATAGTTTGCGAACAAATGTAGCCTCAGTGGCTACAAGGTAGCGACGGACTGAAAGAGAGAAAAATGCAACTGAAGGAAAAATTCACAACTGTGGTGTCTGCTTGAATAAGTTTCAATAGAAACAGAGTGAAAACTATATCGTTCACTTTTTTCAAGGCAATGTGTAAGCATATTATCTTGACGTCTGCTGCGTTTCTTCTAGTCTTCTCTCTAAATATTTCAAGATAATTACCCAGTCTTTATTTATTTTGTGACAAAATACCGATAACAGTCTTGCGGACCTAACAGTCACTATGATAAAATGGTTTACTTCCAGGCAATCGTTTCGACTTTATTTCTGTCTCTCTGTTATTAAAATAGAAGTAGGGGCACTTATTTGAGTATTAAACAGGAGAATGAAAGTATCAAGATAGGGTTTTGTTTATAGATTCCCAAACAGTTAAAAACGGTACAGTTGTCAAATCCATCATCAACTATGGGTGACTAGGCGAGTTGGAATGCCTTTTATACAATGATAGAAACAATCTGTAACACATGTTTATTCTAATTTGCAATTAAATTGCACTTTACAGTATTGTCTGATAAATATATTCTGTAGTACTTTCTGACTTAAATAAAATTTATGATGCCTGTAGAGAGATTACATTTTGGTACTCGAAAATCCATTTCCCTTTTGGAATAAAGCAGCTTCATCACGTATGGTGAAAATTTATATCACTGATGAAGACGTATGCCATGGAAACGCCTTGCGAAAATAAAAAACGATCTTAGCAGTCACAATTTTAACATCACAGTAGAAACCACTTCCACCCAATATATATGTTAATTCATGAAATAAGACCTGCTTCAGATATGCTGCAATGTAAACGCCATTTCATACAGATTAAGATACTCTTTATCAACTGATCGCTAATTAAAGGAAGCATAACGTTTGCTTAACACCTTCCTTACTTGCCAAACGGATCATACTTGGAATGTAGGCCGATTGCTTCCATCCGGATCATCTGGGCTATTCACGAAACAACGACTGACCGAGATGGTCAGGATGGTATAATCCTGCATCGTCACTGGAAGTTGTGTTGGGTACCAATTTAGAGGTGTTATCATCAATCTATAGATCACGGCTCAGCCGTTTAGATTCTCTGTAACACTTCTACTTCTGTTCTATAACTTTATAAGAAGTTTGAAATTAAGGCATGAACCTTGGCATATTTGTACATCATCGGTGGAAGACATGTTGTTTACCTCTTCGAGGATCCAAATTTCAAAGTCACAATCACAGCTCAGTATTTTTCTTATACACTTTCTTTTGCAGTCAATAACTTTTGAAGTCTTAGACATTAAGCTATCCAATTTGGCATGCACGTGTTTCATAATTAGTAATCGTGTTGTGTACCGCAATAGGGGTCCAATCTTCAAGGTCAATAGCATGGTTGTTTATGTTGAATGTTTCTATTACACTTTCCTTTCCACTCACTGTGTTTGACAGTGCGTGTGTGTTCAACTCTCTGTGTTTGTCAGTGCGTGTGTGTGTTTAGATTTTTAACGTAGCTTTAACAATTTGAGACACATTGCTACAATGTTTGCAGTATGGCAGTTTATGATGATGTCTATCAATGGGCCGTGATGCCGCATACATGTATCATCATTTCCCACACAGTCACATTATCCAGACACCAGGCGGACGAGTTCAAACATTATCACCATCAGTCACATAGTCTGGTAGACCGTTTGTTGAACCGTACGTGACCGACCAACCAACTTCCTCCATTCCTCTCGATTTTCCGTTTTGCTCAATGAGTCGCTCAGTGTCAAGTCTGTCCACTCCAGAATGATGTTTTCCCGCCTCTTTCTCTGGCTGCCTCTCTTTCTCATTTTTGTACAGTGCCTTGCAGGATTGTCTTGGGCAGTCCTGATAATCGTGAGACATGCCCATACCACCGTAGTTTACGGTTTTTTTTCACTGTGGTCAGGAGGTCGTCATGAGGTCTAATGGCTTGTCTGATTCACTGCCGTATTTATTCATTGGTCACACGGTTTTTGTATGAAATGCCGAGAATCTTTCGGAAGCATCTCATCTCTGTGGCCTGTATCCTTATCTCTACAGAGATAGAGAGATATGGAAATCACCAGTGAGAGCATCAGTCTGACCTTTGAACTGAGTGCAATGTTCTTGTCGCTCCAGATGGGTTTCAATTTTGTCAGCACTGCTGTTGTCTGCACAATCCTGGAGAGTAAGTCAAGCTTCGATCCTTCATCTGTTACAATTTTCCACAAATACTTGAAGCTGTGGACGGTTTATGGTTTCGTACCTTGGACCCTGATGTCAGTGTTGATGCCCTTGGTGTTGGTTATCATCAGTTTAGTCTTCTCTGCACTGATTTCCATGCTGTACGTTGCCAAGGTTTTGTTGAGGCTCTCTACTAATCTAGCTAGTTCTTACTCTTTTCCTGCTAATCCATCAATGTCGTCGACAAAACGTAAGTTGGTGACTGTTCTGCCTCCGATGCTGACTGCCCTTCATGATTTTAAGCGTGTCAGTAATGATTCTCTCCAGAAAGATGTTGAATAATGTGGGAGATAGCAGACAGTCTTGTATGACTTCCACTGTGGTTTTGTATCAGTCCCCTGTGTTACAGTTGAAGTATTCTACACTGGTGGTCTTGTCAAAGAGGTGTTCTATTACTGTAATGAGGTTGGCATTGATGTTGTACAGTCTTGCGCTCCTGAATGAGATCTCTGTGTCTTTGTGTCGAAGTGCAGAGGGCAATTCGTTCCACGTTGCTGGGCCCTGGTATGTAAAAGAACGTTGTCCATATGATTTCAACTTCATAGTGGGAATATTGAGTATGCGAGTGCCAGTAGAGGAACGTAATCATCTTGCAGATGTATACACATGGGTGGGGTCAGATAGGTATGTTGGACTGGAGTCCATCAGTGAAACATAGCACAGAGAACAAATTTTGTGTTTAATTCTGTATCGTATGGATAGCCAGTGTAGGGTACAGAGCAGAGGAGAGGCGTTCTCTGATCGTGGTACTCTAAGGATGATCCGAGCAGCAGTGTTTTGAACTTTTTGAAGTTTCTGAAGTAGATATTGAGATGAGCCAGACAGAATTGAATTACAATTGTCTAGTCTTGAAAGTACTAAGGAACACAACAGTGTTTTAGTGACATCAACTGATAGATACTTGCGAATGGAGCTGATGCGTCTCAGCTCAAGATATGCAGCCCGGCAAATGTTCATGACATTTTGATGCAATGAGAGAGTACTGTCAAGAGTGACATCGAGGTTTCTTACTAACTTCTTGAATTTAATGTTGGTGTTGCTGATATTTATTGTCTGAGGTAAAGGATGTGAATGAGAAAGTCTTTGTCTTGTAATAGAACGGCTTTAGTTTTATCATCATTCATCTGCAGCTTGTTACATGTCATCCATGATTTCACATCCGAAATGCACCTTCTATGCATTTAGAGTGGTTTAAAGCGCTGCCCGTTAAGGATGTGAACGAGAAAGTCTTTGTGTGGTTGGTTTCTGTTTTATCATCATCCATCTGCAGCTTGTTACATGTCATCCATGATTTCACATCAGAAATGCACCTTTCTATGCCTTGGATGGTAGCTGCAACTTCAACTGGATCGCTATATTTATATATTTGGGTGTCATCAGCATAGAATTGGTGAGACACTGGATGATGATCTATGACACTTGAGAGTGGCTGAGTGTACAGATTGAAGAGAACAGGTCCAACAACAGACCCCTTGTGGAACACCACAACATAGATCAACTAAGCTGGAGTGTTTTCCGTTTGCGGAAGTAGGGCTGTATCTTGAATGCCAAATACATGCTGGAGACGGTGAAGTAGTGCCAAATACTGTAGTCAAATCAAGGAGAGTGAGGACTATAGTCTTTCCACCATCCAAAGCAGAGAGAAGGTCGTTGACTACTTTTAGAAGAGCAGTTTCAGTACTGTGGGGAGGGCGATATGCAGAATGTACATTGCTAAATAGATTTTGAATTTAGATGAGATACAAGCTAGGGTAGAACAACTTTTTCTAAGAATGGGATATTAGAAACTGGGCGGTAGATCTTTATATCATTATGATCAGGTGTTGGCTTCTTCAGCAGAGGGTTTACAATGGCAGTTTTGTAAAATGATGGGAACTCCCCAGATGAGTGAGACGTATTAATAATAACAGTTAATGAAGGCAATATTGGATCCAATCACTCTATTAGCAGTACCGTCGGAATCGAATCCAGTTCACATGACTTTGTTCATATGTTAGCATGCTAAATATATATATTTAGCTGAATTAACACTGTATAGGCATTATTCGGTACACTAATTAATTATATTTGTTCCTGTTCCTCAAGCATCTAAACCTTTGTAACCGCCATGTGGCCACCGGTTGCTTAGTGCTTCAAAGCATTTTAAACTTGGTACTCTACGGAAAGCCAATTTCCAAATATAATTCAATACCATTTTGTTAGGTATTTGGAAGGCCTAAAGAGCTTAGGCAAATGTACAAAAATCGATGGTATCATTCTGACTGTTGATACAAAATTCTTTACTAGGGCTTGACCAAACAGCAATGCTGACATCAGATCTATTGTGGGAGACACTGCCTGTTTAGTCGGATCCAAATGAGGCGGTTTCAGATGTATGCATTATGTCCTTTTGATAAAGCAATAGCGTGCATGTTCAATAAACAGCCTATCGTGTCCTAATTCTTAAAGTATTTAATTTTTATCGAAACTTGAAACGTAATTATTTTAATCCTTTTCATTTCATATTTCTATCATCGATGCTTGAAATATGATTGTTTCTATCTTTGCTTGCACTCTTCGTAATTACATTAAGTTAGATTGAACCGAGGTCGTTTAAAAAAAATCGTTGTCTTTAATTTGCTTTATATTTGTCTGGGATCTTAGTTTATTCAGTACCAGTGTCATTTTTGAGGAAACAACTTTTTATTTATTTATTTATTATTCATTCCCAAAGTAAGAACCATTGAATTTCTTTAAGACCATGAATACGTGATTTTAAGCATGTACTAATTTTTACGATATTCTGGGAAGATGACCACGTGACCTCATACGGGAATCTTTTGCGTTTAAGATAGTCTAATAACTCATGTTATAAGAAAAATTAATCAGTTGTGTTTGATACTCAAAGGTGTTTTGTTGTGATTACTTTGAGCCAAAATTTTATTTTTGGGAATTATTGATTCTCTTCCTGCAAACTACTAGTGCTCATCATAATTCTTGGACAAAAGAAATTTATCAAAATGTATTCTGAAATTCTAAACTGGAATATTATTGTCTGTGATTCAACAAGGAACTGTTTACACGACAAAACTTTGAAGGTTACGACATACGTCATCGCCTTCCATCTTGGAATTTCAGTGGGATTCGAACTGTGGTTCATTTAAGAGTTCGTTGATAGGACTTCTATTTTTTTAATTCTTGGATGATTTTTGGATTTGATTCATAAATAGTAAGTCTTTTCTCTCATTTTTACCTTGAATTTCTATATAAATGTATTATTTTGTTAAATTTTACAAACCTTGTTGTCTTCCATCATTTCTTGTTACCTTTGTACGAGCCTAGACACACAAACCCACCCTCCATATATATATATATATATATATATATATATATATATATATATATATATATATATATATATATATATATATATATATATATATTGTTCTTATGTATTAGCTAATAAACGTTATCTTTTTGACTGTGTTGTAATGTATATTATATTTCATACGAAAGTTGACTTAAATATTCAGCTAATGTATTATAATTTGAAATTGGCAGAGACGGGATCAAATGCATGATAAAAGCTACATATTTATTACGTCTTACCAAAAAAAGAAATAAAACAGCCTTAAATCTTAAGGTCTTTTCATACTAAATAAATAATTATATGTGAACAATGTTTGTAGGAGTTACAATGGATTTTATTCTGCCGTTCCTTTAGTACCATATTTCACATTCCTTGCTTATCTCTCTGTATGTGCATGTTGTCACGTTTCTCCTAATGTTTGGATGTTTAAAAGTCACATAATTCTGACACATGACTAGGAATTGAAAGGAAAATTTGGAGAAAATGCCGTACATTGATGACTTAAGGATACTACAGTCATCAGTCATCAGCTTCGAATATAATCTGACCTTTTATTCGCGAAACACGAGTACCAAAACTCCGACCAAATCTTAAGGTCTCGAAAAAATGTTACAGAATCTGCAACATTTATCATAATAAAGTCAAATTATTGAACTTTCTACTAGATTACTTAATTCAGCGACGTGGATTTGCTTCATATCTGATTTGGTGAGTTCGAGCTTGATTTGTGTTTAGGGTGCAGAAACTGTGGAGAAAATAGCAAAATATTAGTCTGGGCCACCAATTAATCGCTTATCCCGAAACGAAACTTTTCAGAAACGTTATTTCACCACAGGCTAGTTCAATTTAGAGAACTTGTTCGCTCAGTCTATCAAGTACTTATCTTCTTGACATGACCGCATATGTTGCATTACTCGGTCATTAGGGCATCCCATTCCCATCTTATCTCGGGTGTTGTACGTACTGCTCGTCCGCTTGTATCATGTCTCAAGGTCAGTATTGAGACCCAAGATGGATGTATTTTACGCATTTGATATTACTGGTGTATTTAGTATAGTTTATATAATAGAAAATGTATCACTACAAAACTAAACAACCGAGTCAGAGATGAGAAAGAGGGTGGGTGTTATCGCAACGATTCATTTGCCTACGGAACTAATTATGATATTGAAACGCGCGCGCACATACACACACCGACACAAAATTCCAGTTATGAACTGACCGAGTTTTCTGCAATCCGATTGGATATAAACAATCACGTGCTATTGGTCTTGAATTTTCACCTATAAGTAAATTATGCGGACTACTTTTGTTCCCAGTTACCAGATCATTCTATCTGAGGCTTTATCTATGCCAACGCATTTCACCATATTAATAACAATAATCTCCCACCTACCAACCCCTTTTTTTGGACAAAAAGTCGTAACTCCCTGTTTAAAATCTCCGGGGGTTTTAAAACAATGTAATCACACATTCATTCATTATTCCCAACACTTACAAAGGCGTTCTGTAGTAACGCGGGTCCTAAAGTTAACGTTTGGCGAATATATCAAGATATTATAAATGTCTATTTGGTGTTCTTTGCTCTTTATTAACAAGCACTTAACTTTCAGGTTAAATCATATGATTGTGGGAAACGATCGATAAGCAGGCATCATGTAGAGTACAGGCTACGCCAGACGCATTATTCTGATAAAAGTACTTTACGATGGCATATACCTGTCCTAATGCTAAGATCTAAATGTACATGATGCACAACATGATAACTGGATGCTACTTGAATCGCTCTTTTCTGCCACAAGTACCAGAGAGCGACAGCAACTTAACTGACAGAATTAAAACAATGCGTCAACGAGATTGGGCGTACCAACACGAGCATGGCTGTCTATGGAATCAGTACACAATTAATAAAATCCGGTTCAGTACCCACGAATGTAGTCCCAGTCTATTTTTAGATCACTTTTTCCGGTCTAAATTTGGTGGTGATACTAGAGTTAGATTTTGGCATTCTTGGTAAGGATTTAAAGGCAATTGATTATTCTTTAATATGTGAGCTTATGGTGTGGTTGTCTGTGTGTATTTCGGCGACAGTGCACATTGAGTAATAAGGTCATGGTGATGATCTGGAAGTGAAATCTGTGTTCCGTTGCCTGGTGTTTTGTTTACAATTCAGCCTCTCAAAAAAATGCAGGTCAACCCTTGACAAGAACTAAACCGTAAAGTCATCTTTGAAGGTAGTTTAGATTAACATATGATTTGTATTGATTGTCACACAGTGGAAAGTTCAGTACTGAGAAACAAATGTAGAGACCATATAGTAAAATTAATTGTGTACTATGGCCATATGCCGATCACGGATTGTTTAAAAAAACCGGAAGTTACAATGAAACGTAAAAAAACTGTGTACAACAATGTTTTTAAGTTAATATCTATGAACAACAATATCTGTGTACAAAAATGTTTTCAAGTTAATATCTATGAACTGGTGTAGCAACCAGAAATCAACATTCATATCGGTAATATTTTAACTCGTATTTGTTACCATAGATTCCATCTATTACTTCTTGATAAATATGGTAATCATTTGATCTGACTCTTACAGACAGACATTGGACATTATATGACGCCAACTGGTTACAGTGATCTCGATTTTAGATATCGATTTTATTCAAGAACACGGACATACAGATATACATTTAAGAAAAAGTGAAATTGATGGTTGCATTCTTAAAATAGTGTACTCGCCAGCGTTTCTGACATTTTCCTGTGCAAAAACTATAGATGCAGAATTAGTGACTTATGGTCATTCAGTGTATATGAGGCAAGCACGCAATAGGTGGTGCAATGCAGAAAATCACAAACAACCTCGAATACCTCGATGCCAAAGAACCTACGATATCGTAGAAAGCTACAATACAACTTTGCCAAGAAATCATATGTCAGGATTTACGAGCCAATGTGCATGCAGAAATTATTCCATTTTGCTTTGACATTATGTTCCACCAGCTGTTATTAAAGGTCAGGGTTACAATACGAGCAAGGAGATCTCACTAAAAGTGGACATAACCTTTGTTTTTGAAAGATCGAGTTTTGTAGAATGCAAGAAAAACGGATCCTAAAACAAAACTTGCCTTACGCAAGCGTAATGTTGAACAATATGATTATCATGGTTTAAACAATAACCTAAAGAAAATTTAATATGATGACCATACTGAGTTCATATGAGCCGTTCAAACACTGCGGTACGAAACAATATAAATGCTGGCGACTCTTGACTAATGATGACGGTGGGTTGGGTGGGGCTACGTATTCAAATGCAGCTTGAAGAGTGAATGAAATAAAACTGCTATCTGTTTTCATTAGAAATGTTTTGTTCATTATATCCGCTGATATGATGTCAGAAAGAAACAAAAAGAAAATTGTAATTATCTGGATTAAATGATCATGTTTCTCCTCTATTTATCGATTTGTAAATTTTCCTAATCACTCACAAAAAGACATACGAATGAATGAAACATTAATCATTAATTATTGTCTGTTATTTAAAAACGTGTAGTATAAGTGGAAATTATATAAGGACCCAAGAAAAAGAAACAAACAATTTGAGAAAAGATGAATTGTTATGTCGCAATGGCACGGTAATATATTTAAGATAGAATATTGCTGTGAGAAAATGGTACACAGCCAGACAAACACACACATAACCAGACACACACACACTCTCTCTCAATTGATTGATTGATTGATTGATTGATTGATTGATTGATTGATTGATTGATTGATTGATTGATTGATTGATTGATTGATTGAACTCTCTCTATCTTGATTGAAGCTTGTTCCCCAATTCACGACACTGCATTTGAGATGCCAAGTTTGTTTATGGCTATTGTCTTACAATTACAGCACCGAGACAATTGGTATAGTTCAGGGCATTGACCGATAATTTAGTCTAGTTGGAGTAAAAGTTCAGTTTGGCATGGCAAGATCAGTGGCGGATTTAGTACAAATGAGGCCCTGTGCTAGTTAAGTTATGAGGACCCTTACTTTTGAAAAATTCGTCGCAATTTGTTGTTTTTTTTGTTTGTTGTTGTTGTTGTTGTTGTTGTTGTTTGGTCAAGAAGATGTGCCCCTCTGGCCAACAGAGGCCCCGTGCTTAAGCACACCTAAGCACAGTGGTAAATCCGGTACTGAGCACGATACGCATTATCTGTCTATCACGGAATGGATATTTAAATGAGCATAAAATTTTACTAAGCATGTGACTCCAGATAAGAAAATCGTTCTCAAAACGAATAAATCCAGCGGATTTTTTTTTTTTTATTTCATGTCAACTGGTTGTAGTATTGTACCCAGCCAGTGGTACAAAAAGGCTAGGCAGCGTTTCAAAGCATTTCTAAATAAAACTGTTAACATGCTACGGTCTACTTAATTCTTTGTCGCCGGCTTGCAGACATTCGGCGAATAAAGAACTGCAATTATGGATAAATTCGTAACTATTCGAGTTAATTTAACTTTTATCGATACTTAATTACGTAGTGTATCGATTACTCTTCTCTCAACAGGAAGCGTTACACATCAGCATGCTTTTCACCTGCTTTCGTGGCATAAAATGCATATTAGGTTACAGGATCCTAACGCGTTATCTCCAGTGCTATGTAAAATATTTGTTTCTTTATCGGCATGACGGAATGTTATTTTAGAAATATCTCGATGCGGATACATTTATTGTTTTTGAACTAATTCCTTCAATGTCTGATTTACTTGAACATTCTCCTTCAGTTCAAAAATCGAGACAAAGGAAAATACTATTGTCACTGTTCATACGGACTATGGAAACAACATTGTGAAACACTAATATATGAAATGAAATGAATAATGACCAGATAAATGAATAAAGGGCTGTTTGAATGAATGAATGAATGAATGAATGAATGAATGAATGAATGAATGAATGAATAATTGACACATGAACAAACGAATAATTTGACGAATACATAAATGAGTGAATAAATTATTAATAAATAAATAGGCGATAGGGTGAATGAATGAATTAACTGGAAGTTTCGCTAATTAAATAATGTGTGAATGAATTACGCTCGCTCGGTTAGCAGCATTACACCATTTTATACAAAATTTTCAGTTTTGTTTCATTCCGAATAACAGGTATCTATTTCAGTCATGAAAAATGTTTCTAATTTTCTTACAGAGAAATGGAAGAATTTATATCAGGACATAGTGATATTATGGCAGTCTCTTAGATTTCATCCCGAATGTTCATTACAATAATTTATAAAGTATATAGTACTTTATAAGGAAATGATTTGTGAATTTAATACTGAAAGTTTCTAGAGAGCTCAAGTCTTTGTTTGTTAGTATTGTCATTTTTTTGTTCTTAAATTTGCTTCATGATTTTATTGGAAACATTGGTGCAGGACTGCTTGAAGGATTCCTTTTTACCAATAAATCCTTGGTATAGTAAATTTGGTTTTAGTTGCAAAGAGTTTTTGTTTATGGGATAAATGAGTACATATTTACGTTTCCCTTTAAATTTTATCTCAAAGACAGTTATTTTTCATCATAAACAACACTTCTACGATCCTTTATATTACATAAATATGTTTTTCTTTCTCGTACTCCCATTTTGTAAAGCAATTAAGAAAACCTGAAATTTGGCGCCTGTTTAGGACAGTTACGTAATAATCAGCTAATGGTCACGTGTCAAGTATCCACACTGCTTGATATAAATAACTCTGACATACTTAACCCGTAATGCACCGAAGTCGTGACAGTTTCTTATCTGGCACAAATTCTTCCCATTGCCAAGGCCGTTGTCAGCTATTTTTGAATGAATCTGACATCAACGAATCGATGACACAACATGGGCGATTTCAATATCTATTATGAAATTCGGTCCAGCCGATCAATTAAGTTAATTGAATTTAACATATAAGCACATCGCTGCTATTTAAATTTTTTATTACAATACTTGTACAAATTTCTTTCTACATCTCTAGGCATTTGAGGAATCGAAAGGTCGACCGTGAACTGATTAAATTCTATTAACATAATACAATTTAGACTAATATCCCTTATCTCTAAAAGTTGTTCTTAGGTATCAGGAAAGAGAACTTTACACACGAACGTACCTTTCTGTAATACCAACATTGCATTAGTTTTAAGAGACGTGTCCTCTTTCCCTCCCCAATCTCCCATATATCTATAAAAATGACCCAAATATTTGCAAACTGAAATCACCAGGTGAAGATGGGCAACAACACGCGTTATTCCCAAGAATGTTAAGGCCATGAATGCGTTTACCACAAAATAAAGATCAAACTATTAAACCACGTCAACAACTGGAAATGAAAGTAATATAGGTGTAATCAAGACTACTGTACCTTGCCTATTGTGTACTCCAGCACAGTTTGATTCGATCATTCCTACTCAACACTGACATCGTTCGTTTGGTGATGTCATTGAACTAGGCGATGATCAGTCGTCCTTGATTGTGGATTCATAATGTCCTGTTTCCCTGATGTTAAGGACCACTTATTCTAACAAGCTTCACCTTTGAAGGGCTAATTTGTAACACACTGTAGATGTTAGAATTTACACACCACTATGTATGTATGTATGTATGTATGTATGTATGTATGTATGTATGTATGTATGTATGTATGTATGTATGTATGTATGTATGTATGTATGTATGTATGTATGTATGTATGTATGTATGTATGTACAGTGGCGTATCTAGGCGGGTGCGTGGGGTGCGGACCGCACCGGGTGACACCATCTCAAAGGGGTGACACCAAAGGAAAAATTGTAAATTTTACAGAGCAGACGTTTTAAAGAATGCATTAATATATATATATATATATATATATATATATATATATATATATATATATATATATATATATATATATATATATATATATATATATATATATATATATATATATAAACAGAAAAAAGATTTTAACATGCCTAGCTAGATGAATCATTGCAGATCGAGCCATCATTTTCCTCCTTAATTGTGTGTGTTGTATGTGTGTGTGTGTGTGTGTGTGTGTGTTTGATTTGGGTGGGATCACTGAGCGCATGGCTAAACCGATTTTCGTATAAGTTACTCATGGCCTGGGTTCGATTTCTGCTTAAGATGTAATATACAATTTGATTACATTATTGTCATTCAATATATATTTCTTGTGCTACATTATAGACAGTCCATATAAATTAATTGTGTTAAATTATTGTCATTCAATATACATTTCTTTCGTTATTTTATTTTCATTTAATATACATTTCTCGTTTTTCATTAATGTCCTTATTGTCTATATATATATATATATATATATATATATATATATATATATATATATATATGTATATTCTTGTGTAACAATATTGTCAATCAATATTTATATATATATATATATATATATATATATATATATATATATATATATATATATATATATATATATATATATATATATATATATATATATATATATATATATATATATATATATATATATATATATATATGCATATTCTTGTGCAATAATATTGTCAATATATATATATATATATATTCCTTGTCTAGGATTGTGAAAAATACACAGCCAGTGTTGGATTCAGGGATAAACCCGTTTCTCTCCGGTATAGTGGTGTCGTCTGTACGGCTATGCAAATCGAACCCTTTCCATCAACCTCAAACCATTCATTTTTTTTTCTGGGGTGAGCGCATGACGGAGTGGATTAGAGCCATTATATCAACTTGCCTACAAATGCCTCCACAAGCTCTTTCACCACGAAGTGCATCTCCCTAAAAAGATGGAGCCAAGTGGTACGTATAGATAGGCATTCGCGTGAAGCAGACACATTCTTTATTACTGAAATCTCTAAATGTACGATCACTCTGGATCGTTCTTACGGAAGCAATTAAAATATCCGCTTCACAAAGTCTTTATATTTAAAGTCTTCATATTGAGGTAAATTAAGCATTACTTTATCTCAGCGATAGACACTGGCTCGTCAATGCACCGAATTCTATCCTCTAATCCAGACATTAGCAACAATCTCTGGGGCATGGGCTGGAGAAAATCAGGGCACGGGCCAGATAAGAGTTTTAAATCTTCACCCTACGCTCTAAATTAACTGATAAAACCAGGTCACGGTGGCCGCATGCCGTATTTTGCCCAACCGTACTCTCATTTATCTATCTCTGCCAGTGGCTTACTAAGGGCAATTGGCGCCCGGGGCCATTAACGTATATGGGCACTAATATATACCCATTGATACCCTGGGTACGAAGGGTCTAAGCCGGAGAAAGGGTTCTGTGAGGGGTGGAGGGCTAGTGCCCCTGATGGAGCCCTGGTCGTCAGGGATTTTCCTTCAATTTTATATCGTTTGGTGGCTTTTCCTGCATCTAAATTCTTTCATTCACACAAGAAAATCAAGCACCATTGAATGTCCTTCTGTAATCCCCACATTGGGCTCATTAATTTCACCTCAAACATATTATTGTTAAGCGCGTACAGAAACAATAAACTACAACAAAATCGAATTATTTATGGACTATTTGTTTACAAAAACATAATTTCCTCCATTTACCTTCCCATAAGTCTAACTAATAGTGGTTATATGATAAATTCGAAGATAGACGTATGTTTTAATTGATTTGTGCCCAGGCGATAGTATTCGATTCCTCTCATTCGCTGCGATTCGAAAGAGGATAAGCGGGCTGTTAGAGGAAGAGGTGACACCGATAGATAGGGTAGCAGTTTATTTTCGAAGCACACGCTCGCAGCATAAACAAGTTTGTAAATTCTTGCAATACGCGTGTCTTATGTAATTTTATGATAGGTCGGGATTCAAGAGTAACAAATTTACAAGCACACAAAATTTTGGTCCTTTTCTAACAAAATTATCAGCTGTTTTGGCGCCTCAGCACCTATAGTATCCAGAAGATCCGCCCCGCCCGCCCCACCTTACTACTGAACGCCGTTAATGATGTCTCTGTACCTCCAAATAACAAACCCGGTATTGATAATTTCTACATGCAACACATCACGCCACCATCTCCAATCTGTTAGTAGAATAGGTTAATCCTCCATTCTGACCTTGCAGGCAAGCACACATCTTTGAACTCTACTGAACCTTTTAAGGAACAACTTCAGCATCTTATACGATTTTTTTTTTCTTCATCACTGAATGTATTGCAAAACCTTTGAAAACCTGTTGGTCGTTTGCGATGTAACAATGCGTTATTATTGGTGTTACATATAAAAACAATTTGCGAAATTCAATTACAATGCAAGGTTTTGATCAAAGGCTAATATAGTAAGCATAGTTTGAAATGGATACTCCTGGGAAGGAGAATACGGCAATATACGTTTGCGAGTATTGTTAATTTGAGAATACCAACAGTTGAACAAAACGCAATTGTCTTATTTCTTGTTTTGGTCCTAACGACATAGCATAAAATTCCGTTAAATAGGTTCGGAGCCGATTAACCTTTGAAACAGATAAGAGAAATGATTTAACCATTTGTCGATGAATCATTGAACAGTAAATGGGACGAGATATGATATTGTATTAGAGATGAATTTTCATCTTGACTAAAAATAATCGGAACTAATATACATATATGGTTATTTTATCTTCTGCATCCATCACTAGTAACATTGTTTTCTTTACACAGCCGACAAATCGTCTCTAAAATAAGTAATGCATTCAGGTCATACTAGACAGCGATACAAATATGCAGGACAGTTTCTGACATAAATTATTCGCGTATGACTTTTGTTTCCTAATATACGAGTCTGTACAATTTGAGTTATGTATGTATGTATGTATGTATGTATGTATGTATGTATGTATGTATGTATGTATGTATGTATGTATGTATGTATGTATGTATGTATGTATGTATGTATGTATGTATGTATGTATGTATGTATGTGTGTGTGTGTGTGTGTGTGTGTGTGTGTGTGTGTGTATGTATGTATGTATGTATGTATGTATGTATGTATGTATGTATGTATGTATGTATGTATGTATGTATGTATGTATGTATGTATGTATGTATGTATGTATGTACTTACGCATGAAACTTATGTAAAAGTTCCGATTTATTTCTGATAATGCCCCCACCCACCCCAACCCCAACAAATTATTCTTTGAGAAATTTTGAATTCTGCATCCATCATCCATCCCCACTTTCTTACTTTTTTCTCTTTTTCTTTGCAGTTTTTTTTATCATATGACTTTCCTCATCATACTTTGTTTATGGCACCTAGTACCTACCATTTTTTTGGTAATATTTGGAAGTTTAAGATTACACAACTTAGAAATCAGCGTGACAGATGGAATATCCGAAATTTTTTCCAATAAAATTATTTCAAAGGGGTGAATAATTCTACATTCCTACTGGGAACACAAAACAGACTTATACGATGAAAATGTAGATAACCCTTCACGTCTCGCAAAATATTGATTCATTTTAATAGGTTATAGTTTTATAGGAGACTTTTTATGTTCCTATGCTCACGTAACAAACAAATAGAAAGACTATAGCGTTATGTAGTTGCATAAGGGGAGTCTTCGAGAAACTGATCACACTTTCATTATAAATGTTTCGTCTGCTGGGATTTGTCTGATGGGGCGATGGAGCCGAGTTTAGCTTGGAAGTGTCGGGAAATGTAACCTGTAACGCTGTGAAACTGCCTTCACCTGATGCAATATTTAAAGAATTAAGGTATAAATATGAAAATGTTTTGTTACGTAAGTAGAAACTAGGCTCATGTAAAAGTAGTAAGCAAATTGAGAGTAAAGAATCAAATATTTTCGGGGGTGGGTGGGTTATTTTTTTTGTATCTATTATCTCCCCATGTGCAAGAAAATGTATGTACCACTCATATTTTTAAAAGAAATATTCATATATCTCTGGACTGTAATATACATAGGGACTGTCATTAGCATTCATGAGCAGAAGCTGGACTGGTCAACCAGATTAAACCAGAGTAATTTATTGCATTTTTTTTTAAATATCGTATTCCCGTGCGAGAATATTTATTGGTCACCCATATGTTGCTTTTTATTTGATAACAAAACAAATTATCCCCGAGTCCGTGGACTGCAGTCTGCACTGATGCCGTATTACATTAATACAAAGAACCACTAATACACTTTTAAGAAAACAAACAAATATGTGAAAGTCTCCGAACGATGGTGACGTCCACTGAATTTAAATGTACAGACATTTTGCCTGTACAGAAACACAAGAACAATATGTGGCTTTTAGACAACATATAAGAAAGGCACAACCACACAGACTGGTGATATAAATATGTACGGAGGTTACAATAAAAGTATTAGGATAAAAACTGTTGTTTTGTTTTGTTTTGTTTTTTAAGTCTGGATTAAATAAAG
Source organism: Potamilus streckersoni (assembly GCA_016746295.1). Classification (NCBI taxonomy): domain Eukaryota; kingdom Metazoa; phylum Mollusca; class Bivalvia; order Unionida; family Unionidae; genus Potamilus; species Potamilus streckersoni. Next base: position 302,668 of record JAEAOA010000714.1, read on the forward strand.
GAATGGCCAACGTTAGGCACGTTACACAATAATATACCAAAGAATATAAATGTTGATTCGTTGACTTGAAAGACCACAAACATTATACTGAAATGTATTTTTTAAAAAAATGCTGATTTACATATTATATTGAGTGATGATAGTATCGAAATAAGTATCATCAACCCTGATATCGATGTGGTCTAAAAAGTTCAGTATGATTGAGGAATACATTTAGTTGACGTTAGTAAAAACACAGATTTGAAATAGGTTACATTTTAGTACAGCTTAAAGATTCCCTAACTATACAGAGTCAGTCTACAAGAATTCAGAAGAGCCGTTTTAAGAAGTATGGGGCCCAAAACAAGCTCTAACCATAAAGTAACCAGAATTGCGCCTCATTCTCTCAGTCTCAGATATAGAATATTGCATTGCTTTTCCATGTTCATGTGTGTCATTTTGTTAAATTTATTAATATAGTACTAAACTGCTAACACCCCCGACACCAAATTTTGTTTTTGGTCCACCGCAGGGCCCCCAGTTGCGCGGTACCCTAGGCACGTGCTTTAGCGTGCCTATGCTTTAAACGTCACTGGAATTCAGCAAAAGCATACATATCATTTTCTTGAGAACAAAGTCAGATTTTACAAACAAAAATGGCGACTCAGTAACTGATGCAACTATTTTAGATGAACCGTAGGAGTGGCAAACGTTGACATAAATCGGAGCTGATTCTTGTGCTTGAATATATTGAAGAATTAATGAAGTATTGTTGAAGCACAAAATATTTTGTGGATGTTGTAACAGTTTAAAATGATGGACAAAAACCACGCATATATATATATATATATATATATACATACATACATATATATATATATATATATATATATATATACATATATATATATATATATATATATATATATATATATATATACATACATACATATATATATATATATATATATATATATATATATATATATATATATATATATATATATATATATATATATATATATATATATATATATAAAAGACCTGCTACCCTAAGAATAACAAAACAAAAAGAAGAGGCACCAATAATAGTATTTAGAATGAAAACAGTTACGCAGTTGTGGGAGCACATTAACGATTTTCTTTCATTAAATGGTTTAGTTTTCAACTCTTACGCAAGGTTGATATGACCAGCCAGAGACCGAAAACTTGAGTCGGCCAAAGTTAATGGGCCTTTGTTAAACAAAGGCCTGCCGTTGTCACACCAAGATGTTAATGGTTAGTTCAAGGATCAAACAGAAAGTCTATGAGGTGAACTGGTCGTGTTCTTTTCCGTCCCCCAATATGACAGACGACGAAAGAGACATTGTCCACTAAGTTTGATTGGATGAAGGACATTGGTAATATCCAATCAAAATTGAGGTAGAGGGCGTGATTAGTATGCAGAATTACATTTGTAGTGTTTCATTTACATGCAATTATGAGAAATGGTCATGAGTCTTACGTAGAGAATTATTAGATGCGAGGCGGAATTATGTAGATTGTTAGCTTCTGGTGAGAATTAATTTTGTGATTCGCTTTTAGGTTACTTCGTAGTAAACCATTGTATTTATTATTGCGTTATGTTAGAATATACACATGCTTGAATTGTGAATTTGGAAACATGGCTGAAGTAAGTAAGATTAGCTACTATAGACGTATGCATATATTAGAGCATGGATATTTGAATATTTGCGTACTTTGTATGAGTTGTAAGGTAACGAAACGCGTCTGATTATTGTGATTTTATTTAGTATGACGGGATTATAATTATGTACTGATGTGACTGAATGTATCGATGTATATATAAGACGTAATTGATACCGTGCTGTATTATTACGTTTGTTTTACCATACAAGAACATATGGGTATATCGATGTGAACGTATGCCTAACCGAAATAAAAATAGCCGTTATCTAAGTATAGTCTGTGTTGTGTGAAATAAGAGGGCTAAGGAAAAAGATTGTAATGTCCTTTGTTCCACAGGAACCTTTTAATAGGACAGAGAACTTCCGGTTCCATTGAGTGTCACGTCTTCAAGAGTTGGAGATGGAATTTAGAATGTAGCCGAAATAGTCGAAGTCGTCAGAAGTGTATTTATTGGGGGGAGAAGTGGAGGAGGAGGAGAAAGATTCTAGAGAAAGTCGAGGAGGAGAAGAAAGAATTTGGAAAACGGTCAGGGAGGAACAGGAGAAGGAATTGAGAGAGAGAGAGAGAGAGAGAGAGAGAGAGAGAGAGAGAGAGAGAGAGAGAGAGAGAGAGAGAGAGAGAGAGAGAGAGAGAGAGAGAGAGAGAGAGAGAGAGAGAGATTATACAACAGATGAGAAGAAAATTCTTTGTACTGGTGGAAATCAATCTCACACTGCTAATCAAGTGATGCAATAGGCTTACTAAAGGATGGAGTGGAAGGAGTATAATTTGAAATTTGAGTCATTTGATTATTGAATTGTTATTTAAATGTTATTCATTGAATTTCAACCTTTTTTATATTTAACCATCTAATAGTTTAAATAAAATATTGTGTGCACCCCACCCCAACCCAACTATATAGTTCTTCACAATGATATTTATTTTATTTGAAGTAATGGTTTATAAACGTTAACGTAAATTGCAATAAATTTTATTACATGTTAGAGATCACGTTTGGACTTTTTGCACGTATGATGCAAATTTATGGTGCTGGTTGGACAGCATCCTCTCGTTATAGTACTGTTACATGCCAGGGGTCTTTGCGTGACCGAGAAGTACCAAAGCCCTAGTTCGAATCCCTCTAGAAGACATAAATTTACAACAAATTTCCAAAGACTTCTATACACCTTCAGTTGTAAGTTGAAAAGCCCGACATGTCCATTCTATACATAAATTTTACTCTAATCAATGCAAGGCCACATTATTCACCCCTTGCCAAAAAAAAAAAAACAACCCATCAACCGCACATCCGCATATTTTCTCTACAACAACTTTCCGTTCAGCCAGCAGTTCACACTGTAGAAACTCTACAACTATTCCTAACACGAGGGACTATTTTAACTACGCCACCTGAGGCCAGCCAATCTACCGATTCAAGGCACATCACACCAGTAAAACTACATCACATTTGCCACCATGGGGACATAAACGGTATCTGCCGAGTCCCTTCTCCTTTATTTTATTATGTAATTTACCGGTTTCCTACCATAAATAATGCCACTGCAGTCACAACACCAAGGTACACCATTAGATTTTATAAAGTGCTATATCACGACATGGACAGTCATGCAGATTGGGTCTGAATTCGCTGCTCATTGACCATGGCATCTTGGAAACTCACTAACACTTTCTCTCCGTGACGTTTGCTACTAATAATTGGCTAATTATTTCGGGCTAATGAATATTTTCAATTGCATCGAATTCCAATAATCAAACACAAACCTAAGAATTGCTTAAACGGAGCGCTGTAACTAAATGCGCATCACCTTTGTTTTATTACATTACTAGCTGATAAATTTGTGTTCGAACCTGTCCCTACAACTCGAATTGATTTCGGACTCAACATTTTTGGTATAGATTTATGGGCAATGTCTGCGTGTTATTCTAATTATAACTGGCAATGGATAATTGCAGATTTTGGCGCACACATTTTTGGATTACGTCATTGTATCACACATTCCAGAAATAATTTTTCATTGCCATGGAGATGATCTCATTATCATCATAGGTTTAAGTAAACTATTCGTAAGAGCAAATAGTAATAGATTATTAAATCTTCAAAAACACGAAAATTATTCGGATTCGTTGTATTCGTGCCCCTTCAATTCGTCAAACTGTAAGAACACGTTACAGAATCATTTCATCTTTTCTAAGACCTCTTTGTGGACGTTGTAAGGATATACATGCTGATATTAAATGATTCTGTATCAGCTTCGATCGAGAGGAATTGTAACTGAGACGTGATCGAAGATAGATGGGTCAACTCACTAAAATACTACTAAAAGTTTCTTTTACTCAGCTCCAAAAGACTTTTGTCTGAGAGGAGGAAATAATTATATTTCAAAGTTTTGTCTTCCAAGATGCTAAATTCTAAAGGTTAAATGTTTCAGGAGTATTGTACACCAAACGTTTCAGGTGGTCATACTGCTTTTACAGACAGAATCAGTTGACATCCTATATTTAGATAAAATGTTAACAAAGAACGTATAAGAATGAATTGGAATTGCCCAACTGTAAATGCCCCCATATATATATATATATATATATATATATATATATATATATATATATATATATATATATATATATATATATATATATATATATATATATATATATATATATATATATATATATATATATATATACACACACACACACACACACACACACACACACACACACACACACACACACATATCACAGTTATAAGGGAGGCATCAAAACTACGTGCCATTACCACCTTGTTTTTGTTGTACATAGAGTTCACTTTAAAAGCATTTACGTGTTTTGTACGGCTTGATTAGTCCTATTTACCATATCGTCCTATATTATTCATTCTTCTACCTAAGTGAGGTCCTATTAGACACCACATGACATGCAACCATATATCGATTATTACATAAATGTGCATTTGGTTTGAACAGTTTTTTTGTGTTTTGGCGAATGCTTTAATAAACGAACTGTGTATACAGTACGCAATATATTTTCCCTTTATTATCGATTTTTTTTGTGGCAAAAAAGGTATATATTAATCATTAAATATGAAGTTACTCGTGAACAGATAACTAATACAATTACGTAACGCTTGTTCTACTTTCGGTCCATTCGAAGATATTTTTAAAACCACTGTGTACATTTGTTATGAATACGTTCGAAGCTTGATATTTTACACCAACATTTTATAAACAAGTTCCCAACTAGATGTCTTTTTAAACCCGATTCTAAATACTTAATTTAAAAAAAGACACAGTATAAATTTGTTTTTAACATGTTAAAAAAACATCATTGTACAGATTTGTTATGAATACGGTCTCAAGAAGATACTTTGTCTTTTTTTTTTTAAATGACAGAAAACTATCTGGGTCAGTCCGGGTCGGCTGCCTCTGCATGTCCTTAAAAGGCACTTACCTCCGATTTCCTCGTCGTGTTATGGTCGTGTTAGTGACTTTCACTCCCCCCAATAAAAAAAATAAAATAAATCAACAAATTAAATCAAGAAGGTCAGGAGAAAATACTTAGGTTTTTTTAATAAAGTAATAACCAGACCCTTAGTAACACTTAGATAAATCAAACTTATTTTAAAACCGTAATCGAAATGTCATGTCTGAAAAATAAACAAACGGTCTCTGTAATCTGTCTTTTGTTAATAGTGCTCTACTTTTTCATGGAGCCAACACAATTGTTTGATTGTACTCTAGTGTTAGTATATGGATGCTGTTTTTGGAACCTGCTATTCAAGTAATCTTGGCTTCTGAGCGGGGTAAACCCGGGTCATGGATAGTACAATAAATTGATCACACCTGGTTTGGGTGATCCGACGGGTTCATCTTAGGATGATGTCCACTAAATACGGGAGAAATTCTCTCCCTGCTACCGTATACACTCGCTTATACGTTAATTTCAACTGCAACTTTCAAAGACCCAGATCTGTTGGTGCAAAATGCGTCGGCAGATCTAGTTCTGTGCAGGTTGTTAGGAGTAATTAGTAGAACAAGCCAGCAAAGACACTGATCTGCAATCACGGTATGCAACGGCAGATCGGGATCTTGGTTTGAAGTTCGGATAAACTTATAAGCGACAACAGAGGGGTAAGCTTTATTAATAGTCTGTACTGGTTGATGACCGATTGATAGACGAACTGCAACAATACGGCAGTTCACCTTCTGGTTTCACTTTTGGCACATATATCTCCAATAGGGTCCTAATGGGCAAATAAACAAATGCAAATCGATTAACCCGAGTATCCTATAGGAGATTCACTTTTCGATCATACCCAGGTTAATGCAGTCACACAGGTTAATGCAGCCACCCAGGTGAATGCAGTCACACAGGTTAATGCAGCCACCCAGGTGAATGCAGCCACCCAGGTGAATGCAGTCACACAGGTTAATGCAGCCACCCAGGTGAATGCAGCCTTTCATTGTATGACTAAATGTTTCGTTTACCTCAGCGCATAGGTAAGACAGATTGACAATTTATGAAAATTGAAAAAGCAAGCAAACAAACAATCTCAAATAAATCTCCCACTTCTATTCACTATTAGAAAAGTGTCAGTTAGGAAAGACACAGCTAGGGGTCGGGTGGCTGAAAATCACATGTCAAGTCTAAACAATGCAGCAATTTTTAAAAATATTTTTTTTCCTGTTTCATAACTGAATAATAGTTACCTTTTATTGTTCAAATAAATAGTTCTAATTGTGTATGTAAAGTTTGTTTTGAAATGAAAATGACGATGTACTTATTACGACTGCTTCTGTATTTCTCCCGCTGAGTACACCAACGTTATTATGCGTGACATAATACAGTAAAGTTATCGTGGCATCATTTCTATTAGAGATAGATACACGTATTATGGTGACTGCTATAACTGTATAGTCAGATACCAAACTCGCATGGTAAATACAAAACAAAGCCTGTTTATATATAATGTATGTATGTATGTATGTATGTATGTATGTATGTATGTATGTATGTATGTATGTATGTATGTATGTATGTATGTATGTATGTATGTATGTATGTATGTATGTATGTATGTATGTATGTATGTATGTATGTATGTATGTATGTATGTATGTATGTATGTATATATATAATGTATGTATGTATGTATGTATGTATGTATGTATATATATGTATGTATATATATATATATATATATATGTATGTATGTATGTATGTATGTATATATATAATGTCCATCATCTATTCTAATAATACTGAAGACAAGACAAAATAGAGATGTACTCTCGTAACGTAGTTTTTTATTGATAGAAAGTTTCATAGACATAACGGGGGAAGGGGATTATTATTTGTCCCCCAGCCCATTCTATGTCCCAGTCCAGTTAGTATCCTCTATAAAGGATACATTTATGTTTCTACCCATAGTTCTTAGAAACAAATGAGTAAAAAAAAAATACGTAGCCTCTACCAGGCAATGTACTAGGATGTGAGGAGTCCAAGTCCGCAAGCAATGAGCGCGAGACCCCAAGGAAAAAAAATACTTTGCAGAGAAGCGCGGAACCCAAGACGATTCGCCTTGCCTAGGACTGGGCCTGGTCACTACAAGTTTTGTAGTATCATGAACCGTTATAATATAATTCAAGTTCTGCACAAGTCTTTCATAAAATTGTAAATGGAGCGTTTTTCACTATCTATGTAAATGCTTATTGTGAGTATCGTGAAATTATTAGGAATTGATAATTCCAATAAATTTATATGTCATTGTATTGTTTTAATAATTATATCAATTTTTTTTACCTTATTGCATGTTTCCATATTTTCAGTTTTTTTTCGGATGATTCCATATTGCTAGCTGATTTGATGTTTCCATATTATCCGTTTATTTATTGTATGTTTCCATATTGTCAATTTATTGCTTGTTTCCATATTAATAGTTTATCTGATGTTTCCACTCAGTTTGTTGTATGTTTCCATATTGTCAGTTTATTATGTTTCCATATTATCAGTTTCTTTATGTTTATATATTTTCAGTTTCTTGTATTGTCAGTTTATCGTATTTTTCCACATTGTTAATTTATTTTATTTCCCGTGTTGTTAACTAATTGCATGTGTCACTAGTTCACTGAAACGTTTATTTAATAATTTTATCCCACCAATCGCTCGAATATCTAATTTCGTGCATTTGTATCTACCGGACAAGATAACTGACCAAATGCCAAGCCAAATCTGAGACTTGAGAGTTAGAAAGTAGAGTCGACGTAAGCATGGTTTATTGTGAAGCGTAGGAAACGTTCAGATTTTGTCCGAATCTCCCTTCCATTGTGTTCAGTCGTTTAGGTACGGAAGCCCATTAGTGGGGCTTCCGTACTCGGGTGATAACCGTTCATCCACAACATGATTGCTATCATGCGCGGTCACTCAGTAATTATTGTGCCTTTGTCGTACATAAGTCTATTGGGTCCTTGAACATGGAATATGGCTATAAGACACCACCACACAATAAGACTATACGGCGCCAAAGCAATCGTAATAATAAAACAATATGAATTTAAAGTATGTAAATAATCACGATGAACAGGTAGTGTAGACAGATAAAATATTACATATTTAAATGTAAATTGGTAATTAATTAAGCAGTTTTGTAAATCCGTATTAACAAATCGATACATGGACCCACTGTTAGTCTACTTTTACCAGATACTTACAAAATAGCAATTAATTATAGTTATTAGTTTCCAATTTAACAGGTAGGTAAGGATAGAATTTTGACAAAAAGGTACAGCCATATTTGTGACAGTAATCTTGTACAAAGGTGTTAATTTATAAAAGTCTTGTATATTAATAGTTTGCAAATTGCACAAAGGGACATATCCCAATCATTAACCTATCAACCCTTTTTTCATTCCAGCATAATTCTTTATTTAAGACGCTTTCTCCACTTTTGATACATTATCTACGCGCACGTTAAATGGAATTTTATGATGACCAACTAGAGGCTGTTGGCTATAAACAATCTAATTTGAGGAGAAATTCCGCGAAGAGTTCAAAATACTATAAGCTGCTTCGTCAGCTTCATCACATTGCATGGTATTAACCCCTGTACGGTGGAAAAGTGCCGGCGTGGGAACAAGGTAATTACAGTCGATAAGAACTGGGCAATTAAATTATAAATCCATTTATTTCTTTTCTATATGAATCATTGTTCCAAAGGAGCCATTAAACTGCAAGGTATAGGATATTTTTACTATTATGTCGGATTACAAACCTCGGATCATTTCCACAAAAGGAATTATCCATACTTTCTATGCCAATAATTCTGCTGAATGTCGGCATTTGGACATAGTACACAATTAATTTCACTATATATTCTCTACATTTGTTTCTCAGTACTGAACTTTCCACTGTGTGACAATCAATACAAATCATATGTTAATCTAAAATACCTTCAAAGATGACTTTACGGTTTAGTTCTTGTCAAGGGTTGACCTGCATTTTTTTGAGAGGCTGAATTGTAAACAAAACACCAGGCAACGGAACACAGAATTCACTTCCGGATCATCACCATGACCTTATTACTCAATGTGCACTGTCGCCGAAATACACACAGACAACCACACCATAAGCTCACATTTTAAAGAATAAACAATTGCCTTTAAATCCTTACCAAGAATGCCAAAATCTGACTCTAGTATCACCACTAAATTTAGACCGGAAAAAGTGATCTAAAAATAGACTGGGACTACATTCGTGGGTACTGAACCGGATTTTATTAATTGTGTACCGATTCCTGAAAGGGTCAATGTTTTTGTCAAACTTTTATATTTGCATTTTATTTTGCATGCCACTACTGTTTCAACTTCATACATAAAGTCTTTTGAAATTTCCTTGCAAGCAAGACATGTGACAGCTGTCAGAAAGTGTGTAGTGCTGGTGTTCTATAGGGTGCAATTTGAGGTCCAATTGTTCTTAAGAAACCAAAACTAAATTTGCTATATCTTCCTTAATTATAGGAATTTTTCAATGCAGTAAAAACCTAATTGTAATACTTGATAAGGCCTGTCTGAAAATAGTCTTGAAATTAAAAAATATTGATATATTAAATTTTAATGAAAATTTTAAAAAATATATAAATTTTAAAAACTTTTTATTTTACAAAAAATAAATTTTCATACAAGTTATGACATTCAGTTTGACAAATTTAAGGCAGCAATGTTGATTAATGAATGGTCTTTAAAACAAATGGTAGTTTAGGTCTGTACAACTGATAATATTAATCCCAGGGGTACTGAAGCATGATAGCTCACAGTGATTTTGACAGCAAATTACAATATGCCTATCCAGATGCATATAGGTGTACATACTAAAGAAACAATGACAGGTACTATGTTCCACATTTATTGTTTCAGGTACTTGGACAGTTGTTTGTATAACTAATATCCCACTCAAATTTAAAGTTTTGATGGGACCACTACCATGTTTTATAGCAAATATGCATTCCATTTTAATGCCGATAACTACAAAAGTCAACAATGCAATATGAAAATACAGTTTCACCTTACTGAAAAAAGATGCGAATCTCTCTCATGAAGATCTAAGCCATGTCTTTGAGATGCTGTATATCAGTGTACTGATATGAACTCATCTTGGTCACTTATAGCAGCACACTGCACATGTCCTTATGAGACCTTGCTATCACCATTGGACTACTGGAGAGCTTCCAAATTGATCCAACTCTAATACTTTGTTTCAGATACCAGACTAGACCTGAAAATATATAACATGTTTCACTTAATTCTAAAAAAAAGGAAGATGTAGGCAAATGAAGTTAAAATGTGTTAGATATGGTGATTTCAATATAACATTCAGGTTGCAAATATGGTTAAAAAAGGTAAACTTGATAGAGTGACACTCAAAGATGTGAAGCAATGGGCATGTATTAAAGTGACAAATGCATCCTAAAAATAGATGAAGTTTCTACAAGCATATTTAGCCATTTACAGGTTAAATAACTAATCAGGTAGAGTATGTATCATAAAGTTTAAGGCAATGTTGGAATGGTGAGGTTAGATCATTGGTGCAAACATTGATACATACCAGTATAGTGGAAAGTCAAATGACAATGTACCAAATTAAAATTTATTACTATATGCAATCCTATTCATGAAGGAAAAAACAATTTTAGATATTGTGAGTGAATATAGCAAAATGTGGCCACACAGATCAACTATAGGTACCAATAGATCCTATATCATCAACTAAATGTGAAATTTGCATCCCGAAAACTTGTAAACAAGGATGGATATTTGCATGTGTGGGACATATGCAATGTACTTGTTAAAATCACATGTGCAAACATGATTCAAATAATCTGTTTGAATATTTTTAGTCTATTTTTAAGAGTCTTGGCTACCAAGGTTTTAAGTTCAATGATTCAATGATTCAATGGAATGAAATATCAGCTGATGCTGCAATACCGCCCTCTGTCAAAGTACTAAATTGAAATGTGTTACCATACAGAGGCATATTCATGATGAAAATAACATCTTGGGATATTTTAAGTGCACACAATCAAAACTGAGCCTTACAGATTCACTATAGGTACCATGTCAGCCTAACAATGTCAACTTTTGATTCCAAACATTACAAAATATATGCATATTTGTTCATGTCAGCTATGTAACCATGTTAGGATCAGTTGTAGAAAGTTAAATTCAAATAATCTGTTTGAATATTACTTATGTAATCTTTAAAGTGTCAGATAACAAATATTATTAGTCATTAATAATGCATAAAGCAAAATGGATCATGAGAATTCCCATAATATCATCTAGGCTACAATGTCGCACTACATCAATCAACATCTTAAAGAAACTGAACAATAAAATGGAATGCATTCTGTGTTCAACTTACATCATTTTGCTGTTTTCTTACATGCAATGGTAAATATACCTGGGTAAAGTATATTTTACCCCTCTGACCTGTATTTCATTCTCTGACAGCTTAATATGATTTTGTAGAGAACTTGAACAGGTTCTAGTATAAAGTCTTCATCTCTGTCCTCTCACTAAATACCCTATAACTATGGTTATAAACAATTACTGATAGCTATACAAGCAGATATGTGTTACTCAGGAAGTCACCCCATCATAAACACATAAATTAGCTGTTTGAACCCCAAATAAATAGTTTCAATGACCTAAAGGTACAAAGCAAAGTAGAATTTTGTCTTCATGTATTTTAAATGAGGGTCTCATTTTGACTAATAAAGATATTTTCTCTGATCAAATTTGACAAATATCCATCATTTGAGCTTGTATATGGTGTAGGAGTATATATATGCTGATATCATTTAATATCATTCCCAAAAAATATTATATATGTGTATACTTGGTGGAAAATTTTTATTTTTTAACTGTTTTTTTAAATTTCATTTAAATTTTTAAAATTAAAATTATTTTTTTATTTTTAATTTCATTTTTATATTTTTAAAGTCAATATACATAACCTATTAAAATTTCATGTGTATGTCATTAATAATAAAAATTTTATATCAGTTTCAAGTTTTTACTGACAGGACATAGTACACAATTAATTTCACTATATATTCTCTACATTTGTTTCTCAGTACTGAACTTTCCACTGTGTGACAATCAATACAAATCATATGTTAATCTAAAATACCTTCAAAGATGACTTTACGGTTTAGTTCTTGTCAAGGGTTGACCTGCATTTTTTTGAGAGGCTGAATTGTAAACAAAACACCAGGCAACGGAACACAGAATTCACTTCCGGATCATCACCATGACCTTATTACTCAATGTGCACTGTCGCCGAAATACACACAGACAACCACACCATAAGCTCACATTTTAAAGAATAAACAATTGCCTTTAAATCCTTACCAAGAATGCCAAAATCTGACTCTAGTATCACCACTAAATTTAGACCGGAAAAAGTGATCTAAAAATAGACTGGGACTACATTCGTGGGTACTGAACCGGATTTTATTAATTGTGTACCGATTCCATTTGTAATCTTCTCACAAATTGGTCGGTGTCAGATGTCGTAAATAAATATATAGAACATAAATTGGTCGGTGTCAGATGTCGTAAATAAATATATGGAATCAGTACACAATTAATAATATCCGGTTCAGTACCCACGAATGTAGTCCCAGTCTATTTTTGGTTCACTTTTTCCTGTCAACGTTTGGTGGTGATACTAGAGTCAGATTTTGGCATTCATGGTAAGGATTTAAAGGCAATTGTTTATTCTTTAAAATGTGAGCTTATGGTGTGGTTGTCTGTGTGTATATCGGCGACAGTGCACATTGAGTAATAAGGTCATGGTGATGATCCGGAAGTGAAATCTGTGTTCCGTTGCCTGGTGTGTTGTTTACAATTCAGCCTCTCAAAAAAATGCAGGTCAACCCTTGACAAGAACTAAACCGTAAAGTCATCTTTGAAGGTATTTTAGATTAACATATGATTTGTATTGATTGTCACACAGTGGAAAGTTCAGTACTGAGAAACAAATGTAGAGACAATATAGTGAAATTATTTGTGTACTATGGCCATATAGATCACAAACTGGTTGGAGTTAGATGTCGTAAATAATATATATCCCTAACTTTTTGGTGTCAAATGTTACTTATAAACACGTATCAAAGCTGGAGCGGTATTTCAGCATTGTGAATCTATTATAATGTTTTCTGTCATACAGATTTAAAACTGCATTAACAATAAAAAAATGTCCCATATTAACTTAGAATGGAGTCAAGCGTCCATCACAATCACCCACACCATACGTCTCACAGATTGTTTGGTAGCTAGAACTTTCCCTCTTTTATCTACTCTACTATGATACCTCATATTTATTAATGCTGTGCCACCCACCCATCTGGCTGATTGATAAAACAAACATTTTTATGTACGTTTATGAAGTATAGAACAACTGTGTTTACTTAAGAAAAAAAAAAAACACATTCTCAGAAATACTGCAGCTAGTCTTTTTGGGTTAAATGCACACACACACACACACACACACACACACACACACACACACACACACACACACGCACACACATTCAATTGAGATTCCTGATGGCAATTTTGCACGTGTGGGATTGGTGCATCGTTATAAAAGACAAAATTTACTTTGAGTACTGAATTTGTAGATAATTATTTTCTACAAATGTATAGAAAATAAATCGAGAAAATATTCTTATTGCAATATTTATATCAATTTAGGGAAGAAAGATAATAAAAAATAGTACCCTCATTTCACAAAAGTAGTACCAATTTCTCACGAAAAATGAAATAGTGAAATAATTGTACGTGTATTGTTTCCTTAAAATCAATGCGCTTTTAAGTAAGTTTGATTTTTAAACAACAAATGCATCTGATGATGAAATTGAAATGGTCGCGGGTTCGATTCCATTAACATGGGTCCACTGCATCGGTGTATTCTTGGGAAAGACGCTTAGCTTCCAATTCTTCGGCATGGTACATAATCAATAACGTTTAAAAATGTGGATGCAAAACAAGAACAGAAAAGTATTGAGTCAGGAAAGCCAACTTAGATTCATCCTACCCCCATATTAAGTACAAATTTTGTCATTCTTAGAAATGACATTACAAAGATAACAAGTTGTGTTTTTTGTCCCCATACGAATAATACCAATACTTGGATAGTAGCATCGAATACATATTCATATTACTCAGGCTCTTTATGTCTGATACGGAAACCAGACAATGACATATTCTTGCTTTATTATCACTCTTGCTTAGTGTTTCTGTATTTTCTCTAATATTTGATACATTAGTTTAATTATTAGGAGTGATCGACCACATACACATACGCACACACACACATACACACACACAAACACACACACACACACACACCCCACACAAATAGCAATATTAACTTTGCCAATTAGAAGTAAGCCCAGCATTGTTATTTAATTACTTTTTAAAGTTTTTTTTCCAAAGTATATTATTGTAAATCTGCCAGTATTATGTTTAATGTGCTGACGTTCTGAGTTCCTTATATTTCAGTATTTAGACCAAATTATATATTTATTTAATAAATAATTAAAGACCATCGTCCTAGATTGTCATACAGCATTTATTTCGGGTCACACTTGAACTCTTTAAGTAGATCTTGCAAATGTTTTATTTCGTTTGTTCGTTCTTTTTTTTTTAATTAGAGTCAAATTTTAATACGTTTAAGTAGCAAGATCAGATTTTTTTGCTTGAAGAAATAAAATAAAGCAGTATTAGTAAGCTATAAATGAAAAAGTGATGTGGTTTATTCCTTTTAAAATATTTTAGGCATTATTCATCTTTCGCTACTAAAAAAAATTACGATCAGAGGATTGCGGAGTAAGACATCTAAACACAAATCGTCTAGGAAGAAACATCACAGCTGTCAATTACCTCCATTAAGAAAAATCTTATTAATACACAAACGGGAAATGGTTATTTTCAAACAATACATATGAAGGGAAACTGCTTTCTAAATGTACAGCTTGTACGAAATAAACACAAATCACATAAGGTAGCAATTTACGAAGGATAGACGTGCCACAGCTATTAATTAAATCTTCCGCGAAGAACCGAAGAATAATAAACATTTTTGTACTTTTACCATCCCTGCTCATATTTCAAAGACTACCGGTCATAAATGTTTTTCACGACAACAAACACATGCACTATGTATTTACATAAAATAGGCAGGTTAACTTAATTGTTTATATTACTGAACACATGATACAGTCACAGTCTGTGAATTGTACGAGGGTGGAGGACGCTTTCGATGTACCAGTGCCTTTCTGCACATGTTCCAGTCATGGATGGTTAGAAACTTGATCCAAATTAAAATTCCTGTTTGATGCATGTCACAAGAAATAGAAATGATGTACAGTTGTATAAAATTTAATAAGAAGAAAGAAAAACAACAAAAACGAGGTAAATAGAAGATTGATTGATGATTCACTAATAACAAACAACTGGATTACGGATCAAAACTGATTTGTATTTGTATTTTCAGCAATTCTACTATTTGCAATTGAATTATAATTGTATTCTAATACAAAGTATTCATTCTAAATGACTTTCATCTCGTCTTTGTCTACGGTTCAAAACACATCTTATCAATAATCCTATTTCCATAACAATATTTTATTATATTAGGATACCGGTAATCCAATACCCATAATATATCCCCTCATGTTGGGATACCTGTAACTCAGTTCCCGTAACATATCATCTTTGGATACCCTTAACCCGATTTCCATTGCATATCCCATCATCTTTGATACAGTTGCCAAATTCCCTTAACATATCCCATCATCTTTGATACAGTAGCCAAAGCCATTAACATATCCTATCATCTTTGATATTTTTATACCTTATTTATATAATATCTTTGGATTCCCTTAGCCGTATTTCCATAACATATTCTGTCATCTTAGGATACAATAACTCTATTCTCACTACAACTATAACCAGGAAACGCTGGATGGCAACCAAGGAGAGTTCGTTGACGCAGTAGAGACAGTTGACAGCTGAGAAAAACTTACTCAGGGGCATGACGAAGTGTCACATGCAGCCCTCATAAGGAAGAAACCACTTCACTAATATTACACGGAGAGATGATGAAAACCTCAGAAATTCCTGAAAAGAGGCGGTGGTTGAAGATAGCTAATTCAACGGTAATGAAATAGCTAGTTCATCGGACATTGAATTGGTTGTGGAAGCTATACGACAATGTGGGAAATTGAAGCAATGCAAGGAATATGACGATCCATCAAGGAAGGTCGTGAGAAAAGAGCATAGCTTATCTCTGGAGAGAGAGAGAGAGAGAGAGAGAGAGAGAGAGAGAGAGAGAGAGAGAGAGAGAGAGAGAGAGAGAGAGAGAGAGAGAGAGAGAGAGAGAGAGAGAGAGGGTGATATTAAAAATGTATCACAGAAGTGTTGATAAGTTCAAGGTAAAAGTTCAACGGATGGAGTGAAGGAGAGGAAAATTCAGGGCAAGTTTGTCAGAACTGAAAAGAGCCTATTAAATTCGTATAAACTTTCTGAGTAGAAAGTGCCTATTGCTTCTAGTCTGTTTGAGCTACAACACCATGTAATTGAGGACCATGATCAACAATGTAAAATGCTTAGATGAGTTGCAAGACAATGTCGAGAGGAGGATCCAGTTCGCTTTTACAATCGCTGATATCACAAGAGAGTAGATGTTTGGTGCCCATCACACACAATCCAAGGTAGCAACACCTAGACTTTTTTGACGACAAATCGAGCTACAGAAAGTAAGACAGGATCTTCGTCCATTGAAAAAAAAAACAGTTTAGGGACGCTACACAAGAAGAAAACGTAGAACCTCAACAGATGGGTAGGTCCTCAGAGAAAAGCTGCTTAAAGTGAAGAAAGTCTCTGAGAGGAGGAAAATGAAGTTAAACAAAAGAGCTGCATTCATCGGGAATCTTGTTCATCTTTCCTGGGAGAAGAGCGGTCTGGTGTAGCAAATGGAAGCAGAAGAGTTTCTTCTCTCAAGAGAAGATGACATCGGAGAAAGTCTGAGGATCATACAGGTAGAGCTATCATCGTGTGGCCTATTCATGGGGGAATGTACCTGGAAAGAAGTGTGTGATGTTGTAAGGAAGGCTTGATCTGGCTTGGTAACAGGACCTAGTGGTAACCCATGCAAGGCGTACAAGATGTGCCTAAAGTTATTTAGGTGTGTGTGTGGAGACTAATGAGGGTGATATGGAGGAAAGAAAGGACCCCTCCTTGTTTGCTGGACGCTGAAGGATGCTTAATAGCAAAGGAAAAGGACTAAAAAGATATCAGCCAGTTCAGGACTGTATCGCCTACAGTGTTAAGAATGAAAGATAACCTTCCACGTCTTGGCAAAGAGGACAACAAAGATACGATAAGCAATGATTGTATCGATAAATCAGTGCAGAAAAGAAGAGCCTCAGAGCCTCTGGATTTTCTGTGTGTGTACTGAATACAGAAGTGTCCTAGCCACCAGAGACACCAATATTCAATATTGGGATTTTGCCAATGCTAATTATTCGGTACCCCACAAGCTGAATGAATTCGCTATATATATATATATATATATATATATATATATATATATATATATATATATATATATATATATATATATATATATATATATATATATATATAAATGCATGATTTCTAGAGTTGCTTTTTTTTTACTTGATGCTGTAATTTGCCTCATTTGTACACAGTATTTATGTTTATATCCACAAGAGAGGGTTGCCTGTACGAAAGAAATGTTTACTAATTTATTCAAGAGGGAAGAAACCGTCAATATTATTAAAGAATGGCAAAGAAACTCACCAACACGTTTCATGTCAAATTCGTCTTTAAACGGAAACATATAATTACGTCTTTGAAACATTAAACTTCCGAATTAAATATCTCCTCTTGCTATACGTGTGATAAAGATAAGGAGAGCCAAAGAAAAAGACTCGTTAGAAGACAAAAGCTATTGCAGGCAGTGCCTTAGAGTCGGAGGACTATAATTAAGAACAAATTACAACCTTTCCATGAGCGGTAAAGCTCGAAAAAGAAAAGCCAACACCAGGCGCGTGTAAGAGCTAACACAGGTGTTGTCAGGAAATATCATACTTTGCAACATTTATTCGCTGAGCGGATATAAATTATAATCTCTTTGATTGCTGATTAAATGATAATAGTCAAAAATGAGAGGAATAAAGAGATTCACCTGTGACAACGATGTGCAAGCGAATTTATATTATTAAATGAATGATTTATTTTGACAACGTTTAGCAACAGGCGCGCGATTGAGGGTCCAATGTTGAGTATCTGGTTTGCTGACAAATATATAATTATGTTGAATGCGTGCTATATACATCCGTATCTCTGTGGACAGTTCTATTATTTATTTAATAGTTCATGCTTGTAGTCCAGACAAAAAAAAAATGAAAGTAGCGTTCATCGCTTTTCAGTATTTTTCGTGTACACTTGGTAAATAAATGTAATCATTTGGACAGGATGATTAAATCTTTAGAAATTCAAAAACGTGTTATAGGCTATTATTTCATTATTTGTTTCTTAACTCATTATTTTGCTCTATTATTATTATTATTATTATTATTATTATTATTATTATTATTATTATTATTATTATTATTATTATTATTATTATTATTATTATTAATTTAAAATAATAATAATAATATCATCATCATCATCATTATTATTATTAATAATAATATTAATTATTTATTATTATTATTATTATTATTATTATTATTATTATTATTATTATTATTATTATTATTATTATTATTATTATTATTATTATTATTATTATTATCATCCTCATCAAGATCACATCATCATCATTATCATCTTCATCATCATCATCATTATTATTATTATTATTATTATTATTATTATTATTATTATTATTATTATTATTATTATCATCATCATCAACATCATCATCATCAGTATCATCATCGTCGCATCATCATCATCATTATTATTATTATTATTATTATTATTATTATTATTATCATCATCCTCATCAAGATCACATCATCATCATTATCATCTTCATCATCATTATTATTATTATTATTATTATTATTATTATTATTATCATCATCATCATCAACATCATCATCATCAGTATCATCATCGTCGTCATCATTATTATTATTATTATTATTATTATTATTATTATTATTATTATTATTATTATTATTATTATTATTATTATTATTATTATTATCTAATTAATTTTTTTTGGCCAAAATAGCATTTCATAGCCTTTCATACAAAAAGCCTGAGTAAGGTGGTAGGAGTTCAAATAGCAAATTCATAACCCCAACGTCCCCCCCCAATACAGATAAAAATGAATAAATCATTAAATAAAGATAACTTCACTTGCTCCGTTTGCTCCGTCTTTAATCTAACCTTGGTTTTAGCCGTTACCATGTCACACGGAGCTCATCCATTACATGTCTCTTTCTCTCCATTAGATGGCGTGAGTATAATACGTGGTTTCAAGACTTGTCTACTGTTCCAGAACGTACAAACATATAGTGGATTCAAGATAAGTTACACTGCTGAATATTCTCCACTTATGCAAACTAGTAGCAAAAATTGTGCAATTCAATGAAAATTATTGACACAAGCAATGTTTGTTCTTGTACGTTAAAGAAAAGACTGTATTCCATGGAGGTACAAAAAAAAAAATGCTAATTTACCTCTATACAAGCTTTCCTTTAAATTTTGAAACATTTGCAAATGTTTCCATCCAACAACGATTGAATTCTAGAGTCGCAGAGAAATCGTTCATCCTCTTTTTCCTCAATAAGTACGGTGATATCGGAGTATTTATATCTACACATTAGTCTGCAGAGTTCTTCAGCGCCTTATTAATCTATTATATTCCTTTTTTTATTAAAACGCATGTTAAAATAATTAACAAAAGGTTGTTTTTTGATATTTGTTTAAAACGTCACAACTACACAGGCTTTTTTTTATCTTAGCGTCTTGGAAAATAACTGTTAGGTTTTGATATTGGAATAGTATAGACGTGTACTTTTACTCCGAATTTAAATTATTAATTCTACAAGCTCCGAATAAATAATGAAGATAATGTTATAGATTGTATCATGACGTGAAATGCATTGTTTAGTGTGTATTGAGTCGTGTAATGCATAGCATAGGAATTATTTTGCATTGTAGACGTTAATTTAATCTTGAACAAGTATGTACGGATAAATCCTCATTACATACAATGTCATATATTGTTTTAAACTAATTAAGAGAAAACACACAAAATTAAACACATTTATTTTACTAGAATAAAAAGTGAAAATTGGAAACGAACTTATAGTATTGCGAATTAAATCCCAAATGGGCATAAAAATTGCATCAAAAGTCCAAAATCATAGAATATTCCAAAACATTCAAGAGGTGTTCTGAATTAATTCCCATATTGAATATCGGAATAGTATTGATGTATTACAATGACATAATCCAAAATGTCTCTAAATGAATTCACTATAATACCGAAACACTTATTTAGTCTGAAAATATTAATGAACAATTAAAAAGTTTTGGAATAATTTAAAGAAAGAAAATCTGTCAAAACGGGAACACAACTAAAAGACTGGTCCACTTCTGATGTTAGGATACGAATGAGTAATTCTATTATAATCAATCAAAAAGCGAAGACACAATAAGAGGATGAGACTGCATTTCATTTCAAGAACATTTTAAATTGTATTTTACTTAAAATTTCAAAAAGAACATATTATGAATTAAAAAAGTGAGCCTGAAGAACATCTGGTTGAGAACTCGGTATAAAAGAGGACAAATCAATTTTGCCACCAGTACCAATATGTAACTGACTTTCTGGATCATTGATATTAGATTCCAATATGAAATTTGTTATCTTCATCGAAGCTTTTTACCAATCTTATAAAATACATAATGCAAAGTTAATGTTGGTGAGTTATTTATTTTTCAGTATCTCTGACGTGACTATTGAAATCGCGAGTAGTATATGGGGACACTTTAGCATCAATGGAAAATCCAGTCAAAAATGTGTCCCGGTACTATAACGTCTAACATTATAGCGTCAATGGGTCAATTTTAATCCTGGCAAAAATGCCATTATAGCGTAATTGAAAGTTGATGATAAATTGGGTTTTGTATAGGAAGAATAGAAATGGAACAGGTAAGGTGACGTCACGGTACTGGACATTGGCAACAATGTTGCGAGGGCTGAACTCAAAAGGGTCGAACAGCAAACAGTGACAGTGTGGAAAAAAGTGTAGCTGGTATTGGGTGAGGTCAGCTATAGACAAAGAAACAACACGAACACCAAACAAGGTTACACGTATGTGGCAGAGAGAGAGAGAGAGAGAGAGAGAGAGAGAGAGAGAGAGAGAGAGAGAGAGAGAGAGAGAGAGAGAGAGAGAGAGAGAGAGAGAGAGAGAGAGAGAGAGAGAGAGAGAGAGAGAGAGAGAGAGAGAGAGAGAGAGAGAGAGAGAGAGAGAGAGAGAGAGAGAGAGAGAGAGAGAGAGAGCTGCTGTTGTTGTTGCTCTCTCTGCTTCTGAAGTCTATACTTCTCCGTCCACTCCTCTTGCTCTTTCCTGATTTCCTCTTTAAAGGCCTCTTCTATCCAGTCTTAGGCTGTTGTTAACATATTGATATTCTCTATCTCATCAGGATTCGATATCAGGTTTCGCCTGACATGGTGTAAACTCAAGTAGGTTTAG
The DNA here is from genome assembly GCA_016746295.1 of Potamilus streckersoni. NCBI lineage: Eukaryota > Metazoa > Mollusca > Bivalvia > Unionida > Unionidae > Potamilus > Potamilus streckersoni. The sequence continues at coordinate 324,650 of JAEAOA010000714.1, forward strand.
TTTAGCTTGGCTAGTGTTGAAAGCATCTTAATAGACTGACGAGTCAACAGAAGATGGTCAGACTGGTTAGTTAGTTAGCATGTCACCCTATAGGGTACTCGCGACTGGTTAAAGCCCCGACGGGATGCTGATAGATTTTTCGAGGTGGACAGGAGTGTGCCACATCTTCCAACGCATTAGTGCACTCACGTAGTGATATTTGATTTATCTGACAGGATATCGTGGGACATCAAGTCTCATTCGACATGTATGAAAGGCTATAATGAATGGTAATTGTTCCAACACACAATCACGCAAATAGTCTGTTTATACTGAATTTAATGAATTGGAATGGACTCAACTCACACTAATTTAGATGGCATTTACTGAATTACATGCCTCCCACACTATAATGAGATGCCAGTCGTGATTGGATACAAATCTTATTACTTCAACCCGATTCCCTGCTTACACGCAGAAAGATAGGACAAGGACTCGGAAGGAGACAACAGAGCTTCAGTAGGAACGTACCTGAAACGCCAGAATTAATAATATCAAGTTTAACCCAGTTGTCTAATATAGTGGGTATTTTCTATTCCTATTACCAATTTTGTTTTAGCTACAATTGCAATTAGAGTCGCGGATTTAGTTTTAATTTTCTATCATGGAATTTTGTTTTGAAAGTATATAGTGTACACATTCTTTAAACCCCCAAAAATCAGTCTAAGAGACCAAAAACAATATTTTGATGGTCGAGCTAGGTATTGTCCTCTTAATTCAGAACGGTGGTCAAACAATAAGGTTAGGTTATCAATAGTATTATCGAGTCGAGAGTTCAAGCTAATTTGAAATCTCTTACTAAATGTCAACATTAGAAAACGTATACAGGAACTGCTGTTCGTTTTCTGGAAGGAAAAATGGTTCTCTTTTCCGTTCCTTGCATTCTTCAATACCGCATAGGTTCCCCAGGACCAAGAGTTTCCAATGGTGGTGTTTTGGGATTGGTGTTTGCTGCACTGCGTGGAATTTTAGAAGCTCGTTGATCAGCACGCCAGGAATGGAATTGGGCAGTCGTTAAACTTTTCTCCACAGGTGCTGATGTCTATAATGGATTCTTTTGCAACTTCAGATTTCTTAATGGTCTTTTTTACCCATTGGTCCATCATAGTAGAGTTTTTTGGTAAGCCTCTCTTATTGTTTGGAGTGCATCAGTAAAATAGGTGGATGCGACAGTATTTTGTAGTAGGTAGGTAAGTCTCCATTTTAGGTTAGAGACTGCTCCATTTATATGACTCAAGCGCGGATGCTATAGAAACCACCCCAACGGTTTTGTTGGGTAGGAACGCTATAGAGTTGATCTTTATGTTTAGGGATAGAACATGTATGGTCAAAAAAATGTCGGAAAGCACACGCGAGACACATTTTACAAAACACATTATTGACTCACAAAAACTAACATAAAACATCTACAATTTTTTTTACTTAACTAACACATTTTTATTTAGCTCACAAACAACCAACAACAGACAATAAAACTCTTTTTCAAATAATCTTTTTTGATAAGGTTAACAAAATTGTGAAGTCAAGTTAGACTTACACTGATTGAAGTCATGGCTCAGTGATGCACACTACGTTTCCTAGCTATAGATAAGAGATAGACATAACGGTCATAAAACCTTCGATATACTTTGTCATCGTTTCTAGAGCAGTCGTGATCAAAATAAGATTGCGTTGATGAAAAAAAACAAACAAAAAACAAACACAATATTGTCCACAGACCATGGAATATGCGCCTTGTAATTTCACATTATTTAATTGTGTCGTCTGGGCATTTCTTCTCATAAAGACGATGATGTCTTCCAAAGGCGGTAATCCATACGAATCAAAATAATTCACACAATCATCGTGTGGAAAGTAGACGGCTACCCAGTGGGTTCCTGGGAGATGACTTTCGCCCGTGTTGATGACGATATTGATGGTCTTGAGGTTTGTAAAGAATCAGTTCATCTTTAGGATTCCAAGAGGAGGTATACGAACTGTTGTTCCAAAGATCGCTGGTTATTTTCACAGGTAATGATAAATAATCGATTCAGTCTTGACTTTTTGCTTGAAAATCTCTAGCTAGTAACCGTTTCTTCGCTTCGTCTCCGCACTCTGAGCAGAGACAACTTCGATGCGATAAATCTCCAGAGCAGTCAGTGAAGGGGAGGAATGATCACGCAAATCTTTATACTACTGATGTGATACTGATTCTTCCGAGATGAGAAGCGTCCTCATCGAACATATATCATGTTGAATTTGACTGTGATGATCATTTTGACATTCATAGCAATCTTTCTTGGTTAATTCCGTAATTTTATCTGACAGGTGTTTGGCAAAATAGGACACTAAATGTTGTTCTTGTTCTGGCCATCTGGACATGACCACTACATCCTTTTCGTCTTTGGGGTTTGGTTCTATTTCCACGTTATCCTCTCATTCCATTTCCGAATATTCTCCACCTTTCTAAGAGGGATATGTGGTGAGATGGGATCATGTGATTATGATTTTTAACGTAGTTTTAACAAGTGTTCAGTCATATCGTTACGATGCTTGCAGTGTGGCACTTTTTAGTGATGTCTAGCACTAGGACATCATGCCGCAGACATGTATCAGGGATAAGAATCTTGCATAGCTTATCATAATCAAGAATGACTTTTCTGAAACTGTTGATTTATATCGTATGACGTTCACCTGATTTTATACGATGGAAATGTTACACGTCGCTGCCTTGGTCTGGAGTAAAATCATAGGCCCACAAACGTAACCTCATGCATAATCCTCGTACAAAATTCCTTGGCTGGTGTTGGTCGCTAGCTGGTCGGTGGCTTCGTTTAGGGATAAATATTTCTCGTAACTAAAGACCGGTCCAAAGGATCTGGTATACGACATTTTGAGCTCAATCTCGAAAGGATTGGAAGTGCTAATATCGTTGTAGGCTGAATTGCTGACAATGCCAACGAAAGGATTTTGAACGAAGGCTCCGTATTGGGGTGTATTGCTAACGATGCCAATTATTAACCGTTTGGGTAACTGTGTTTGGAATATTTGATCTTCGATCCAGTGGCAATGGTGAAAGTTTTCACTTTCAGTCGTCGTATCGGATACCTGGCGGTTTTTCTGCTCAAACTGTGACTAATGTCGTTTCCCACTTTAGGTAACACTTCCACGCGTCACACGTAAAGTCTGGCTTCTTCGATGATACTATCGTAATTGACTTATCACCCATCAAATGGAAAGCGGCATTGCTGAGATTCAGTCTCTGGTGGACATTCACTCCGTTCAACAAATACTTCTCTTGTAACCACATGTTCAGATGCAAGCGATCCATCCGTTCTAAACTACGACTTTTTGCAATTTTATTTTTTATTTTCAATGAATCCCTTATTGTTGTCAGCTAGCTCATTAAATTTGTTCTTCGTGTCAGAATACATGCCACACATACATCCTGATGAGTGTCTTTGGGTTCTTTTCCTACGTCAAGAGATTTTCCAGATACGCTTGGAACAAATAAGTATCCATGCTACTACTGCCCAGGTTGTTAGTCAAGTACAAATACACTTCGCTGACCAAGGAATGCACGAAATTGTTAAAGGAGAGCTACATTATTCGCATCATTTAGATTTGGACAGTCCGCCAATGTGTCGATTTATTTCCCTTTCAGGTACAAGTAACTGCTATTCAGATCGATGTAATCTTTTGGCTGTAATTTGATTTCAAATTCAATGGAAGCTGATTCGGTCAAAGACGAGATGTAATGATGTTGGACTTGGAACAGACGCAACACTCTCGGTGCATCATCTTTTCATTCTCTCACTATTTCTGTTCGATAATCAAAAGCACATAAGTCTCGGACGTCTCTTCTTTTCTTAGTCTTTTTAGCTCTGGGGGTATGAAGTCCTCTGAACGGGTGTTTTGGTCGTCTCTTCCTGCCTTGTTCTTGCTGAGGCGCCAGGGAAGCACGAATGCCTGACTCGGCAGCATCCAGGACATTTATAAGAATTTCGCGTTGACGTAAAATGTCTTTGCCCGTTTGAAGCAAAACATTTTTGACTTGGTCTCAAGAAGGCTTCTTTTGGGTTCTGTTAAGCGATGATGACATTTTAGAGAAATTGTCTGCATTGCAAACGGCATCTTTCAAGGCGTGAAATCCTCGTGTCACCATCAGTTTTAAAACGGAGGCCACATAACGAAAGGAAGCAAAAATAAATTTTTGTAGGCATGCTTGTAGGTGACCAAATGAGAGACATCAGCTGGAAACATTTCGCAGATTGGGCGTGGCTTGTTCTTGCAACCAACTTTGCACTTGAGTTAAACGGACATTTTTCAGTCGGGTTTTGGCAAAACGATACAATTTCTGAACTCCTGGGTAATTCACCGAATGGGATAGTAAATGGTGGCTAACACCTTCTCCAGTCTTTAATATTAAAGTCACCAAATCTTCAATGATGCCACTCTGGATGGTTCAACGGCTTGGATTGGAAACTGCTTTGTGTGTTGGATGTGCCACTGGAGCACAAGTCGAGGCTAGTGGTGGTGGTGGCAATAGGATGGGTTTGGTCTTCGTTTCCTTTTTCGCTTCTGGGTTCCCTTCTTTCTTTTTGACTTCTGTCGAAGAAGGATTGGACATCGTCACTTAACGCAAGCCATAAGTTCCTCCCATTGGTGCAGATGGGTAAAAAGTAAACAAGGAGGCTGCGTTCTTACTATGGATGATGGCTGCTGCTGCTGATATTTGAAAGATTTCTTGTGGTTCTTCTTCTTCAGGCATCAGTGGGGCTACGTCTGTCTTGAAAGCCATCAGCGATTGCAATTTGTGTTGTAGCTGGAACATTTTGGTCAAATGAGGATTGGGAGGTAAATGCGTGGTCCGTTGTTGTTGCCAACGATGGAATTCAGTCCATCATTTGTAAGGCAATAAAACCAGTTATCGTCAATCCAACGGATCTCAAAGGTCAAGTCTGAGATCTTTTGACCAGAGGTCGCTTTTATCTTCTTGGACCTTTTATTTTATCTTCATCTCAGGGTTTCTCCCATCATGAGTTCCGATATTCCTTTATGTATGGGATTTATTAACATTTATATAAATCTTTCACTTTGTACCAGCATCTATTTTCTTTTGACAGATGGGTAACTTCTTTTTGACTATTTGGCGATGAATGTGTCGATGCTAGGCCAAGCATTTTTTTCCGATGTGGAGACAAACTATAGTAACTTTCAAGACCTTCAAACAACATTCACAAACAGTGCTGACGACGTCTTTTGAGGCGGTTTGAATTACTTGTTTACACATAGGTAGAGGGGCTTTGGAGAAATGGAAAACATGTCCAATGTTTGGCTAAACGAGGAAGCAGTCCTTTCCTTTTCATTCATCTGAGGGTAGGAGAGGAATAGTTTCTGGGTGGACACCCCCCCAAAAAAAACTACACGATGACTTGGCATACGCCCTTTTTTTCTTTTATTTGACTATCGTTTCGTTAACATTCTGGCGATATTTTTTATATTGCCAAACAATCCTTCCATTTGTTTGCTCCTCGTTTACTTTGAACGAACGTGTCTTTTTCGAGTTGACGTCGATGCCTGGCCAAGCGTTTGATCGGATGACAAAGCTGTGATTTTCTTTTTCCTTTACCTTTTTGGGCAGGAGAACGACTATATTGTGGTGTACAATTCTTTAAGCGGACATCTTTGAGCATCGAGGAGCACAAAAGCACTGATCTCATCGTTTGCTCCGGTCTTTTTATACTGGAATGCGTTGCCATTGACTGTCTTTACGTCGTATCTTTTTCATGGCAGGCATCACTAGACGTGGAGTGGTTTCCAACGGACTAAATCGGGTCAGTTATTAATTGAAAAAATCCTTTAAACTCAGTAACATGCCAGGTCTCTCTTGGACTTTGATTTTGGGGGCATGTACTTTGTGAGCAGCTGCCATTAGAACTAAAGAGAGTAAGGGTGTCACCGTTGGAGAGGAAGTTCTTGGATTCATGTGTTTCCAATTTTTCATGAAATTATGAAAGACACTTGTCAAATCGGGCTTGACAGGCATCACTAACAATGGCGAAGTGGAAGAAGCTGAGGCTACTGAAGACGTGGTCACCGTCTCTGCAGTTCTTGGTGTGCGAATGTAATGTTACATACCTCACTTGCGAGTGGAAGCTGTTTTCTGATTTGATAGAATATTTCCTAAGGTCGACGAACGATATGGTGTGTCTAAACGTAAAATCTTGTGGTAGGTGATCACTTTAAAATCTTGATCCTCTCCAAGCTGTAAGGATTCTTTCAGTAAATCAAAGTTCACCACTTGACTGGCAGGATAATTGAGAGTCAATCCTTTCACTTTAACCTCGATGACACTTTTCCATGTTGGTCCCGATATTCATAGCCGTAATCTTTAATTCCTCTGAAAACTATTAAAACTTGCTCGTCTGTTCAGGCTCCTAAACAGTCTTCTTCGATTTTAGGTTGCTTTTGACCCAGGCGATCGATGTAGGTGCAGCTATCAAAATATACCATATGATCTCATAACAGTTCTAAAGCTTTGTACAATTTTAAGAGCATGCGCATTCGTGTATGCAGAAATGTTGACATTTCCAAATTCGTCGACTTCTACAAAGTCCAGTTCTTCTTTGTAAAAACCCAGGATCAATGTCTCACGAACGATGTCCACGTGTTTTATGTATTTGCTTTTGTTGTGAATCATCTGGAAGTAGCGGGACGGTTCTGTCAAATAACCCGTCTTGGGTAAACACGGTTGTTGTGACATTTTTCCCCAAAAGCAATTCAACGTCACTTTGACAAATCATCGCTTTTCTTCGTTTTCCTCCACGTGGTCTAAAGTGATGCCTTCATGCTCCCAGTATTTTTCTTTGAATTTTCGTTGATCTTCGGGAGTGTGACACCAGGAAGGATAGCCGCTGGCTTCCTGTTGCAGTTTTAAAAAGGCATCCACTAAGTCTCTGAAAATGTCTTTTTAAGTCTTGTTGCCTTTGTGGTACTGTTCTGTCTTTGGGAAAGTGGCTAATTTGGTACACTTCTAGCAGTTAGTATCCAATGTCCAGAGCATTAAACAATTCCACGCTGAACCAAGTTCCTGTCAAGACGCGTTCTTCTTGGGTGTGCTGAAAAGGCTGGTCTTGGTTGCACGTTTTCAAATGTTGTTTGTAACAAGTATGGCTGACAAAAGTGCGTTGACAAGTCGGGCAATGCACCCGTTCTTGTTCTTCGTCAAGACTGGGTTTAGAGTTCAAACATATCTCTCACATTTCGACCACAATGCTTGTGCTTCTCTCAATTGTTATGCCCATAGTCACATTTTTCACAGTAATAATTGTATCCCAGTTATAATAATAAACCTTCCTTTTTAATGGATGACATCTTATACTGAGAGTTTAGCAAGGCAACACCAGCAATTATTTTGCATAATATTTTTGTTAAAAAAATATCTTAATATATTCATTTTTTTCACTCTTTCATTTACAAACATTCCCAAATTCTGAATCTCAAACCTGTCCAATCTTTGTCATAATTCATCTTCCTGTCTCTGGGGGGTGGGTGTAGAGTGGTTGGTAAGGTACAGGTATTGTTGGTTTATCTAATCAGCAAGTGTGCATTTCAGGTATATACCCTTCCATCAGGTCACTTGCAGACAATTTTTGGTTCATTGGCCAGAAACTTACCTGTGATGAGAGCAAACTTGAATCTGATCATATATATATATATATATATATATATATATATATATATATATATATATATATATATATATATATATATGTATGTATATATATATATATACATATATGTATGTGTGTGTATATATATATATATATATATATATATATATATATATATATATATATATATATATATATATATATATATATATATATATATATATATATATATCAAAATTTTAAAGTCACTGGAAAAATATCATGCACATTACCACCATCGATATTTATTAAAAGGCCCAGAGGAGTCGAGTTGTCTAAAGCGCTCACCGTTATGGGTAATTGCCATCTAACATCTGTCTGCGTGGGTTCCAGTCTCGGGGTTCAGCCAATGTGGGTTTGTGAGAAAGATTGTAAATAGCTTCACGATGTTCGGTGGTTCTTTCCGGGTTTTCTTCCAACATTTCTACTGGCCGCCATGTATATCTTATCTTGTGCTGAAAATTGGCGTTGAACCCTGCAACAACAAAAACAACCAAGACATTTATTTTAAAAACTCCCACCAAACACTGGACCTGCTTATTAAGCTGAAGTTTCGCAGTAGTGTCTCGATATTTCAGAAAGCCTTTTTAATGGAGATACATTCTATTCTAAAGTTGTCATTCAATAAGGCCGCTAGTAGCTAACACTGAGAGCATCATAAGCACTGAAAAGGAAACAGAAGTAGAAAATCTTTATGACTTCTGAGTGGCATGCAGAACAGTGCAACAGTTAGAGATAAAAGCCAACTCATGGGGACGTCTGTTGATAGGAAAATGACTATACATATAAAAAATTATTTAACAAACGCCATGATTGCAGCCAGAAAACTATAAAGATCAGTTAATATTTTGCTTCCGGAAACTTGAATGTATGGCGGAAAAGATTTACCCCACCAGAGACCACAAAGATGTCCTCTTTTGCATCACCATGCAAGCATCACATTCCTGCTTCCGCTTCCATCAGTAGATTAAAGACTTGTTCCCACCCTTTAATTGCACATCACGCGAGGTAATTTAATCGGAAATTTATTATTAATAACATTGAGATCCAGTTCCGGAAAATAACGTCTCAATCGTAACACCGCATTGACATGGCTTTCATGGGGCGTAATATCATCTATTTTATTGTTGTCAGCCCATTTATCACGTATCGACTAAAACACCAACACCCCATTGTAATTAAACTACCAAGCTTTCGAGAGAAATTATTCACGTAATTATTATGGGACTTGGCGGAAAATGTTCACACATCACACATTACTGCATGGACATCCGATTTTAATAATTAGTTCCTGTAACGAATTGTGATCATGTTTCAGTTCCAGGCAAAAATGGTATTCTCTCTTACTAATATGGATAATTGTCATATCAAAATGTATTAGAATAACCATATATTTTTTTGTTGACTTGCAGTATAACTGAATTATTGTTTTACGTTACGTTACATTTTCGCCAATGTTAGGTTTTAAAAATGCACTGAAAGAATGCATAGCTCCAAAGACTGCGGAGAACTTAGGTAGGACACGCAACTCTAATAGTCCAGCACCAACTAACTAAAATCACTTGACAAAACACCTTTTAAGCGGACTTAGTGGAACCACTCTATATTTGTTGTTCTGTGTCGTTGAAACACATTTATATATTTTAATATACTTGTGGTTCCCTCCAGCTCACCTGCGATTAGGAAACACTAAGTTAAACTCATTCCTGGCTGAAGCTGTTGCATCAGACGATACACCTGCAAGTAAAATTGATTGACATCATGAAACTATTAAAGTTATACTTTATCAATAGTATTAATAACTCTAAAACTTTCGTATCTCTATCTGTATGACTTTCTTTCTTCCCAGTCAGGAAAATTATAGTACCTGTGCATCATCGACAGTTTTATCATCGTCTTTATAAAAACAAAAACCCAATACAATTGCGACTGCTAATAGTTTTACAGCCATTGCCCTAAAACACACATATCTGTTACGTCATCATTAAAACTTAAAACAGCCCTAAACCCATCTCTATCATGTCGTCATTGAAACAACTCCTAAACCCATTTATGTTACATCATAATTATGATGCTCCTAAACCCATCTCTATTACATCATCATTAAAATGCTCCATAAAAAAAAAACATTTAGTACATCATTAAAGTAGACCATAAACCCCCTCCATTACGTTATCATTAATATATCCGGAAATCTATCTATATGACGTCATAATTAAAATACCCCTTAAACCCATTTCTATTACGTCATCATTAAATACCCCAAACCCATTTATATTATATAATTATTAAGATGCCCCATAAACCAATTTTTTTTATATTACTTCATCAATAAATTGGCCTTTAACCCACATCTAATACGTCATCATTAAATTAAAACTACCGTAAAATCTCGGGTATAGAACGCACACATGTATAATACGCATCCAAACTTTTGTTTCGTCTTTGACTTGCCATACAATAAAACTTCAATAAAATATATCTAGGTATAATACCCATCCCGAGTTTAAAAAGAAAATTTTCGTTAAAAAGATGCGTATTATACACTGAATTTTACGGTATTCTTGTTCTTTTACTACTGCTCAGTGTGTATGTGCATTGTGCAAGCTGTTATTGCTGCTGAAATTTTCGTAGTCTTTTACGTTTCCTTAGCGTAACGGTGTTAACACTCACAACACGTATTTTGGTGGTGGGGTGTATGATAATGGAGGTTGGCAACCGACATATAAACTGTTCAAAGTTACGAAGTAGGGGCGCCACTAAAAAATATTTCCCCCCGCTCCTGGAGCCTTGAACTTTCGCGTCGTAACTGCTTTGATGCTGCTCTTGTTGCTGCTAATAATACTCTTACTACTACTACTACTACTACTACTACTACTACTACTACTACTACTACTACTACTGTTTCTTTTTTGTTATTCGTTGGTTTATTATGATACTTGAGAGGGTAAGAAATTGAAGAACCCCAAACACCAGACTTTGTGTATTACGGCGTCAGGTACCTTAACTCGTGCTTTCACTTATGAATGGAGGGAACACCTCATGGATTCAGTCATACGAGATGGCCATTTCAAACGACTTTCACTAATGATTTATATCGTGAATTCAAAGCCGCAAAATTAATCATGAAAACCGGATCACAACACCTGCCATCTTTACATAAAATACTGAACAATGTCACTAATTCGGCCGCTGACCACTATAATTATTGCAGTAAACGCATTTAATGTTTGACGGTGCCTGTTCACAAACCATTTATTGTAACGACGGACCATATGGTCTGGCGAGGAGATATTTGCTCGTCGTTTCGTCGAGAGGAATATTTCTTTTATTCTACAAGTTCGTTATGAAAGGCAGAGGTGATTTTATAGTCAAATGCCTCCATTTTAACGAAACAAGTAATACACACATTTGTTTAACAATCACTTATTCAAATCCATTTCACGGCTTGTCTTAAACAGCTAAGTATATTTTCCTGGCTTATGACGTGCAAAAGCAAAACAGTGCCCGTATAATGCTATCTCACAGGGCATCTTTTCGGAAAATACAAATTGGTGTAATTTCTTCAATATTTTGACAGTTTTATATAGATGCTTTCTTGCTTAATATCTTTTAATAGTTAGATAACTTCAAAATTCCTATTAAACAAATTCGACCTATATGATGTTTGTTTTAAAAGCATCAGAAGTTGTTTAAAAAGTTGTTGTTTGGTGTTTAACTCCATTTTTTCAGTACATGATAGAATACGTGGCTGGATGTATAACTAGTGGATGAAAAACCCGGAAAAACTCTGGTAAAAATCTCGTTATATATATATATATATATATATATATATATATATATATATATATATATATATATATATATATATATATATATATATATATATATATATATATATATATTAAAATGTGTTCGATTTAAAATTCTGATCAACTATCAAACAATGGATACATCAAACTTCAAATATATTCTTTCGGGTCTTTTTTATTCCAACGTTTTATGCAATGTTCGCTTAGAACTGTTTCGATTCGGAACAAATTGGAACCAGTGATACATCTACACTAAATTTCTAGATATGTTTCATTTTTACCTATCCTGCTTGAAATATTTCGGACAGTATTTAAATTTATATCAGAGAGAAAGAAAAAAAAACAACGACAAGAACGAACACAAATGTAAATCTGCGATTTCGTATTTCTTGACCCAAAAATCATAAATGTATAGGTTTTCTAAAATCCTCGTTTTAATTTCCAAAAATCGAAGTTTTTCAGAAGAATTAAAGCTATGCATATAATTCTGTTACTGAACGTATTGTCAAAAAGTCTGTATTGCCAATCTTGCAGTAAGAAAAGTGATAATATATCTCAATTCGAGAAAGAAAATTTGAGATGATTTTAGAAAATGTGTCAGGAATGTCAGGGCCTGCGCCTTCGAATTTATATTGATACGTCCACTCCTTTTCTAAGATAGTACGTGAGAGACAATTTTTCTATCCTTAACAATAAATAATTAGTTATTTATACGGTTTGTGGAATTTGCACGTTTTGTTGCCCTAATGGTCTTGATTGAATGTGTTCTTATTACAAACAACAAAATATGCGATGAACTATGAAGTGATTTGCGTTGTTCAAAGTGCGGTGACGATATTATAAACACAATTGTCATTCGGTACTATGTATATGAAAAACGTTTTTAAAAATTTGATATTATTAACTTTTGAACAATGTTATTCTTATACCAAATATCATACAATTCAACTAATGATCGGACGTCTGCAGATAGTGCGTCCTACATCAGTGCAAACATCTGCGTATCAATCATTACAGCGATTTATACAAAAAAAGCAACATAAAAGCCTTAATACCATAAATTCACCATTAATTTGCAGGCAAAAAAAGTATCAAAATAAGATTAAATTAAGTATAAACATTTTTCAAAATAGACCCGTGTACACGGACAATTAGTGCAATGGATATCTCTAATTGGAAATGGGGCGAAGTCGTAGCTATAACTCTTATGAGTGTCCTAAAAATGTGCGAGCCATTTGAAAAATGACCCCTTGTCCATTGGAAATTTGCATTCAAATGAAAGGATCAATTAAACCCATTTTATCTGCCTAAAGAATTCTAAGTAGTCAATACATTGACCGGACTTATTGGTACCAAGCGTGCTCCAGGGGCGTTGAATCACGTGCCGCTATAATTAGATGTTAATTGGGCACAACGTTTGAATTGGAATGTGACATTTCGTGCTTAAAAGATGAGTTTTCAGGACAGTAGCGGGCAGAATGTCGTTGCCGGACACGTCTTATAGATAATAACGTTCGGACTTTATCAAATCAATGACAGGAGAAGTTAACAAACTTTATGTCTAGATGGGGCAACAACTCACGGGTCAAGTATGTGGAGATAGCTGGTCACGGCACGGTAACGGAGTAAAAGACCAATTCATTCAAGAAGGATACATGAAATACAAACATCAGTATAATTGCTTTCTGATCTTAATAAAAAGAACAATGATAACGATACCATTTGAAGGTTAAGAGGTCTCGGATATGGATTATGTCATCAAGTTCTGTACTACTACTACTACTACTACTACTACTACTACTACTACTACTACTACTACTACTACTACTACTACTGCTACTACTACTATTACCGCTAATATAATAATAATAATAATAATAATAATAATAATAATAATAATAATAATAATAATAATAATAATAATAATAAAAAGAGCAATGATAATGACACCATTTGAAGATTAAGACGTCTCGGATATGGATTGTGTCATCAAGTTCTGTACTACTACTACTACTGCTACTTCTACTACTACAACCGCTAATAATAATAATAATAATAATAATAATAATAATAATAATAATAATAATAATAATAATAATAATAATAAAAATAATAATAATAATAATAATAATAATAATAATAATAATAATAATAATAATAATAATAATAATAATAATAATAAAAAGAGCAATGATAATGATACCATTTGAAGATTAAGAGGTCTCGGAGATGGATTGTGTCATCAAGTTCTGTACTACTACTACTACTACTACTACTGCTGCTGCTGCTGCTACTACTACTACTATTACCGCTAATATAATAATAATAATAATAATAATAATATTAATGATGATAATAATATTAATAATAATAATGATGATGATGATGATGATGATGATGATGATGATGATGATGATGATGATACTACTACTACTACTAATAATAATAATAATAATGATGATGATGATGATGATGATGATGATGATGATGATGATGATGATGATAATAATAATAATAATAATAATAATAATAATAATAATAATAATAATAATAATAATAATAATAATAATAATAATAATAATAATAATAAAGTATCTGATAAATCTTCATATTAAAACAATTGTTATAGATTTATCAACCGTCTTCCATCCCCCATCCTGGGAAAAATGTATTCTATAATGGTTTCACCTCCATGAGGCAAACAAATAGATGATTAAAACTTGTTTTTACCGAAATTTTAATTATAGTGTAAAGGGTTTGAACACAAATTCTAAAATTCTAGAATGGTCATTACATAAACACACGCAATAAAATGAGGTGACATTTTAAAAAATATCAAAAGGTTGATTTAAGGATGTGATGTAAAATGAAATACATGGTTAAAATTGATTATTACTAATATCAATAGTCTGTTCTTATTACCGAGCATATTCTGCTGCTAGCATTAAATTCTTTTAAATCCCAATTCTAACTGAAAAGTCAACCAATTGAACTTGGTTTACTGCTTTAAACTGTTATGTTGTAGTATGTTTTTTTCCGAAGAGGAAAAATATAGCAATAGAAGCCAAAAACTCAGATATCTTAAACTAGTTAATAACACGAATATCTTAAAATATTTAGACTTTATGAGAAGCAGATGGTCATTTTGAAGATAAAATAATGATTTGGATTTCTTTGAAGATGTCAAAGTTGAGTATATCGTTATAAATGTCGTTTTCAAATAAAACACGTTTAGATCGATGTTCAGCTAATATTTTGAAATCCTTCAAAACAAAATGTCGACAGGGGATGTCATAAAATCAACAGTGAAAAAGAAGTAAAAATGATCACTATGATGCTGAAATGGTATTGCATGTATTGTTTACCACATAGAAGAAATGTGAATATCTCTGAAAGATTTATTGAAAATTTGAGCAATTTGCTAAACAACAGAGGTTGAAATACCGCATTATGAGATTAAATACTGTAACCTTGTCAAAACAAAACGACCATATTGCATTATGAATCTTGTCTTATTTTTTTTATATCATTATGATCATACAGTTCCTTTTTCGAGGTTATGAACCAGGCAGGGATGCGTAACTGATTTGTGTATTGCAAATTGACAGTGCAATTATTGAAACAATTTGCTTTCTCGGTGCCATGACATAGTCCCCATTGAAGGAGGAATTTGGTTAATATTATTCCATTAAAAAAAATAACTTTAAAGTACCAATTTTGATTTGCCATATCAAAGTTTAAGGTTTTAAAATATATACCCGGGCATTCGCAGGCGTATTTCCAAAGTGGTTATGTTGCCCTGGGGGCAAACCATAATCCGGGGGATGTAGAAGCCAAAATAGGGATTTATTTATATACTATACATTGTATCTTTTAAACCCATGTATATGTTTTTTAGTGAATGTTTCTCTTATTTTGTAATAATAAATTTTCTATTTTTCTTGCTCCCTCTATTTCAGAGCAGCTTTATCAGGATTTATTTTCTTCAGATGGGGAAAAAACCACGTAAGAATTGTTGTTAGGAGAGGAAAATTGTTTTTGCTTTATATCAGTGATTTTTCCCCCTCGATAAAATATGCGTTCGATCTAAATCTGAGTGGAAATCCACGCTATTTTTCCACGAAAATGTTCGTAATTTATTCACAAAGGTTAATGTAAAATGAAAAGGCTGTGTTACTAACGATTCTTCAAAAATCTCTTGAATTAACAAGGGGTGAAGGAAAAGACAGTAGGGTGGGTTATTACTGTAGTTACAACACCATAATAACGTTGCGAATTTTTTTTAAATTGCACTCTGCAATCTGCAAAGATTATTGGGCTAAACAGGAATAAAGCATGACATAAAATAAAGATATATGCTGATTGAGGAATGGAAACTTGAATTTTATGTCCAGATGTTGTTTAAAAGCGAGGTATGATGAAAATGTGAACATGTAAGAAACGCAGATTTATATTTCTCGTCAGACTGCGCTCAGACTCAGTTAATAGCAGAAGTGTGATAGGTGCTGAGCAGAAGACCCCATTACGCAGGAAAATCAGACATTGTATATGAATTGTGCACTTTACCATAGGTGGAACGAACGTTATGTTTTGTCTGAGCTAGAATAGCTGATGAAAGCAGAAACACATATTTTGCTGTAAACTAATTTTGCTCAAAGGAGAGAGGTGGATTTTAAATTTTCTTGGGGATACAAATGAATTTCCCCGTGGGAAAATTAAGCGATATTGTTTTTTTTTGTTTTTTTTTTCGTTTTTTTTTCAATTTCGATTTACATCACACATGCATGTTTTCCTCCAGTTAAGGAACTAAAGAATACCATTGTGTCGATTGAAAATGACTCTAAAATGGGTAAGAGATAAGCTCAAGGACTTGCAAATGGAAAATTTCCATAACTTTGGAAGTACATACACATGTATTGTATGAGTAAATGTAAATATGATGAGTAAAAATATATAAATGGTTCTCAGATATTGCATTTGTAATAGAACTTATTGATAGATACTGTCATTTGCCATTTTGTTTTAGGATAGGTCAAGCTTTTTCAAGCTTTACAAAAGCTTGTGTCTGTCACTACTTTAGGCTAAAAAATGACTAAGGACCAGTCTACTTCATCAGTTTCGTATCTCCAAACTGTTTATTCGGAAAATTGTTTGCATCAGGCGTCGGCAACTTCTTTCAGGGCGCGGGGCGAATAAGTGACACACGGTATTGATGTAATGGAAAAATGGGAACCAGTCTGGAAATGGGTAAAGATAAAATATAGTATAGATGGGTTTGGCTGGCCAGGATTGGTTGATAATGAAAGTTAGACTTTAGTAAGAAGAATCTTTTGAGAGTTAAACCTAGTTGTAATTGTAACGGAAAGAAAACCAGACACATAGTTTTTGTCATGGAATTTCAGTCCTTTAACAGTAATAAGTTTAGAACACTCATTATTAAAAATTTGCACATGACATTTTTAGTGCGGAATTAAAAGCACATGTTTCAACTCATTTAGGTCCAGAAGATGTCGCGATTAATATCCTTTTCTCTACAGAGAAACTGTCATCCAGGACGCATCTATACTTTTGTTCATGAGCATTCAGAAATTTAAAATTATTGAATTTTTAATATCATGGTGTTTACAAAGGTTTACTGTGGGAATTCGAATAGTACCGTGAGAGTTAAAGCCACATCCTATGTAATAAGCCGGCAAAAACCAAATCGGGGGCCGGATATGGCATGCCGCTGTAGTTCGCACATGCTTGCTGTACATTTTTCTCATGAATTCATAATAGCGTACACCGTGACGATAATATAGATTTAGAAATAATCTGCACGTGGATGTTAAAGTTACAATTTGATTTCCGTTTAAAAAAAATTGAATAAAACGAATCAGTATGAACTTACTATTTGCACGCTCCAAAGAGCTACAGTTTATCAAGCAATACTGCGTCTAAATTTACGTATGAAAAGGTAATGATACTCATTGTAGTATTTTTTTAAAATCACATAGTTTTTTTTTTTTAAAAAAAAATCCTAACGATGTCTTTGTGGGAATTTACTGATGAGGGTTAGTAATTAGATCATTGTTATTAGCACCTTAAAAGTGTGTACGATTCGTTGCAAATACATATTATATGTTGTTAAGACAAGAGGGGAGAAATCTAAATCATATTTGCGAGGGGCGATATTGAAAGCAACGGGTTTGATCTTATTAATCTGTATTACGAACGCATTACACGAGTAATCAAAAAATAAATTACAATTGAACAATCAAACGCGAACACTGACTAAAACGTAATGAATGCAACTGACGCGATTGCTTTTAATACGACAAGTATAGCAGACCACGAAATTTTTAATAGCAGACGACAGAATTTTACCGCAAGTCCAGAAGTTATCCGCGTCACGATCAAAGATCTGTGAGACTTTAATGACAGTTGTAATCAAATAAGCGATGTTAACTATCAAGTTCCATTCAATCACACCCTAATTCAGGACCGCTGGTTGATGATTAAGACAAGACAAAATCACAAAATCGGTGATGGGTAAAGATTTGCCACGAGGGATGCCCACACTCCACCATACCAAAGGAAACTAGGGTGGAACGGTCAGAATGTTGCTAATTCTAGTTAAATTATGGTCGAATTCTAATAATAGGCCAATAATTAGTTCATTCACATAGGTGAATAAGTTATTCCACAAGGAGCAAAAATTGCGAATTGAATTTGTTTATGTAGTATTTATAAAAGCCTGTGCGATATTACTGTAGGACACTACCGTATGTGTAGGAAACATCTGCTCCGAAGGTCTTAAGGGAATGTATGCTGCTTTCCTCCAAAGTCCACCCTCAAAAATTCAGAAAAGAAAATGCCTCAGATGCGGAGATTTGCATGAACGTGACTGCATGCATATCTGGCTATTGTTATTATTTTGTAGAGAATCAGTCAGTTATGAAAATTGACTAAAATCCAAAATATAGCACTGTATTTAATTGAAGGGTAAATTATTAATTTAATGCTGGAAACTAAAAGACTGTACATAGATGTAATGAATCCCTTGGTACTTCTCAATTTAGGTTTTATCGGTGACATGTTTCTTTTTGGGACTGATTCTAATTGTTTGACACAAAACAAACTCGAGCTAATCATCAAATAAATATACCATTGTTTTATACAGGTGTCTACTTACGGCTTCCCATGCATAATTTAAATGTACTGATAAACACTATTTAGATTTGGTCTTGTTCTTTATATGTAATGACAGTTGATGACGACTTATCTGTATACAAACGTCAGGAAAGCTGTATTACTTCCCCTTATCGTATGACTACAGTTTTCTTTGTTGCCTTTTTCTATCACAGCAAAGTCTATGTGATCATTTTGTCTTTGGACTTACCATAATATTTATAAAATCCACATTGATTAAAAACAGAAAGTGACGCAATTTGACAGACATATCTGTCAAGGTATTTATATTTCTATCTGCCGGTAAGATACTGCGTCATGTAGTGATGTTACCATATGCGATCGAAATTGTGTCCTGAATTAAATGTAATTCTTCTGTCCTAGCCTAAAAAGCGGCTGAAACAGAAATCTGGCATCTGTTCCGTACGTTTTGCTTTGTTTGGAAATAAAAATACAAAACAAGCTATTAATTCTCATTTCGATCCAATTTTCTACACCCATACAACATCTCACATAGTGTTATGTTTATTTAATTTATATTTGTTACGTATATTTTACTTGTTATTTATTATTGTATTTTTACTTGACCTTGTCCAAAATCAAGTTGGTGTTGTACTTGACCAGTAACTTTTACTTTTGTAAACATAATATACATGATTAATATTTCCCTAGGAGTAGGGATTAGTTAATAGAATTATTATGAATAAAAGTAAACATATTTATATGGGTCTGGGTTTATGACACTGGTGTTCACCTCCCACAAATAACCTGTTGTACATGATGTTTGCCACAGTCTTTTTTATTATTTTAGTAATAGATTTTATCTTGGAAATTTAAAACAAAACAAAAGGTTCTGGAATTTTAAACTTTGACTAAATATACATATTATTTTCAGAAAATGCTAAATGTGACAAAGACCAGGTAGAGGGGTTTATAATCTTATTTGCTTGAGAATTTATTCATTCTTGTAACATAATCTTGTAACATAATCAATTATATTGTGTTTAATAATTGAAACCTACAAAATAAATAAAAGAGAAATTAGGACTACGAGTGACTTCTTATTTTTAGGTGTTAACATAAATTTTATCCTAATTGATTTCGTTTCAAATTTCAGATATTCTTTTCTTTCTGGAAGAATATCCACAAATGGAGACTTCGCTGAACAGTTGTAAAACTTCACTGGCATATGGTTGTGATGTAAAAAACGGAGCAATTAAAGCATAACTGATTCTTCAAATCATGATATATACAGGATATACTTATAGTAACTTCATCTGGATGCTTTAAAGGCGTTGTGCTCGACTTCGGAAGAACATTGGAAATGCGAGACCCAACGTTTTGAATGCAACCCGTTGTCCTTGCGCTGTCAACCGGAAAAGCGATACATGCATCTTAGTCAAACGCCCCAAAGTTTATTTTACTTTAATTCTATAAACCTGCTGACATTATACATTGCATTTAAATATAATGCCAATATTGTAGTTCCTTCACGCGACCTTTGCTTTGTGAGATCTTCCGAATAATATCATTCGGAATAAAATGTGCATCTGCTACAAGGTTTCAAATCAACTTGATGGGTGTATAAAAACAAACTTACTTCCTTTGTACCGCTCAGGTGGCATTGTGGTTACAGCGTTCGCCTCGGATGCGGGAGGTCGCGGGTTTGAATTCCGGCCGAGTCATATGTAAAGACTTTTAAAATGGTACTAACAGCTTTCTCGCTTGGCGCTCAGCATTACCAGGTTAGTGTTAGGACTGGCCGGTCGGGTGTCAGGATAATGTGACTGGGAGGGACATCATGCCACAAATCTGCTATTTGATGCCCCAGTGCGAGACATCGCTGTAAAATATCACACTGCAGACACCGTAGCGATATAACTGAAAAATTGTTAAAGCTACGTTAAAAATCTACATTACACACTCATACTTCCTTTAAAAACAAAAACAAAAAAATAATAATGAATCTACGTAAAATGATAAACAACCTATATAGACTGGTGTGGAACTTTATTACGGAATATCAAAGGTTCAAATGCCTGAAAGAAAATACTAACTGTTAGGTGTTGAAATCGATTATATAGCACTAAGTGTTCATAAATTATAAATAAAAGTAGCTGGTATGAGTCATCATGCATTGTCAAAGATCTTCTAAATGACTCTAATCCAGAAACTTGCAGCAACATATTATTTACTTAGGCTGCATGACAGACATTTCCCAGATTGGAAATATTTACTAAAGATATTGTGATATTGAAAATTATAACTTCCTTTGCCAATAATTCAGTAAATAAACCAACTGTGGTATTTATTCAGTCCAGTCATGGACGATGAACTTCCCGTCGTCATTTTGGAGCGATTCTGGAAGGATAGTAAGTAGCAAATGAGCATTGTTGTTAAGTGCAGTCTGGGTAATTTAAGTTCAGTGAAGATAAATAAGAACTATCATGATATATAGTTTTCGGGTCAGTGAGGCGATACGCTCATTTTAAGGCAAGAGAAAAGGTGTTGCTGACCAGTGTATGTATGTATGTATGTATGTATGTATGTATGTATGTATGTATGTATGTATGTATGTATGTATGTATGTATATATGTATATATGTATGTATGTATGTATGTATGTATGTATGTATGTATGTATGTATGTATGTATGTATGTATGTATGTATGTATGATGTATGTATGTATGTATGTATGTATGTATGTATGTATGTATGTATGTATGTATGTATGTATGTATATGCTCACTGAAAGATTAATGCAATAGTCGCCTATCTGAAGAGAAAGAAAAACTACTCTCCGAAGAAATCGAATGATTAACTTTGTCCTCATTTAGTTTTGTTTCTTAATCAATTAAATTGGAGTGAATTCATTATCGTAAGGATTTAACAATTCAACATATTGCCAAACTAGTTTCATTTTCAGCTTTCAAGGATCTATACTAATTTCAGATTTTTTCAACAAACAAAAATGCATCTCGTAACGAATAATTCGTTATATATTACACAATCCGTTTTTAAAACCCAGATTTCTTTCTAGTTAATACAACGAGTATCGCGAAATCGCAGATGCGCAGAATAACAGCAAGTTCGCTGAAGATCAAAAGACTGATGATTATCACACGATATGAGTTTGGTGATTCTATATCTTCTTATCTACATAAATGGCAGCGATTTGTCACATTTATCAGCATTTGATTGGCTGACGATGACGGATTGGATGCAGATGATTGGTGAAGGAAAAGATTAAAGAAAGGTTGCTGGATCAGCGGGATTTTTTAAAGGTCTTTGTGATAAAATGCATGTTAACACCATATTGTTAGGTTTGCTTAACAGGTGAACACAGTTTTTATACTTCAAAACATCTAGGATTCAGTCGCGGTGCATTATTTATGTGTCTATTGAACTTGCCAGTTCTGTTTTATTTTTTTTAAAAAAATTTAGTTGCATTGGTATCCCAGACACTAAAACAAATATAAAGAAGAAAAGCAGAAATAGATGCCTGGTGGGAGCCGAGAACGGTTTTTGTTTTATTACATCATAAACAAAATGAATCTACTTGAAATACCTAAGTTTGCCTTACTTGTGCGTTTAAAGACTGGAAGATACATTCCATACAACTGCCTCTAAATTCCTGGAAACTTCCACAGATATGAAGTTTACGTTTGAGACACAGGAAGTAGAAACATTATTATGACAAAAGAAATTAGGAATAAAAAGATTTCATCGAAATGCAATGATAATCAAATATCAATTTATTTTAATAGGCATATGCGCTTGATGTGTGTGTACGTAAGTGTGTGTGTGTGTGTGTAACACATATACACGATCACACACAAAAAAGGAGTCATAATAAATGAGCAACGATCGACGTTTACATTTTGCGCACAAAACTAAACTATCCGAACTATATGATAATCTCAAAAATGGAAAAAGAGAATTAAGTTGCAGAACAATTAACAACACGAATTTAAAAAATAAAAGAATAGCTGTCCGAGCATCATTATACAAGGTGAAAACTTGTTCTGGTGTTGTTAGATGCATGTAAACGTTCTAAGCCTATTTATCAACGTTATTGCAATGAACCAGTGTCAGATACGGAGACTGTTTAATGCCATCCATTATTATTCGCTTCTAATCTTTATATCATATACACAATTGTAAATATGACGAATAAAGTTTTGAACAAATTTATATATAACAGTAAGAAAAATTGATGGAAAGACCCACAACAAAAACAGCAGCAACAATAACAACAGCGATACTAGTACTACTACCACTACCACTACAACTACTACTACTAAGAAGAAAGAAAGAAAGAAAGAAAGAAAGAAAGAAAGAAAGAAAGAAATGACAGGAAAAAAATTCATTATATGTTGAAAAAAATACATCAAGTCAGATTCACTATGCATCTGCATGATCAAACAAGACACTGATATGATTCTATGTGTATCATTTCGAGAAACTGAATTGATTATATTATCCAGCTAAGCTTAAATGGTTAGCAAGGTTTGTGATCAAATTTTCTCTGTGACGTTTGTGATTGTTCATTCTTGTTTTAAGTTAGATTGACTAGCCAGCAATGGAGGAACCAACCTTGTGTCGAGTTGGAAATGACGCATTAATTATCATCTCCTAGTATACTATATTCCTATTCTTAAACTTTACACATCATAGATTTTATTCGCACAAATACGCTGCTTTATTAAACCGAGATATATTAAATAGATTTAATGCATTCGACCTGTCGGAAAAGATTAGACGGAGAGTAGTCGATAATATTATATCAATATTAGCAGGAAGTCCTTGCATTGAAACTCCGACCGAAATAATTGATCTATTCAACTACATAGACTCTTCCTTTTTTAGTCAATCAACAATCTCTGGTGAACTTAATGAAACAGTAATACAGTTATCGAAAATCTGGAGTAGAATACAAGCTAAACTCGGAGCCTAATTGCTGTAACTTATACACCAACAAACCTAACGTGAAAAATATTAAATCCACATATACCAGTAAATTGAGCAATAACACATATTTGTCTAATTTGAATACAAATTATTACTTAATTAAAGTTGTGATTTTTTTAAACTCTGGGATAAGCATAAAATGTCACTCTAAAATTACTACAAAAAATGTGAGCGAGTAAACATTTATCGTTAGGTTCTTTTATGAACTACTGTGATGTAAATGAGTACGGTAACCAGTCAACAAGGACAGTGTTCTAAAACGACGTCTGCAAACCAGACTATTAGGTTTTGCTTTCATTGTATCATTAGACCCTTTTGTTTGATGAATAATTAGAGAACACTGAAGCAGAAATGATTTCTTTGAACAAATAGTGTATTGTGTAATATATAATTACTAGACAAGTTTGCAATCACGCCTTGTTGTCTTTTGCTGGGGATTTAGTGATATTGTGTTTGTTTCTAGTCAACAGCTGCAGTAGGTCTCACTGGACAGTTGTTTTGGCAAATTTTCATCCGACGATGACCTATTGCAGAAATATGATCATAATTTTACAATAAAGATACAAATAAAAACTAACTAATGATTTTTGTTGAAAGGATGCTTGTAAGATTCTGACTAAGGTATTAAGGTTAATTCCTTATGCAACTGGTGGTTTTGACACTGAACCAACTAAACTAGCATCAACCCTCTTTTTTACGTTCATTTTAGACAGAAAAGAGCTATTTTCAACCTGTTCCTGTGAGAAACCAGCTAACAGAGTCAGTATTTACCTTATTCATCTTGAAAGTTCACTAGTACTATACAAATGAACATACTTTTCATCACCCCTCAACCATGTAGATTTTTAGATATTTACTTCTGTAGCAGACACATGTAAATACTTAAGCCAAGTCAGCTGCTCATTTGTAGCCCAAGTTACTCATTTGATCTCCAATGCTAGTCTATCTGTGACATGCAGTCACCAACAAGGCAACCCATTTAAAAAGCCTAACTCAAAGTAAATGTAAACCACATTACAGATTTAGCTTATGTGTGAATTTATAAATGCTAGGGTTGTCATTATTAGGCTCATGCCTTCTACCTTAAAAATTAGGGGTGTGTGTCAAAATACGAAACTATCCAGTGAGACCATATTGAAAGTCGGATAATTACTAGACAAGTCTGCAATCACGCGTTGTTGTCTTTTGCAATATTGAAAGTCGGATAAGCCATTAAAATTTGACGAGAAGAAGAAACTAATATGAATAGTTTATAATGATTTAGTCTCATAAATAAAACTCCAACAAGTTTTACAATAGTACGTCTTGAAACACATCTAAAAATATATACGGAAAAGACGAGTCAAAATAGTAAAAATCCGGTTTGGAAGTCCAACTCAGACGGCTAGTCAATTATTATAAATTATTTCTGGTTGGTATTTTGCTCAGATAGCCAAATTTAGCACAACTACAGTTGACTTTGAGACGTAAATTGTATTTAGGGTTTTGTTAATTATATTTAATTTGCATTACTTGGAACATTTTTTGAATTCATTATATGCTATCTATGGGTTCTGCAAAAATGCATATTGAAGCCGATCGTTTCCCAAATCAAGTCCATTGTCTACATGACACGAATCATTGATTCCTTTTTTTGTAAGCGGCTTTTATCTTAGTCTCAGTGAAGGACAACATGTCTTGCATGTTCTTGAGTATATATTTAGTAACATACCTAATTATAATCTAGATTGTTCTTGAAATGAGCTTTTAGTCTGGGTTATTCTTTGTGCTTTAGTTTTTTTTTAAAAAAAAAATATAATAATTACAAAACTATTTATTTGTTCTGTACGATCTTGCAGAAGAACCATTTGTTATGTTTAGTATTTGATTTGGACTGAAATTATTTATTCAAACAATTATTCTTTGGAAATACAAAGTGCTTATCTATAATGCTTTTGGGCCGAGAAATAACTTGGAATGACAGTGAACAGGGATTTCTGGGACTGCATTATTGTGATTTATTGGCACATCATTACACTTCAGGTTATTAGTAAAGGCAACTACAGGTACGTCAGCACCTTCAGCATTGGAATACTACCGATATTTAATTAGAACTGTATTTATTAGGGCTTGTGTGAGAAATTATATGAGTATTTGGGATTTAATTCAGAATACCGTTGAAAGTTCTTTTTATATTTTCGCTTTGTATTAGGATATGAAGGCCGCAATTAGGGGAATTTGTAGAGCGGAATCTCAGGGAATACAGAGAAAAGGAGGCGGCAGAGAAGGAAAGAATCAGACAAAGCCGAGAAAAATAAAGAATCAGACAAGCCGAGGTAAAAGAAAAAGGAAGACAAGAACATGATAAAGAAAGATAAATTAATCAGATTACAAACCGAAAAAAAAGCCTGGGAGAGGAAACATGGGTTAGATATGGAGAAAGTAAAAATCGAAACGAAATCAAGGAGGAGCGAAGAACTGAATGAACATTTAGGACCCACAAACAACAGATCAGAGGATAGACGTACCGTTCCGATAATAATGTCGATGTTTAACGACAGGGACGAAATCATCGATAACTTTTTAACTTAGCTTGAAAAGTTAGCTTTAATCCATAATATACCCAGAGACCAATGGGCCATTAATATCTCCGCATTTTTGCAAGGAGCTACAAAGGATGCCTACCTGTCTACCATAATAAGGCACCCACTGAAGTAGACGAATACGATGCAATAAAGAAAGCACTGTTAAGGCATTACGAGTTGTCGGCTTGACGTTTTTGCACATTTTTCAGAGTCGTCTAAGCGAACAACGGATACACACGCGCAATTTCACACTCGCGTAGGCGTGCTTCTCGATATCTGGATTAAAATGACAGGCACCGCGCTCACTTACGAAAACATAAGGGGAAAGATCTTAAAAAAATATGTCCTCGGTAAGTATCGGAAAGACCTAATCGTATGTTTAGCGGAGCGTGATTTCGAGACTTTAAAAGACATCGGTGTATGGCTGAGTGATATGAGAGTTCCCACTCTATTCTAACTACATGTGGTGGCAGCGATAGACCCATAGTCACTGAGTTTAAAAGGGATAACGGTTTGGCACCCCATAGGCGCAATGGTCAAAATGATGTGAAGCTAGAGGCTGATAATACAAACGTAATCAGTTCCGTGGATCAGGAAATTACCAAGGGGTAGATAAGGCTACCCTAGTAAGAAAGCTGGAGCTATATGCTACGGCTACAACAAACCTGGCAATATTCACAACGACTGCAGGAAATATCGTCCCACGATAAATGCAGTGACACCAGGCACTGGTGGAAAGTGTAAACCAGTAGAATGGTTGAATACAGCAACAGCTACGATGCATGGAGAAAAACTACCATGCTGTTTGATACCGACTGTAGTTATTTAGACTTAGTGGATAGCAAATTTGTCGAATCTGTTGATTATATAGATGAAACAGAGGAAAACCAATTTGCTGATAGGACTAAAGATTCTTCCCCAGTTGTCTACATTGACCTTAATTCGCCGTATGAGAAAGGACGAATTAAAGCAGCGTTCTTGTTAGAGTTGTCGCACGACGTAATTTTAGGACGTAGGTAAGTGTTGCCAGTCTAATCCTATGACGTGTACACGTGGGGTCCGTAGAGACGAGGCCGATGAAGCAAAGGTCAGTGTCGACGCCGCTGAATTCCTCGACTTCAATCTTAGACAATTTGCTACCTAGTGAATTAAGGAGACTCTACCCTTGCAGTATACGCGGGTACACAAAGGAGGTGTCCGTTCGGAACTTGCCAGACGATGAGGTAGAGTTTGCGCTGAAACAGGGTATCTTGAATCGATACTCCCGGAAAGGATTAGAGAGGTATAAGCGGGTGATTGTACTGCGATCTAATAAGAGAGAAGAAGTGCTTAGGCTAGCAGACGAGAGTTTACTTGGAAGCCACATGGGCGTGGCAAAGACGAGATAGGTTAGTGAGGGAATTTTACTGATAAGGTGTGTATGGAGAGTTTAGGAGATCTTGTCTGTCGTGTGACAAGTGGGTGGCATATAAAACCTCACATTGCCCAGTGCCACTATAAATCACCCCTCTGACTGATGAACCTTTCTCGAGGGGGTGGGGTGGGGTGGGGTGGAATTGATACGTCAGATAAAGCCTGCGTCATAAAGTGGTAATCGCTATGTATTAATGATTGTTAATTACTCCATCCAATATTCCGAAGCCGTTGAGCTGAAAAAACATTGATTCAATTACGGTGGCTGAGGCTTGTTAGGAGCTTGGTCCAGAATTTGTGCTACTGAAGATACTGACTGACCGAGGGGCGCAGTTTTTTTTTTTAGCCAGGTGAGGGAAGAAGTAAACCGTTACTTTAAATTAGGCACTTGTCTACTACCTCATATCAAAAGCAGTGCAATGGTCTAATAAAGTGTTTCAATGGGACGCTGAAGCAAGCTCTGAAGAAGTTGTGTGAAGGTCGACCTAAGGACTGGAATCAATGCCTTCCTGCGATACGTTTTGCGTACCGGTAAGTATCACAAGCAAGTCTAGTATTTTCATCTCTCTCTTTGCGAGGACAGTGAGAGGACCTATTGCTGTATTGAAACGTTTACGGTAATGTTGTTGTTACACAACAAACTTCAAATGTTCTGGAGGGGACCGTTCGTTGTTAAGGAAAAGAAGGGTGGACGAAACTATCATATTAAGGTGGAAAAATGAAGAAAAGTTGTGCCCTGTGAACTTTCTTAAACGCTATCGTGAAAGAGAGAGACACACACACTGGGTTCTTGGTTGCTAAAGTTATGACTGGGGAACCCGGAGACAATGGAGGAGACGCGGACATACTTTCTAGTTGTCCTTTGACGAGGAATGAAACCACGTCGACGCTGGATGAAACGCCTGTGAAACTGAAACCTTCTCCACTGCCTCATGCGAAGTTAGAAACTGTATGGGACAAAATTAAAACTATGATTGAGTTAGGGGTCATCGAACCAGTTGAATCCACATATAGTTCATCGGTTAGTTTGATCCAGAAGAAAGATGGTGATCACCGCTTTTGTGTCGACTATCGGAAATTAAACAGGATTACAGAAGTTCAGGTCGAAATGTTACCGGATCCTTAGTCAATAATTGCCGGAGTAACCAACGCCAAATATTTTCTTTTTGTAAAATAGACTTGTCAAAGGGACATTGGCAAATTCCAGTTCGTCGTGAAGACCGTACAAAACTTGCATTTGCAACACCATATTGGACGTACCAATGGGTATTCATGCCGTTCGGGGTCCATAATGCACCTAGCATTTTCACAGATTAATGGGGAAACTGCTAGAACCTTTAAGAGGTACTGGAGTTTCAGATTTCAAATTAGGTTATTGGCGACACCTAATAGGGAAGAACACGTGATCTAACTGAAAAAAGTTTCGGAACAACTTAGACAGACAGGGCTCATTGCCCAACCATCCAAATATCACAAAGGATTTCGGAGACTGAATTATTTAGGACACGCACTCAGTGAAGATACATTAACCCCAGACAGTGCTAAAGTCGACCAACTTCCGAACTCCGCACGTCCAACTACAAAGACAGGAGTGCGATCTTTTATTTTTTTGAGTTGCAGGTTATTACCGCAAGTATGTTGCAAACTTCAGCGCAATTGCTAGTAAGTTGACTGACTTGACAAGGAAGAAGTCTCCGATAAAAGTTATTTGGACAGACTCTTGTGAGCGAGTATTTCAGACGTTAAAGGATATGTTGACGTCAGAAGTCGTAGTTAGACTACCGGACGTGACAAACGACTTGTCTTACGTACCGACGATTCTGTCAGGGGTCTTTTCGCAGTTTTACTGCAGGAACATAATGGAAACTTGTTCCCTGTTGACTATAGTAGCAGGAAGATCTTCAGTAGATCGTAATTATTCTGTTAACGAAAGAGAATGCCTAGCGATTATCTTTGGAATCTCTAAATTCCAGCACTATTTGTATGGACGTCAGTTTATTCTGGAAACTGAATACCAACCACTAGCTAATTTGGCCCAAGCTAAATTGAGAAATGAACGTTTAATGAGATGGTCATTGTTTCTTCATCAATATCAAGTTCAATTGCGTTACATTAAGGGAAGTGTCAATGCTGGAGCAGATTGAGTAGATTAATGGATTCTGAAGTGATGGGGTCACTTCAGAACATTTAAACAATAACCTGAAATACAACTTCAAAATTCTGAGAGCAAATTCCCAGATTTTACTCTTAAGGGGGGGGGGCTATGAAATGTATCGAATTTTGAGTAAATATTCAACAAATTGAATATATCGTGCATTCAAATTGTATTACAGTCAAAGCCAGCATGGTTTCATGTGTAGGGCCACTTCAACCTTTTTCCCATCTACGGCAAATTTAGAATTGATCCGGGCATCGCAAAGCTTTCTTATAAAAGCAAACTATAAAGTTGCCGACCATTACCACTTAATGGGAACAACATGTCAAATAGTCATTTAACAAAGGGAAGTTGGTATACGTCGTATTTCCCATATTCTAGGCAGTCAAAATCTGACAAAAGACACAGTTATCTAGGGGATAAGTGTGGAACGGATTAACTTAAGGCTTACACCCTGAAAGTATTGTTGAATCTAAAGTAACGACTTTGGGCGAATTTCTTCACTCCGAGATTTTCCTGGAATGGGAGCAATACTAAAGAGTAGTTCTTTCCTCGTTAAGACAGGTAAAGGGAACTAGGTGGCTGTCTTGTAAGCGAAGGCAGGCCTCTAGTGCTGGGACGCACATTTCCTGGGAAAGAAAACAGCATTAAGGGAAACATCTCTCTGGGAGAATCTGAAAGACGAAATACGGATAAGTTACCAAGCGGTTAGGATAGAAGGCTCAATAAAGATCAAACGTATACACGTGAAGGTGACACGATGTGGGATACACGGAGACAGAGACAGGAAGCGATGCTGGGTGATGCAAATCAGGCGTGGACATCGCGCTCGTTTCACCACTCTCATTAACAGATGAAATAAATCAATAATAGAATACAGCCATTGAAATTCTGTAAACGTAAATTTGTTTGAATTGAACCAGACACTACAAGTTTATATTATTGATTAAATTATTATTCTCTTGTATAAAGAGAGCTCGTATTGCATTATTTCTTCTCAATAGTTATGCTCAGCTCTCTCTTGATGTTTTATCTATCCACTCACACCGTGCAATAAAATCGAGGGAGGTCCACCTGTAGAGAACGACAGCCAAATCTAATATATATATATATATATATATATATATATATATATATATATATATATATATATATATATATATATATATATATATATATATATATGCATGCATGCATGCATCATACATACATACATACATACATACATACATACATACATACATACATACATACATACATACATACATACATACATACATACATGTAATTAAATTGCTAGTTTGTTAGTTTTAAAATTTATTTTATTTTATTTTTGTTTCATTACATTTTGTTATAATAATTTGATATTTTTCAAAGTAAATTATGTTTCTATAGACCATAAAGTATTACATTAGCATTTTTTAAGCTGACCTTAGTTCAGACACTTGGTAAATAATGAATTAAAATGATTGGTCAGTGTCAAGGTCATACCTCCCTAGCATAATCACCATGTTTTATGAATGGTTTTGTTACTATTGGTTCTGAAATAAGATTATGCTGGAGTATGTGTTAAATGTCTCGAGTTAGGTGATATCGTTACCCATCACAAGTGTTGAAATATCGTTTAAATGGAGTTTAATACTCAGTATCACTGTTTTCTAGTTGAGTCGTAAAATAATACATTCATAGCATAGATGTATTTTTGTTGTTGCAAGCTGAGTTCTATGGTTGAGTTTTCTATTCTTCGGAATTAATAATTATCTTAGTAAAATTTAAAAGTGCTGCTTTTCATCAAATTCTTGGACAGACATTAAGTGGACATTATTCAAAGTTCTTTAGACGGAATATTATTTTGTGATTCATAAATTTCAGCGTGGAACTTTTGAAAATTCTTTTGAGAATTCAACATGGAATATTTGACATATCTATGCTGCATTTATCTGACGTCATTCTCCTCCATCTTTGAGATTAGGATTCAATCCATACTTTTGTGTCTTTGAGGGTACTGACTCCAGAGTTACACAAGCGGCGGGCTGATGTGAATATTTGGACCCGCAGAAGCAAAACGAAAAGTTTGAAGCGGAAAACAATCAATCGATAGCGTCGGAAGCCTTACCTACTCCAACCGAAATTATCAGTATTCGAGGACCAAAAAAAAAACCCATCAAAATAACAAGGGATGATGGAAGATACCAAACATAATGTGACAGAAGGCGATAAACATCACAAAAGATTCCATGGGTATTGAGCTCGAGGCCGATGCTCTTGCCACTGTTGCAATGAGAATGAACAAAACGAAGCAGGATTTAATGCCAATTTCTGTTACACCAGTTATGTGAAGTGATCACCATTCAGTACAGTTGTCGCGTTAAATAGCTACCGGGTAGTTAGATTTATCGCAGCCCCATTTAGTCGAATGGTCTATGGCGCTCGACTTTACAGATCACACGTCTGACTTTTGTTCGAGTCTCGGTTCGGTCAACATGTGTATGTGAGAAAGTTTGCCTGTAGCTTCCCGTACGTCGCTGTTTCTTTTCAGGGTCATCTAGGTACTCCCTTCCACAAAATATACTGGCTGCCATATAAAGTCAATCATGTGCTGAAAAAGTTCGTTATGCCCACAAAAAACTAAAAACAAACAGATGAAGAATAATATAAACAGGCACAAACAAATAAATCTAGCCAAAATTCAATTATATGACAGCAGTTGTGGCCAGTCTGCTAATTTTGTTTCCTTGTACCAAAAAAAATGGACTTATTGTATCAGTGGATGCGAGTGGACGAAATTTTATACTTATATTGTAATAACCTTTATTTCATTTTAACAGAAGTCAGATGTCTCTGTCAATATAAAGTTCAAGACCAACGGTTACCATATATACTTTCTTTTATGTCGAGGTTAACTGCAAACAATAAAGATCCTGATCTGCCGCAGCTGAACGTGCCTTCAGAAAATGGTCTATATTGTTTGATCTACTGATTACTTCTAACATATTGTACAGACCCAGATCTGCAGGCACATTATGCGAGGACAGATCTGTGACTATAGTTTGCGGTTGCGGTTTGCCATGAAAAGCCATTGTATAGGTATTTAAAATATAATAACTCAGCGCAATTTCAAAGGTATTAAACATGAGCTACACCTCGTAAACGTTTATTACAAAAGTATTGTAATTGATGCAATTACAACGCCCTTGGTAACCAAGTCCGCTTTATCACCTTAGGTTTTAGATCTGCCTGAAATTCAAGCCTTATTGTTAGAACAATATTCTTCCCGTGATTATTGAGATCGCTTATCAGGATAAAGGTCCGTCGACAGCTAATTAGATTATACGAAGGAGTAAAAAAATCTGTATGCAAGATCATGAACTTTAGTTGCATCTAATTTCCGGTAACCAAAATACGCCCTGTAATAAAATATATTTCACTGTATAAATGTAATAGATAATTAAGTAGATAAATGTAATAGATAGTTTGACTGCATTCAGTTTCATACTTGTAAACCACGAAAAAAACTTAAAATCGGATCACTTATTGATAATACAAGTTTCAGTAAACATTTACAGTTAATGACAATAAACACGTTTTGACGTCGCTGTCACCTTACTTCAGTCGCAGCTTATAAGATTTACTGCAAAATGAATGACAATGCTTTACAATAGTGACCTTAGCCGCCGCCCCATGCATTTCAAAATGTTCTGTGACCCCTACTTAAACACAATTAGGTGATAATACATTTAACAGATAGCGGTCCCTAGGTTTTCCATACTATTTCTTAACATAGTAACATATATTAGCTTACTCGTTATGAGTGAATTTTCACATTTGAAGTACACAGTGATACCCATTTATTAAAAATACCAGATAACTATTCCATACTGTTTAAATCAGAAGTGGTGTATTACACTAATGACCATACGTCTGATACTCGTGTTTATGCTGTAATGTAATGCCACTTTTTCTTCCATAATTTCACCTTTTAAATTGCAGTTGTTTTCACATTGTAGTTAGTTGCGATACACGACTTTAGGAATCACGGTACGAATTAATTCCCTTAGTAAACCTATGCCAACAAAAACCATGATATCAAAAATTCAATAACTTTTGAGTGCTCACGACTAAACCTATATCTATCAGTATAGATGAAACCTGAAGTCAGCATCTGTGCAAAGGAAAGGATATGAGCCGCGGCATGTTCTGGACCTGCATGTGTTTGAAACATGTGCTATCTGTTATGATCCAAAGAGTCCGGTGCTAATTTTAGTAATGAGTGTTCCAATCTAAGAAAATATTAAAGGACTGAAATTCCACTTCCAACTAGGATATGGTCTCAGCAGATTCTTTTTCCTAAAACATGACTTACATTATTAACCAGTCCTGTTCAGCCAAATCGATATATACTATATTTAATGTTCACCCATTTCTAGACTGGTTCCCATTTATCGATACAATTAGTAGTGGGTGTCCTATAATCACCCTTGATTTTCTTGAGAGCCCTATGACTAGTAGTTCAATACGTAAGCAATGTGCATAATTCTTCTTGTCAAAGATAACATTAATGAATATTAAATTATATTGCAAGTTCGTTTTCACCTACAGAGCAATGGCGCATTTCTGGCAACATTTAAATATTTGAGATTTGTTGAAGAAAAAAAGAAAATAGTGCTAAATAAAGCTATGTAACAAGAGTCATCTTTTTTTATATTACCATTTATCTCTCTTCAATTTAATAGTGAAATATATTACCTGCCTTTTCATATTATGTAACTAATGACTAAAAGGTCAAGGTGACAATCTATATGTACATGTAATATTACAGAAAAAGATATTTAGATTACAAAAATTACTTTAAATTCCTCACAGATGACATAAAATTTAAAACTAAAGTTAGGTAAACACAAGTCCATTTAAGTGCAAAATATAATGTTTAAAAACATTCACTGAAAGAAATTAGTGGGATGCAAAGTCATGAGAGATCAACCCAATTGAGCATAGTGGAGGAGACCTAAATGATCATATTTGATACATGTTTCAAAACACAACTAGGAAATATCGTTTTACGTACTATAATTACTCTATAAATGGTAAATTGTATGCATTATATATATTTGCTTAGATATGAACATCCTGCAAAACATTGCACTCAACATAGTCAAATCTGCACCATGTTCTCCTTCCCCCTTTTTGGCAACAGTTGGTGTTCTAAATATGTGTTTAATATCCCACTGAAAATCACTCTTTAGTTTACAAAAGGTATTAATTTTGCTTAATATACACAGATAGAACCATATGATTGCATTTATAGTAAAGTTAGTTACACTTGCATATATGGAGTCGCTGTATGGTTGGAGCTGTCTATAGGAGTCACGGTACTAATTCAGTTCTCATAGTAAAGCTATGTAAACACAATGACATATGAAAATTCAATAACTTAAAATTTATGAGTACTCATGACCAACCCTATATTTATCAGTATAGATGAAACCTGGAAGTCAGCTTCAGTGTAGAGGAAAGGATATGAGCCGCAGCATTTTCAGGACCTGCATGTGGTTGAAACATGTGCTTTCAATTCCGCACCAAAGATGAATCATGTGCTAATTTTTGTAACGAGTGTTTCAAACTCAAGAATACTAAAGGACTGAAATTTCCTCACAAAAATAATGTCTTTATATTTATTTACTTTCAACTAGGATAAGGTCTCAAATGATTATGAGGGGCCCCGGGTGGCCGAGTGGTCTAAAGCGCTGTCCGTTACGGATCACTGCCATCTCACCTCTGTCTGCGTGTGTTCGAGTCTAGGATTCGGCGAATGTGGATATGTGAGAAAGCTTGCCAGTAGCTTCTCGTGGGTCGGTGGTTCTTTCCGGTGATTTCCCGGTTTCTTCCTCCACCATTAATACTGGCCGCCATGAATAGCCTATCGTGTGCTGAAAAATGGCGTTAAGCCCAACAACAAATGATTATTTTCCTAAAACATAACTAACATTATTAACCAGTCCTGGTCAGCCAAACCCGTATATACTCTATACAATGTTCATCCATTTTTCGGAATAAATTAAATATCCATTTTAATTGATTTGGATAATAAAGATTTACTGCTTTGTGTAAGGCATATTGAGAATGTTCCAATGTGGAAATGAATCCCTAATTAGCACAAGTGACGTGGTTAGGACAAGAAGTTTAATCTATAAATTATTGAATAATTAAGTTGGGAATTCTCTTCAGTCGAAAATCGATTATTGTACGCCAACCGGTCTAGTTCAGCCGATAAATTTATTGCCACAGCGATTGCACTAAAAAAGACATAAATGCTCAATCAGCACTATTGTAAATCAATATGAGGTTGCGAATGACCATAGCTAGTTCTGTTGAATTTTGATGGACGATATCTGACGAAAAATAGTGGGATTATTTGTTGACTTCAGGAGAAAAAAACACTGAGATGTATTTAGGTTGGGCACTATATTTTATTTTGAATGAAAAACATATGATTGCACAGTGTGGGGAGGGTAAAGACAGTTTTTAACAAAAAGGTCGTTGAATTGAAGAATCTATAGAGAGAGAGAGAGAGAGAGAGAGAGAGAGAGAGAGAGAGAGAGAGAGAGAGAGAGAGAGAGAGAGAGAGAGAGAGAGAGAGAGATACGGAATACGGAAATTCCGATCGCTCACGAGAAGTGATTTTCGAAAAGACATGAAAAACCAGGTGATATTGTCATGCCAGCAATCAAAAATCGATCAGTCACTTAATCATGTGATGAAATTTGTTATTTTGTTCTATCACTATAATAACCTTACTGTAAGAACTGGGAAATAAGAGAATATATTTGGCAAACTTTATTATAATAATTTACTATGCCAGAATTTAACATTAGTGTAGATAAAGAATGAAATATTATTTACCTATCTCCAGCATTCCGTTTGTTTGAATAATCTTTTTGAGAAGTAATGTAGCTGTGTCTACAAAGAGTCTACTTCTATTAAATATGTTGGTTTCTAGAAAGGTCATCATTGGAAATGTGTATCATTCAAGTAGAAACGATGTGTTACAACGAGGTTGTACCGCAGAGCTTAATCAGTGCTCTCAGTTTCATTAGGTAGCCTTTAACAATTAAAACTATACGTTATATCTTTTATGAGTAGAATTAACATAAAAATTTTTGCAACTGACAGTACAAAGTTTTGACAGATGTTTTGGTAAAAATAAATTTCACTTTAAATATAGTAGGTTGGCTCATCATTCTGCAATTTTTGCTCAGTGTTTCGTTAAATAATATACGCCTTTGTGGGTAACGTTATTGAACTTGTTGAATATTTAGTTAGACATTACTGAACAGATAAATGTTTTTAAAAATGTGCAGTTGGATTAAATTGTATATACGGGAAATCGCTGCCACATCTTCACGGCATGAGTGGCAAACACTGCAAGCAAAATGAAGGAACGGATTGTAATACAGTCGTAATATTGATCTATACCACATTAAATCGTCCCCTCTTTAAATCATTGCAGATATTAAGGACATGTTTCGTTCCATAGTTGTGGAGATTATATGATTTATATAATCCATATTTCATAGTGCATCAAGGTTTCACATAAATCAAATCATCTGGCATCTGACACAATGCATGTCACCGTCCTCAAAATTACCTTACCGACATGACGAACACAGCTTGTAAGTCTGCCATAGTCTAGATGTAATCTATAGTTTAGGATTAGTTGGTAAGTTATTCTATCATAAAGCGCAATGAAAAAAACTCAGAACTAACCAACTATAAAAAGGAAATTCCTCAAGCAAGCGCGCGCGCGCGCGCACACACACACACACACACACACACACACACACACACACACACACAAACACACACACATAATGTACATGTAGAAAACTCGATCTAAAAGTTCAGGCAGAAAAAAATGAAGTGCTAAGAGTGAGTAAACACACTATGCACTGCATGTTCTCTAAACCAACAATAAGGCGCACTTAAGAAACTTATATATTGGATACACTGAATACGTTGTAAAAGAAAAAGGCGCACTTAAGAAACTTAAATAAATATATTTGAATCAACTGCATACGCTGTAAAAGAAAAAGGCGAACTTAAGAAACTTAAATAAATATATTTGAATCAACTGCATACGCTGTAAAAGAAAAAGGCGCACTTAAGAAACTTAAATAAATATATTTGAATCAACTGCATACGCTGTAAAAGAAAAAGGCGCACTTAAGAAACTTAAATAAATATATTTGAATCAACTGCATAGGGTGTAAAAGAATAAGGCGCACTTAAGAAACTTAAATAAATATATTTGAATCAACTGCATATGGTGTAAAAGAATAAGGCGCACTTAAGAAACTTAAATAAATATATTTGAATCAACTGCATACGGTGTAAAAGAATAAGGCGAACTTAAGAAACTTAAATAAATATATTTGAATCAACTGCATAAGGTGTAAAAGAATAAGGCGCATTTAAGAAACCTAAATATATATATTTGAATCAACTGCATACGGTATAAAAGAATAAGGCGCATTTAAGTAACTTATATAAATATATTTGAATCAACTGCATGCGGTGTAAAAGAATAAGGCGCACTTAAAAAACTTAAATAAATATATTTGAATCAACTGCATACGGTGTAAAAGAATAAGGCGCACTTAAGAAACTTAAATAAATATATTTGAATCAACTGCATACGGTGTAAAAGAATAAGTCGCATTTAAGAAACTGAAATAAATATATTTGAATCAACTGCATGCGGTGTAAAAGAATAAGGCGCATTTAAGAAACCTAAATATATATATATTTGAATCAACTGCATACGGTATAAAAGAATAAG
Source organism: Potamilus streckersoni (assembly GCA_016746295.1). Classification (NCBI taxonomy): domain Eukaryota; kingdom Metazoa; phylum Mollusca; class Bivalvia; order Unionida; family Unionidae; genus Potamilus; species Potamilus streckersoni. The sequence goes on from JAEAOA010000714.1 coordinate 363,306, forward strand.
GCGCATTTAAGAAACTCACACACACACACACACACACACACACACACACACACACATATATATATATATATATATATATATATATATATATATATATATATATATATATATATATATATATATATATATATATATATATACGCCAAGAGACCGGCTCTCACTAGAGAAAAGGTAATATTGTATCTCCACTCTCTTTCAACATATAGTTCTATTGCTTCTGTGAAATGATAATCTTTCAAACAATATGTCTTTCTTGTATTTAAATCAGACGGGTCCTTTCGTTTTTGCCTATCTCGTAGTTCCCTTTCACTTAAAGACAAGATACTGACCATTTTACAGGACATTAAATAGATTACAATTCTTACAAATATAATCATGTAGCTAAATTGTAAAAAAGGCAATCAAATGTACGTACTGTGATGGATATTTGAAAGACAGAACAAGAGAGAAAATCTTGAAATCTTGAAACATAAAGAAGCAAAGAAAATTAAAGTAGTAGGAACAGCGATTACAAAGATACATCATATATATATATATATATATATATATATATATATATATATATAAATAATATATATATATATATATATATATATATATATATATATATATATAATTTTACAGTTAATATGAAGCGATAAAGAAAGGATATAGTTATATATAGCAGCATTACTTAAACTAAAACAAACACGTAGATAAATAGAAAGCTAAACGAACCATATAATCAAATTACTCCCTCTTACTTCATATGAAAAAAATCAATTCATTTTCAAGTCAGATTACATTAAACAGTTATGGTGTCACCCTGTGCCGTAATTATTACATTAAGCATGTATGGTGTTACCCTGTTCCTTAATTATTACCCTTAATTATTACATTAGGCATGTATGGTATCACCCTGTTCCTTAATTATTACCTTAATTATTACATTAAACATGTATGGTATCACTCTGTTCCTTAATTATTAAATTAAACATGTATGGTATCACCCTGTTCCTTAATTATTACATTCAACATTTATAGCATTATCCTGGCCCCTAATTATTACATTCAACATTTATGGTATCACTCTGACCCTTACTTATTACATTAAACATTTATGGTATTACACTGAACTCTAATTATCACATTAAACATTTATGGTATTCCCTGAGGCATAATTATTACATTTGAAAGCCAGATAAGGTCAAGAATGATGTCATCTCAAACTAATGTCAACGTTATGAAACTTATGACAATAAAAAATCGATTTTAAAACTGCACGTAACAAAGCATGACCCATTATCAATCATAACCGATATTGATTTTGACTGGTATCAGAGCGTCACTATTTGTTATATTCCGTCAAAACAGAACTACCGCAGACTGTATGCCGCGACACCTGGAGAGAGTGACACAATGTATGGATACGACCATATATACCTCGTTCGAGTACCTAAATTGCCATATATACCTATACAGTTATCCTACTAAGGTAGAACGTTATGGAATGAAATTTAGGGATCATAAGGTAAAGAAGGACAAGAAAGCAAAAATGACTATCATAATGATGAAAAAAATATCTGTAAAACGGAAGAGGTGAAGACACCTACCCAACAAAAAAACCCTTATAATAACAAGAAATAATTAGTCACGATTCATAATACGATATGGTTTTGATTTTTAACGTAGCTTTAACAATTTTTCAGTCATATCGCTGCGATGTCACATTGGGTATCATGCACATGAAGTCTGAGATTTTATATATATCATCTTGCGTAATTTATTTTGGATTTCGGTCAAAACTTATAAACGAAAATAGGATCTCACTAAAAGTTCCGAATACCTTGGAGCCTAACGCTTTGTTAAGGCAAGAGTTTTCTTGATAGGATTTGGGTTAATCGATTTATTTTTCAGATTATCTTAGACCTCTGGTCTAACAAAGTCATAACAATGTATAATAACCTATACAGTTATCCTACTAAGGTAGAACGTTATGGAATGAAATTTAGGGATCATAAGGTAAAGAAGGACAAGAAAGCAAAAATGACTATCATAATGATGAAAAAAATATCTGTAAAACGGAAGAGGTGAAGACACCTACCCAACAAAAAAACCCTTATAATAACAAGAAATAATTAGTCACGATTCATAATACGATATGGTTTTGATTTTTAACGTAGCTTTAACAATTTTTCAGTCATATTGCTGCGATGTCACATTGGGTATCATGCACATGAAGTCTGAGATTTTATATATATCATCTTGCGTAATTTATTTTGGATTTCGGTCAAAACTTATAAACGAAAATAGGATCTCACTAAAAGTTCCGAATACCTTGGAGCCTAACGCTTTGTTAAGGCAAGAGTTTTCTTGATAGGATTTGGGTTAATCGATTTATTTTTCAGATTATCTTAGACCTCTGGTCTAACAAAGTCATAACAATGTATAATAACACAGAGTGCATGGTAAGAAAACACTCAATTAGACATTTTTTCATCAGTCATAAATGTTCTTTCCTCCTCAAGGTTAAATAAATCAATTTGCATAATTTCTTAATAATGTCGCCATCATTACTTCTAAAAGGTCTAAGTATATATTTTTGTGGATAAAAAGTTTAATTAAAGATTCTTGTTAATTACAAATATCTAATTATAGATTCTTGTGACTGCAAGGTCTAATTATTATAACTTCCCTTTTGACTAAAGTCAGCATTTCTCTTATCAGTCGCAACATTGGGACTGGACAGTTTTAATTTAATATCAGCTGTTTCCGGGAATTTAGTATATTTTTTTGCTGTCATAAGTTTTGAACTGTACAATAAAAACTCAGTTTTAGAATATCGTCAGACAGAGGGGTGCTATTATTATGTACATATATCTTTAATAAACATTATTATTAAATACATATGCACAAAACTATTATCTATTTTATATAATGCCACACATAATGAAACCCACTCTAAACCATATCCATACACAATGAACTCAATTGATAATGATAATCCTTACAGCCATAATTATATTGATACACACATAATGATATACATACACATAAACACAAACATAATGATATCCATACACCAACAATGGTCTCTATACACCCATAATGATTATCAATTCATAATGATAATCCTTACAGCCATAATTATATTGATACACACATAATGATATCCATACACATAAACACAAATACAATGATATACATACAACAACAATTGTCTCTATACACCCATAATGATATCCTTACAAACAATGTGATATCGGTCCACACATTAAAATATCCGTTCATACCTTATGATATACATACACCCATAATCATATCCATACACAGATGATGATCTCCGTACAAATATTATGATATACATGCATACAACCATAATGAGATCAATGCACATAACGATATCAATACACACATAATCATATTCATACACATAGCAATATCCATAAACACATAATGATATCCATACACACATAATTATATCGGTACACAAATTATAATATCCGTTTATACATTGTGATATACATGCACCCGTAATAATATCCATGCACACATAATAATATCCGTAAACACATTATGATATTCATAGAACCATAATGATATCCATACATATAACGATATCGATACACATAATGATATTCATACACATAACGATATCAATACACACATTACGATATTCATACACATATAATGATATACTGTTATTATATAACTTTATAAAAATATCACAAAAGAAAAGGAATCAATATACAGTCATACTTTGTGCCTTTTACAATAAAAAATCAGTTAATTCTCTATTTCATTTACACAAAACCTCATTTGTGAATAGATAGATCTTAAAACTTTCAAAACTGTATCACTGACATTGTTTTTATCAGAATGTACCGCAAGAATTGATGTTGTAGCAATCACAAATCATATGAAAATCAAGATATGTACATTATACTTTCATGTTTGCTCTGCTAGTTTTGTCACTGCATATCATGTAAAACAACGATCATTAGTAGGCATAATCAGTACGACAACCAGTCTGCTCGTTGTTGAAGTCAGTCAGATATTAGTACGACAACCAGTCTGCTCGTTGTTGAAGTCCGCCAGATATTATCCCACAAAGCTGACCTATTTCTCTTCACACCAAACAATTTGCTTATGACATTTTACAGTGAAATACATGTACAATTGTGATGGTCACAGACATCTTTCTTTTATACTTCTTTTTATTAGACATAAATTTGCTTTTCATATTGTTTTAAATAGTTGACCCATTTTGAATAATATTATGAAATACAGTCTTTCAATAGCATAATAAAAATATAGATGGGACCTGTAAAATATTTAAAGTATGACACCATCAATACCTGGAGTATTCACATTTTCCATTTTCTACTATTGCTTCTTCTTTTAGATCAATAAATACATTAAAAATTTAAAAGTGATGCCTATATCTCGTTATCTATTTGTATTTGTGTATTGGCTTTTGGCTGCGATTATATGCTAATTATATTTATATTTTATAGTGTTATTGACCTTTGTCCATAATTAAGGGTAGGAGTTAGACCTACCTGACTAATGTCTTATTATTATGTAAACAGCATATTATGTAGATGATATTTGTCTATGATTTTTTATTATATTTGAAGATCATTATTATTTAGAGGCAAACATGTTTACAGATTTTGAATTCAATGTATATTTGTTTAGAAATTAAAAATTAAAAATGTTCTTTTGGTGCAAGTTGTTTACGAATTTGATGGGAAAATGATCTGCTTCCTGGTTCTGTTATATATGTCTGGATTCGTCATTGAAATAAAATTTTCATGCTATGTGCTTTGTTGTCACCCATCTAAATCTATTGTTGGATAGATTGGTTTATTCGCAATGGCGCGATGTGTTAAAATTCATTATAAATTATTTACATCTACAAATACTAAGTGTGGATAAATAAAAAAATGAGTTAAATTGAATTTAAATACAACGATTTGATGACATTGGGAAATGAATGTGGATATAACATTGTATTCAGTAAGCACTAGTACTTCAGCAAAATAGGTTATTCATATGGGTGATCATGCAGTTTCAACGTATGGACTTAAATTTCAGACATGTTTTATTGTTCTTGAAAATATTAGGTATAGCTTTCTGAGTTTTGTGACTTTGACACAAAGGAAATAAATAAATAATAATGTATTTCATCATTAATAAAAAAGGATAAATATAGAATTATTTATGAATAATTTATACTATTTAGTGTCATAATATAATATTATTAAGTTGCACCGAAATAAATGAGACGAGAATATGGTATCTTAAAGATTGCTTTAGTATTTAATCTCTCCTACTTAATAACAACAGGTTGGCAAGACAACAGTAAATGACTGCAAAACGCTACTGTTTCGGTCAGTCTGTTGCTTAAGTTATTAAAATATAATACCTATATCTATTCAGTAGGTATATTATATTCTGTTATTTTATAATTTTGATTTATTTTTCTTTCGAAGCCTTGACCTATGCGATATATGTTAAGTTCATTAGGTTTATCAATTAAATTGATTGACTGCAAATGTTCCGTTTCGTGGCACACACTGGAGCATAAATTGCAATAATTTCGCGTGACCCTATAGATTCAGTTCGCTCTGCCGAGAATAGTTTAGCAGCATCAAAAGGACAAACCTTTGAGCAAAATACATACATACATACATACATACATACATACATACATACATACATACATACATACATACATACATACATACATACATACATACATACATACATACATACATACATACATACATACATACATACATACATACATACATACATACATACATACATACATACATACATACATACATACATACATACATACACACACACACACACACATACATACATACATACATACATACATACATACATACATACATACATACATACATACATACATACATACGTACGTACGTAAGTACATACATTCATGCATGCATGCATGCATGCATGCATACATACATACATACATACATACATACATACATACATACATACATACATACATACATACATACATACATACATACATACATACATACATACATACATACATACATACATACATACATACATACATACATACATACATACATACATACATACATACATACATACATAGCCTAGTGGTTAGAGCGTCTGCCTGGGATGAGGTAGTTCACTATTTCGAATTCAGCTCCAGTTACACAAAAACTTATAAAAATGGTACTAGCTTTTTCATTTAGGACGAAAACCATGTGATGATTCAGTTGTGGCATCTAGTATTATCTCTGTGTACAAATGTAACTCATGTGGATATTTGGATGGTTTCGCCAACATTATATATATATATATATATATATATATATATATATATATATATATATATATATATATATATATATATATATATATATATATATATATATATATACCAGACCGAACAGACAGTGCTATCCTTGGATTCTGTAGTAGAATCTTGATAATAGTGGGCAGAAATACTAGTTTAATACAAACAATACTATCATACAGGTTATGATATATGATAGTATTGTTTGTATTAAACTATTATTTCTGCCCACTATAATCAAGATTCTACTACAGAATCCAGGGATAGCACTGTCTGTCTGGTATTATTTATAATTCTTTGTAATACAAAAATCTAATATACCTTGATTTCTTTCATAGGAATCTGGAACGACTGTGCATATATATATATATATATATATATATATATATATATATATATATATATATATATATATATATATATATATATATATATATATATATATATATATATATATATATATATATATATATAAGATTTATTTACTAGGTGGTCATGCGAGTGTGTCTGTTCCGCACAAGCTTGTATAACACCAACTCAGTGCCATCACTTTTTGGTGATAAGTGCTTAGTCGTGACGGTATCTGGGCTAGTACGTGCAGGCAAGGCGATAGGTGTCGATTACTAGCGGACCTGGGTTCAAAACTCGGCAGAGTACGAATTTAATTTCTCTAAACTGTATGTTGGTATTGTTTATATACTACCCAGTAGAGCGATACAGTTAATTTAAATTCTGAGCAATAACACGTCATTTCTTTGCTGAATTATATGCAGTCTGAGTGGAATTAACATTAAGCGAATTATATTTGCATTTTGATTTCAAAATTAAATTTTGATCAATTTCCTTTATTCACAGCGAGAGTTTTTACATCGCAACCCATAATTTTACAATGACCGCATTTCTGGCACTAAGACATTTACGGACTTCCTTTACTATTCGTTTTGTCATTTAAAGGTAATTTTACTACCTTGTATCCCTTTTGTTTCCTTGTTATTTTCTAAGATATTTTTCACTATTGCTTTTTTGATAATAGCGACTGAGAATTAAGAAATGATGCACGACAGGACCTGAGTAATCCGAATGTTTTAATTCCTATCGCAGACCGGATATTTAGAAGTTTTTAAAGAGGAGTATTTTTTAAAAAGTTTCTTCAAATATCGATTTTGGCGTTTCTTCTTTTAAAGAGAAATATAACAGACTGACATTATATTATATGCCCATTATATTTATTTTGTCTTCTTTGCCAATAATGTAGATGACAACATACTTTTTATTAAACCCCAGGCCCAACATGACTGAGAAAGGTTTTTCATCTCGTCATTTCTTTGTTAGAATATTTAAAAAGATAACGATAAAAATTGGTACTTTCATTAATATCAACGAAATTAATGAAGTGGGCAAAGTTATTTTTTTTTAAATTTTGATTATAAAATATTAATTATGTTTAATTGAAACTTCTGAATAGTAAAAGATGTAAAAATGTTTGTACCGGTTTAAGAGTTCCATAAAGAACTTGAAAACAGGTGTTCAGTGTTTGTGTGTAACGACCGCGAGCGTGTTCAGAGGAAAAAGGCACACCGTTCCCAATTTACGTCTTTGCATGGCCTTGACATATCGTATATATCGGAAATGACATACGTTTGGTTCAATCAGTGAAGTACGACTATTAAAATTAGTATAAATACATTTCATGACCTAAGGAAAACAATGCTGTTGTAGTGGCATTATACGGCATAATATGGTATCAACAGACAGTGCTTTACTAGAAAACACCAGAAGGCTATAAAATTATGATTTTATGTTTGTGAAATATGATATGTATATCTTCTCGGAAAGATAAGAGTTTACATGCAAATTTTCCCACGACAAACTCTCGAAGATGTAAAGCATGTGTATGCATGTAGTAAACTGTGATGAACCGAAACAATACAATAATCTTTATTCTGTTATATGAATACTTCTACACTAATTTTGATCACTGCATTTCTGGAGGAAATATTTTCCATGAAATATCATCATTCATATAGGATTATCCCGCCTTTTTAAATTTTGTTAACCTGTTGTTGTTGTTCCTGTTGTTGTTGTGCTTAACGCCATTTTAAAACAAAATATAGGCTATACATGGAGGCCAGTATTAATGGTGGAGGAGGAACCTAGTATAACCCCGGAAAAGAACCAACGACCCACCAGAAGCAAAATGCAAGCTTTCTCACATAACCATATTGGCAAAATCCGAGACTCGAATCCCCGCTGACAGAAGTGAGATGGTAGTCGTCGAAATGTTATTAACAATAAAGGTCCCTAAATGTTCATCTCTCTCTCTCTCTCTCTCTCTCTCTCTCTCTCTCTCTCTCTCTCTCTCTCTCTCTCTCTCTCTCTCTCTCTCTCTCTCTCTCTCTCTCTCTCTCTCTCTCTCTCTCTCTCAAATGAATACTAAAATTTATAAATCAAATCTATGCATATACATGGACAATTACTGTATACATGCATATGAAAACCTACTTTTTAGAAAACTATATAAATTAATAGCTAGCTAGCTTGGTATGTACACAGGCAGACGTGCATGTGTGTGGGTGGAGGCAAAAGTATGAATTCATTTAATGGATCTTTGGATACATTCTTTTAAATGAGATTGACAAAGATTACAACGGTAAAAAAGAAATGTTTCTGTAAAAGCAAGAAAGCATTCATATCCTGGTGTTTTTACATCAGGCGAAAGATAATGCATTTGTGTTATGAACATGTAGTTAAGGATGATTTGTATGCAGTTTCATATTAAAACTAAGCTCTGAATGTCATACTTTTTGTGACCCGAACGACCGGTATTGCGAATTATTTACTGTGTTCTAGAAATGAAATTAAACATAGCGTGGACATCAACCGTCCATTGCATAGATGACCGCAACTTATTTCAATACTTCCTAATTTTAAAAATGCTTGTCAGTTATACAACACTAAGATTGACCCTTCTTGCACATCGAAAGTATCAAACACTATCTAGACTTGACTAAGCCACGCATACTGCGCAGTATGAATCGCAGTATCCCATATCAGGGGACATTTTTGAAATGCTTCTGTTCTAGCTTTAAATGTTAACTACTTGAAACCAATGATCGAAGTGTTCGAAAACAGTCAGAGCCCCTTAGATATCAAAGCCAATCAACACAAACAAGCTACAACTTCAGATATCAAAGCCAATCAACACAAACAAGCTACAACTTCAGATAACAAAGCCAATTGACAGAAACAAGCTATAGCTTCAGATGACAAAACAATCGACGGAAACAAGCTACAACTTCAGATATCAAAGCAAATTGACAGAAACAAGCTACAGCTTCAGATAACAAAGCCAATCAACAGAAACAAGCTACAACTTCAGATAACAAAGCCAATTGACAGAAACAAACTACAGCTTCAGATATCAAAGCCAATCAACAGAAACAAGCTACAACTTCAGATAAAAAAGCCAATCGACGGAAACAAACTGCAACGCTAGTGTATTTAATGTGATTTCACAAAATTTCTGTTATGCTGTAGCAAAATTAATGACAAAATGTTACCTCTGATAAGACGTACTTTTGAAGACTTTAAAAGCAAATCTTTGCCCTCAATTTCTGCAATAGGAATTGAATAATAAAAAGGATGTAGCGCACAAAGAGCACCAGAGTGGCATTTGCATCGACTGTTTGGTTTTCTTGTCTTAGTGGTTCTGACATGTCCAAACACTTCTACCAGTCATTACAATAAGCCGAAAAACAAAGTTCCTGCAATAGTTCTGAGATATTGCCTGTATTAGAATATTTGCCTCTACCATATCAGTATTCTAACATCCTGCATGCATATTCATTTTTGACCTGATTTGCAAATATAATTTCATTGAAAACACAAAAGACCAAGCTTGCCATTCTGACATTACAGAAAGGACATGGAGGCGTTTGATTTAGTATCTGATAATGAAATGGGACCCAGAAGTCGAAGTTGCGTACTCAGTAACTTTTTTTTCTGTTCATTTCCAGCAAATATGTATAGACTTTAAGGTCGGGATCTCGATTTTGTTTCAAGTTATGACCCAGAGGCCAAGACATTATGCACACGTCTGTACGTGTGTTTACTCCAATCAGATAATGCTGACAACGATTTAGTTTTGAAAGTTGGAATCCCATTTGCCAGCAGATTTTTAAGCTGATTGTAATTTGTTAAGCACAACTCAAAATGTTTATTCATGAAATCAATCACTCGTTGCAATAGCACAAGGACAAGTTCATCAGTAGTTTTTTCTCCACACCAGAGCGCTGTCTTCATTGTTATCTTTAAATGAACGTACCTTACAGCCACACTTTTTTTTTAAAGAGAACTTCATTTTGGGTATTATCGCTATTTTCGCATTCAAGTCACGTCACTGAACATATTCTTGGATCAGGAATTATATCTGATGCAACAGACATATTATAACAGTTCGGAAAATTTCTGAGACTTCTGCTGTACTGTTGCACTTACATACTTACGTATTACTTTGGTAAATGTTAGTTGTGTTTATTTTAGGCTTGCTATTTCCGTCCCTTATTCATTTTCTCCTATTATTATTATTATTATTATTATTATTATTATTATTATTATTATTATTATTATTATTATTATTATTATTATTATTATTATTATTATTATTATTATTATTATTATTATCATCATCATTGTTGTTGTTGTTATTGTTGTATGATTCTTTAGCTAAGTGCTATCAGTTTGATCCGACTTCATGCCGTTAACCTAGGGATATAAAATTTTTAGATGGAGAGAGCACTTCTAAAGATACCTGTTGTGCCAAGCATTACTGTCCTTTATATTTCCTCAATATTGACTTCCACGGGATCTTTTTAATGGTGTTCTCCGTCCCTTTCTTTGTCAGTCCGAGATATGCTATGTTGATTCTGGTTGATGTTTCACGTCACTGATTTCTATTTTAAGACCTTTCTAGTATGATATTTTCGCCAGTCTTTTTTATTGACACATTCCTGCTTGCAGGTAATAATATGTCAATAATTATGCGATTTCCTTCGTTTTTGGCTTTAACTTTCAGATCAGGTCTGTTTGATTTTGTTGCATTGTTTTTTGATTGGCATGTCTATGAGTATATTTGCATTGACTTATGATGGTATTTTGGTGATGCAGGTAGATCGACGTGACAACTGCAGATCTTCCACTGCTGTGACCCCACACTTTGGTCTTGTTGGACGAAGATTTCGTTATTGCTCTACCTTTCTCCTAGGAAATATCAGAACATTTATTAAGATTTAAGTTATCCGAATCAATATAATATAATATAATATAATATAATATAATATAATATAATATAATATAATATAATATAATATAATATAATATAATATAATATAATATAAAGTTCTTTGTAAAAAATATTTTTAATGAATTGCAATAGACCTCGAGATGAAGAATTTGTAATGAGTATGGCACTATAATATTACACTCTACCAATAATGGTCTGCTTGGGAATCATTCATTTAAAATCACTCAGCAAAACTGGTAATGACTTTTGAAATAAGCTGTTTTCTCGTTTTAATTTGAGACAGTTATCTTCTGTTATTTCTCGTTTTACCAAGGCGGCGGACAGGGTAGGACAACTAAAACAAATTTCCGTGGACCCACAACGATCAAGCGACCCAACGTCGAGAAGAATTTTTTTGTTTGTAATTCAAAGAATTTTTCCTGCGGCTCCTGCCAGCGGCCCTGAATATGACCCATCAATTAGACAACGTATTACACAATACTTTAAATGATGATATTGTAACAATAATAACAATCGTAACCATAGTCCAACACATAATTATAGCATCTTAAAACGGCTATATATTTTATTCCAAAAAAACTTTTTGCGTTTGAAGGCGAAGGTCGTGCTGATATAGGTAGTATTGGAGAGTTCTCACTTCTGATTTGCTAAGCAGATTCAAAATAAAAGTCACTGATAACAAATTAGATGTTTTAATATTTATATAGAATGTTATTCAGTTTTATATGCGACGACTATAAGTAGAATGTTAAATGTTGAATCATCAGTGTGTTTTACATAACAAACGAATATTTTATATTAATTTTTATTTCAGTTTCTTTAAAGGTGTAGCACTTAAAAGTAGACCACATTAAACGAAAATAAAACGGGTTAGTTTTTTCTATTCATCTGATAACTTTTGTCAAAACTAAATGGCATCTGTATCAGCATGAATTCAAACGGATTTTGAAAAATCAAGATCATGGCAGGGAGATAATAACATTCGAATTAAGAGGTTAACAGCATTTATCCTAACTGTACTTAGAATGGTAAGAAGTCGAAACAAACAAAAAACACTATCGTTACAGAACTCACCACTGCATCGTGGCAGAACGTACCTCACTTGTGGAAAATATTTGAGAGCAGGGTCAGTATAGTCCCGTGCCGTTCTTTGCTTGGCAAAACGGTTAACTGATTCTTGCCGATTACGTCATGGATATAACGTCCTTGATTAAATATTTTGAAAAGCAAAGCAAATTACTTACATGGAGGAACAAAAATAATCATGGGTAAAAATGGAAAGAGATAATACGACACGCAAGGATTGTTGACTCGTAACCCATTAGACAAATAAATCAAGAGACTCAAGATGATCTGATAATGCTTACCACGTAATTGACATATGGCAGGCAGATTATGAATGTATATTCAAATATTACTAAACCTTCAGAGATGTTATATATATATATATATATATATATATATATATATATATATATATATATATATATATATATATATATATATATATATATATATATATATATATATATATATATACATACACACACACTCGGAGAGCTCAATGGGCACATTGAAGTGGGGGTATAAAACATACAACAATACAACCAACAACAAGCAGTATATTCCACCACAGAAATCCGGAGGCTAACGAAAATAGACCAGAAAAGATGAATATCAGCTCAGTTTACTGAAGAAGATGAAAATAGCTACATCTTCAATACCTGAAGAATAACACAGCCTACATTGAAGGATTACTGAAGGAAATGATGGAAAGAATAAAAGATAAAATGATAAAAGAAAGGCAATACAACGAAAAGCATAAGGTATAAAGATCAAGTCAACTTGTACAAGCAAAACAGGCAACTCAAGCGAACGATAAAAGATAAACGGGAAAGATAAGCAAGATTTCATCGCCATGCCTGAAAAGGAGGAAACTACACAATTCTGAGGAACATCTGTGGCAAAATAGCAAGCACAAGGACAAAACAGTGACATGGAGCAGGACCGTTTTGACGACTTTACTGATGAAAGCACCTTGGATGCCTTTGCATCCAGGTATTGTTTCGTTACAACATCAGCATCGTGATAGAATCTTTGATAAACGCAATCGATATACCAGAGTCTCTGATTCATGAGTTCTGAGTGATTTCGACTAGGTCTTTCGCGATTGCGCCTCGTGGCTTTAAAACAACGTCTTTCTTAACAACATTGGCTGTTTGTTGTTTTCAAATTTAATCTTGAAACATCAAGCATTTATTTGGGTAGACGCAAAGAACAAAACAGATTACTTATCTCATTCCAAACACGCTTTTTTGCAGACCCGGTCATATCCACATTGACACCGCATCGGATCGCTTCGCAGACGCGTACGTAAATGTCAAGCACTCTGGGAAGTCTAGTAGCAAATGTACTATACGGGCGTTAACTGTCCTTCTCAGAAATATGCCAGATTCGATTCTGACGGCCCCTATCGCAGCTGGTTTTGCAACTATGGGAGCTTCTGTTGTCAAATGCGTCGGAATCGCAACGAGAAACGGAAATATTTCACCTCTCTTTGCATTTGCGCTACCTCCGACAATGATAACTCGAATGTTTCCATGGTGTTCTCTTGTTTGTCCTTCTGAACATGGTTACAATGTGACTGGTGTAGCTGCAAAGGGGTATATACAGACTGCCGGATTTGTTCTCAATTTGAACCCGTAAACGTTTCTCATATCTGACGATTATTTTCACAAGATTGTATTTGTTACGAACAACCAAAATATCGCGATATGATGTTATTTTTAATCATTTCGATTACAACAAATAGTTTGTGAAAAACACAACACGTTTTCCACAGGCGCGTCAATTACCGCTATTCGGCCAATCAATCCCGCTAGGAACAAAATCTTGCCAAAAAAATCACAGCAATTCATCTCTAGTTGGTAACGGAAAGCCAAGTTTCAACACATTAAAGTGCATGTTGACCACGATCTGTCTGAATAGATTCAGATGTTTCAACCAAAACAGTAATAAATCCTACTGGGAAATCTGCAGACCCCTGTCGACGTTTTAATCACAGCCCATGTGCGACAATAGTGAATGATATACACATGTAGCATGATTGATTTTAACGACAAGCAAAATTTCTTCGTGGGAGCGGGTAGGTGTCCTTTAAACATTTCAAGCGTGTTGAGACTTCGGAAATTCTCAGCTTGTCAAATATCATTGTACTAGCATGCTTGCCGCTGTTACACCTATTTAATTTTAAACGTTAGACACACTCATCTTTGCTGCGCTTAAACCTTAGTTTGTATGTTTTCTTCTTGAAAACTGCTGCACATTCCTGTTAGTCGAATCTGTTGTGGGCGCGAGAAATAATGCGTTGACATGACTCCAGACCAAATGAACGACAACACACGTGTTTCTTTGACCACCGAAGGCTTTATTCAAGGCTTCAGCAAAATCAGTTTTGACAACCGAACTTTGTTAGCTACTACATCATCCTAACATCAAATTGTAACAATCTCGTGGGTGTCCTTTCAGTACATCACAACTGTATGTTTGGCTCAGAAAATAAACATAGCATACATTTTTGCACAATCCGAATAAATGACAGACGGTAAAAAAACACATCAATGAATGTAAAAAAATGTCTTGGCAAATCTACCGTAGAAAATCGGGTTTGTAACTCATATACGGGCGCTGCCAACAATTGGATTAATTGGCATACCAACGTTTTTCGCATCCGCAAAAAACAATTAGTATAAGTTGATGCAAGACCTTCTGTATATGATCTTCATGTTCGTTTGATTCCTTGTAGAACATCACAGACGGTCCAACGGACTTTGCATAAGTGTCGCTGTAACGGACGAGTCTGATAGTCGTCGTGGGAATGTCACCGCTATCTAAAAAGTCTTCGATTTCCTAACGATCAATGAGATCAGATGCGATGCTGAACAACGTCTTGATGTCGTTGATGACAAGTTTAAATCTGGAAAGGACATAGTAAGGATTACTGCTATTGTCACGTACAATTTTCCTTTAGAGTCCTAGAAAGCTTCAAACGGGTCAAACTGTAGCAATATCAGCCCTATGCTGGTCCCACCCAATCCTAATTATCTATGTTATATGACATTTTGAGCCGAAATTTATATACGGTACTTTGCAATTTTATCACCCGGGTATCTATTTATTGACATGGATTTTATCATCTCAAATAACTGTATTTGCCTAAGATCAAATCATAAAATCAATCATTCCATATATTGATTTTGCTATGCCACAAAATGTTTCTTTTTTCACTGTATATATATATATATATATATATATAGATATATATATATATATATATATATATATATATATATATATATATATATATATATATATATATATATATATATATATATATATATATGTGTGTGTGTGTGTGTGTGTGTGTGTGTGGTGTGTGTGTGTGAATGTGTGTGTGTGTGAGAGAGTGAGAGTGAGAGAGAGAGAGAGAGTGTGTGTCTGTGTGTGTGTGAAGAAAACAATATTAGTCTTCACACTTCATAGTGCTACAAGAATTACATGTTGACTGAAGATGAATGCCACATGATAAATGACTGTCACCGTTAATCAGAGAAACGATCGCCAAGCGAACAGACACAAACTGATTAAGATAACAATATATTTATGTTAAACCTCTTAGTAACTCCATTTTGTATGAAATGGCGTCTTCCAAGTTTCATTGCTAGTGTGTTTTCATGCATTTTAATAAATTAGAAATTATCTGGTGTTTTTATCCAAAGAGACAGCCACAATAATTCGATTGTTTCAAACTAATACTTTTTTCAGCAGACTTTTCTTATTAGCAATTTAAAAACAGCTCATATATTAGACTTAATCCTGTCCATCAAATCATAGAAAGGAATAAAGAATTTAGCAGTCGTAAATTTTCTGTAATATTAAAGGAAAAATACAAGTAAAACATGAATGTATAATTATGTATAATATACACAGAGACTATTATATACTGGACAACGTAAATACAACTATGTAACACAATTTTTGTTCCTGGGTATTAAGTGTTATTTCGAAATGCTTTTATACCAGACAAACTTTGCTTTTTGTCACCAGGACAGTGATATTTTGAAATTTACCTATTTCCAATGAGAAAACTATCAAATCTCTTTCTTTTCGTTAACATAAAAGTCAGAAAAACAACATTTGAATAAAAACTAAATATCTTTATAATAAAGTAATACAAAAATGACCACAAAAGATTTAGATGGATGTATTTTTTATTTATACTGTAAATTACTTATGTAAATCAGCCCCCAAATGTAGTCTCCAATCATGTTCTAGTTTTACTGCCCTTGGTAGCTGTGTTTGAAGCCCATTTTGACGGATGAAGAAGCTGGAAAAGCTTGGTGACGTTTCCGCTGATTTGCGACTTGCACACTTTCATCCAACAAGTTATACTGCTTGAACCTAGACGTCAAAAGCTTGGCATTGGACTTGGTGAGACCAAGGTCTGTGATCAAGTAGTTGAGGTCTTTTTGTTCGGGTTAGTATGGGTTTCTCTGCTCAGCTCCACCTCTGAAATTGTCATCTGTCTACAACGTCTTCTGACTTGCTGCACTCTTCTAAAGACGGTTGCTTTCTTTCCAGAGGATGTTGGTACGGGGAGGTCAGGGTAGCACGTGACAGCAGGTGCATTCTTATCAGTCCGACGTTTGGAAGGATCCACCATGCAGAAATAAAAGTTGCTTAAGTGGTTAGTGGGTTTCCGCCCAATTATTTTAATATCGAACTTCATGACTTTCTGTTCCTCTCTATACCATCCTACAAAAGTATACATATTTCACCTATATCAAATATATGAGATTCTCGCAACATTTTTCATATATGATATAATTTTTTCAATAACACTGAAAATTGTTAAACATTTTAAAATTAAATCTTTTACATTTTTAAACAATTTAACAAATTTTATATCATAATATTCCGAGCAACAATTATCCAACTTACCTTCTGAAATGAGGTGCCTTGGGTTTGTCTTGATCCTCCACAGACATGCCGAAATATGCCTTGTAGGCCTCGCACATCTTAGCAGATGCTTCCACGGATACATTTTCGCTTTTGTCTTGATACATTCCCTTTGTCTTGATACATTCGCTTTTGTCTTGATAAAATGGCCGCAAACATAGCAAAATGCATCTGCCGGATGCTTTCAGCCTCAAGATACCATCTCAGAAAAATGCAGATACGTACCAACTTTGGCACTTAGAACTAAACTGAGCTTATGGGCTTAAGGGCTCTGTATTTATACTACTATTTATACTACTGGAAAGTTCTAGAAAGTTCTATAAGTTACTCCAAGTTTACTCAGCACTGAATCTATCTGAAATGCACCAGTTAATCTGCCACTTGGCGGGATTTGTTATTCTGCAACTGGAAGGGTCGGTTTGTAAGGCATATATGCAATTGGAGGGGTCGGTTAACCTGTTTGTAAGGCATATATATTCAACAGTGGTACTAATACCGACAAATTGTTTAAAAGTGTAAAAATCCAATATTAACTTTAAAATATTCAAACGATTGTTTTTTTTAGATTAACACGATATAAGATCAGAAATAGGACTTTAAAAAATCATATCATGTATATTTTCAAGGTTAAGTAACTTGAAAAAGTGGTCATTAAAAATGATACATCAGTAGCAAGAGTCTGATGTCTTTTTACGTGTTAATATTTATTTTAACTCGAAAGGATTAATTTTATAATTTGTATTTTTTTAATGTTCACATAAGAGTAGAATGCCACTTATCAGAAATAAAAATTTATATATTCATCTAAAAATTTTATGTTACTACTTTTTTCAATTTACTTTTTTTTCTAGAACAGGCACGGACAATTAGATTTTATTTATTTTCTATTTCATTGATTATTTTGTTGAATGTAAAAAAACTGCAGACTGCTTTTTGTATTATTTGAAAACAGCATAGTATGCGGAATTTTAAATTTGGTGAGCGATAACTGGAACAATCATACACGTGATACGAAACTCTTTCCTACATAAAAAAGATCTCTTAGCGTTATTATTATATGCCATAACCAATACGATACTTTTACACTTTCTACGTACGATGGGTATTTGTTGTTAGGTATTAACAAGAACTGATGTAATATTTACTTGATGCAATGCATAAAACTGTAACGAATAGGCGATTATGATTTCTTTGACGAAATCATAAATTTAGAAAAATGGAGAGAGAGAGAGAGAGAGAGAGAGAGAGAGAGAGAGAGAGAGAGAGAGAGAGAGAGAGAGAGAGAGAGAGAGAGAGAGAGAGAGAGAGAGAGAGGGGGGGGCATAACAGCTTAAACCTCGTTTCAGTTTAAATGTATAATTTATTCTTTCTCCATCAAATGAGTTTGGAGAAATACATTGCAGACATCTCTTTTTTTATAATATTAATTTTAAGCATTACGGTGGCATATTTAGACAACAGCAACTACTGCGCAATTAAAACGAGACATTATCTAAAAACATGATTAATTACTGGGTTACAAATACTAATGATCATCCACAAAATAATGTGTACGGGAAAGATTTTATAAAAAAGCATACGCTAAATAAGGTAATGACATTGTTCATATGTAAACAAGTTTTTCAAAGAAGACAATGCTTTAACATAAAATAAAGTGACGGTGGATTTAGTCAAACTAATGTTTGAAGAACTTATTAGTAATGTGTGACATAAATCACTAATGTAAATATAATTGTCATTGACGGTTTCCTTTTATAGTAGAGAATTGTGTCGATCACTAAGGACAATTCAGCACCTATAAAATAATTAGGGATTCTTTGAAACGTTAAAATTATGGATGCATGATGATATAAAACTTAATTCGAGTTGTCAGCCCTTTTTTTAAAAAAAAATTTGGACACTTATGTTGGGGTGTAGTCAGAGAAACTTGACTATCGAAAAGTTGGGTTTCGTCGACACCGTGCGAATCAAGCAATACTTGCTTGTGGAGAGCTGAAAATTGATGTTTCTCTTATTTCCAAGGACCTCAACTGAATGGTTCTTAAACGCGCAAATACCACAGATAATTTTCTTTAATTACCTAAACGCCATAATCTAAATTTTTACACTTGCGTTGTTTGTCTTGCTTCATATTCTTATGACTTACCAGTGCGCTTTTCCACGCCACAGACCAGTATTGCATGCCACGCAATATGAAACACGACATAAACACACAATACACAGAATCATTCTTATTTTAAAGGACCAAATACGTAAACGTTATAACGTCCCGAAAATTACTTAGGTTAAGACATGAGAGAGAGAGAGAGAGAGAGAGAGAGAGAGAGAGAGAGAGAGAGAGAGAGAGAGAGAGAGAGAGAGAGAGAGAGAGAGAGAGAGAGAGAGAGAGAGAGAGAAGGGGGGTATCGAAAGCCATCTTCACAAAGTAATCAGAAATAATCAGAAATCAAACACATTTTTTTCCCTCAGGGTATAAATAAACCCTCCTTTGTAAAGTTGAAGGCCATTGCAGCAACGAAAACTGTGCTACCATAAAGCCTCAAGAAAACTTTACGTTGACTTTTCCTAGTACTTGGTTAATTACTATGTTTAAGAAATATCGTCCAAAAACGACTCGCTATAATCAAATAAATAATAACTTAAACTATAGGCTAAGACGTATATACAAAAAATATACTTGAAATTTGTTACAAAATGAGATGAAATTACATATGGAGAAAGAATATTAGGCAATGGGTGCCGCAAACGACTGAGACCCGTTCAGTTCTCAGCATTATCGCTTATGCCAATTTGCTACCGTAACGCGATCTTTAATCTCCTTATGTATTCATGTATTGGCATCCATCTTCAAAAGTTACGGTGTTTAAAAAAAAAACCAGTAAATTCTCTTTTGGCATTATGGGATTCGTAACTACATGAAATATTTGCCTACCTCCGAACTTCACGAGTTTAATAATTTGCAAAAACTACATACACCCAAACTGAAGTTTTGACAAAAGAAAGTGCTCCAATACGCATGGACAATCTACCCTTTGCAGAGAAACGCGTTTCACATTTCTTTTAATCAAGAATTGTGCATAGCTTAAATTATGATCAAGAGATATAAAATTGACCTTAGCAAGTCACGATTATAAACACAATAATGGGACTACGTGCTTGGAGCTAATTTGTTGCTCTTAAAAACAGACGTGACATCGGTGTTGGTCGGCGTAAGGATAATATCCAATATTAGATAGAAAATCTCAAGATAGCAGAAGGACTTATTTAGCGGCTATGGCCCAGAGTGGTGCTTGAAAAATGAGAGGTTGCCCTTTCTAGATATGCAATTTGAAATGAAGTTCTACGACTATTGCTCTCAGTGGTTTGATAAAGTGAAGAAGTTTATTCTAGCAGACGTGTCAGGCAAGATGCAACTAACGGTTTCCATATTCCAAACCTATCTCTCAACCATAAAATGGCACACTCTAATTCAGGCACGTGCCTAATTAGGATAAGATACGACATGACTTTCTTCCAAGCTCTGGGCAGCACATACATGTACATAAACGATTTGCTTGTATCCAGCTTGACTTGTCTTAACTCTTAATGTAGATAAGGAAACTATGATTCATAATTCTTTAATATTGAAATATCCTTTGCAGAAAATTAGTTTTTAAACACTTAAAAAAGTTTTCTTACAAATCTTAGATAGCCATAGTTCTTTCACGCATTCTAAATTTGATAGTGAAATTTTTAACATTAGGACATAGAGTCAGACATAATGATGCTCATAAAATATTTTATTTTGCTTTTGTACAACATTCCGAAATGTTTGCGTAGTAGACAAATGTTGCACTTACGGTTCTTTTGTCAGAGAGTGTGTAGACAACTCTTATGTTTATGCTATTACCACGGCATGCAGAACCACCATATCTATACAACGGCCAGTGAGCAACTACATAATATAGCAACTTAAAAATATATGTATGTATGTATGTATGTATGTATGTATGTATGTATGTATGTATGTATGTATGTATGTATGTATGTATGTATGTATGTATGTATGTATGTATGTATGTATGTATGTATGTATGTATGTATGTAATCTAAATGAAGGTTTACATTTCCACATGTTGTGCATGCATGTATGCATATATATATATATATATATATATATATATATATATATATATATATATATATATATATATATATATATATATATATATATATATATATATATATATATATATATATACATTATGTGAATTTGAATAAAGGATAGTAAATATTAATTGCATAGGTCATAAACTTTCTGGACTTCTTGATTAACTTATCAGAACAGTATAGCGGTTTTATGATCCTTTCATTGGGATTGAATATAATAATTCTTACTTAACCTTTTGGAATATCGAGTTTTTATGAGTACGTTATTTTTTATTTGCCTTTTTATGCAGATAACGAATTGAGTGTTACAAAATCTTTAGTGACATCCTTTAGGTACTAGCAATATCCTGACAGTAATAAAATTACAGCTACAGTATTCCTACCCCTACTCCAATAGTGCCAGCCATTTGCAAATTGTTTTCACGTGTGTGAAAATTGCTCCTTGACCCCTTCTTGCCTCCAGATTCACACCCTGCTATAGTACCAAGCACAATAAAATCCTAAAGGTGCAGGCTACCTTTGTTTAAGTACACAATTAGAACTCTTATTGACTAATTTCTTCTCTCGATCCGACACACATCTTGTTGCTAATTCAGTGTCAATATTCACAGCGACTGAAGAAAGACTAATTGAAGTAATACTTCATACAACATTTGTTAGACAATTGTCCTCCTTAATAGGTGAAATGTCGAAGCTTTGCATGTACAACTGGGGAAATATGTTAAACACATTTCCAATTAAGAAACCAATCTCTAAATTTTTATGAGTATATTTTCTGAAAATGAAATTAAATACAATCACGACCTGCCTATAGATCTCCGATTGACCACAAAGCATTCCAAATGTCTGTTTACTCCTAAAGATACACTACGTGTGATCAATATTTACACCAGAGATTATCTAAAATGCAAGGCGTTGTACGTCCATTACAAGACAACAACTTTTGAACAGAATTTAATAAACAGAACCTCCTATCCAATAACTTCAATTAATGCGATAAAAAGAACGCACTCGCACTCGCAAAAGATCTAATATATCGGAGCAAATTGATTATTTCTGTGCTGAGAGGATTGTTATATTAGAGAGGACACACATCAAATGTTCTTGAGCAAGAATCTGGAGAAAAGTCATTAAATACAATCTTGAACATCGCCTACATCATACTAAATGTGATCGTTAATCGTCAGATTTTTTTGAAGCTGTGTATAATAGCTAACAATGGCAACAAAGATCTCATGAAAACAATATATATATATATATATATATATATATATATATATATATATATATATATATATATATATATATATATATTTTTTTCATTAATAGAACAGCGCTAACATCTAGGTCTATTACATTTAGTCGATGATCCATTTTTATATAATGTTTTTTTAAAGTTAGAATTAATTAGAAAATCTTTAAGATTTTTAGTCCTTTTATAAGCAATTGTGGGTTTGCTTTTGTGTAGCGATTTAACACTTGCTTTACATGTTAATTTTAATAAATCCCAATATTTATTGAAAATCTTACCTATATTAGGCAAACTTGGATTATATTCAATAACAAAAAGGATTATCTTCATTTCTATTTTTGATTTTACATTGTATCGATTTAAGTTGCGTAAGAGAAGATTCTTTTTGAAAAGCAGTATAAATGATGTCAATAGGGAAATTTCTATTTAAAAACGTGCTGTCCTAACTATGTCAATGCCGATTTATAAACAGTGTAATCCTAAATAATTCTTTTGTATATTTTTGCTTGACTCTATGGTATCCCGTTTTTACATGATTTAGGATGACATGAAGAATACTCATCACATTGATGAATATTTGCGTTTTTAACACGAACCATTGTGGCTATGTCATTATTTTCATTTTTCGCGACCTGTACGTCAGATAATTATACTTTAGTTTTAGACACATTGAATTTTAATTTTATTGTTGGATGTAATTTGTTTAAACAGTCTATAGAATCATAAAGACCTTTTAATGGATAATTCCAAATCATAAAATAGTCGTCTAAAAATCTTAACCATACATTTATTTTAAGAGTCGTTTATCAAGAAACTCATTTTCTAATTTCCCCATAAATAAAGATGCATAAGAAGGTGACATAGGACTATCCATAGCTGTTCCCAATTTTTGGAGATAGTTTGTATTACCAAATGGAAAATAGTTATTTTCAAGCACAATTTTTAACAAGTTAAAAAGTTGTTCTTTTGATAGTTTACATGTATATTCGATTTCTTCAAGATAATATTTACACGCTTTGATACCATCATTGTGTGGTATATTTGTGTAAAGTGGAACCATAACAAATGTAACCAGGAATGAATTTTCAGGTAGTTTTGGTATAGATTTTAATTTTGTAATGAAATCAAAATTATCTTTAACATAAGAAGGTAATAATTTCATCGGTGGTTGTAAAATATGATCAATATAATGCGATATGTTATATGTAATTGAGCAACATGTTGAAATAATGGGTCTACCTGGATAGCCTAAAGATAGTGACTTATCCGCCGTTTTATGTATTTTGGGTAAAATATAAAACTGAGGCGTGCGTATTCTTTTTTGTTGAAAATATCTAGTTCATCATAAATAAAACAATTTTGCATAGAGATTTTATCAATAAATTTGCTTATTATTATTTTAATTTCTTCAGAAGGACCATAAGAAAGTTTTTCATAATATCCATCATCATTTAAATGACTTTCAGCTTCTTTAATATAATCCTCATTATTCATTATTACTATGGTACTAGACTTATCATTTCTTTTTAATAATAATGCTTTCGTTTTGTGCTAAAGAACATAATGAATTTAATTCTTTAGATATGTTTGTAAAATATTTTCTTTTAGGATTGTTATTTAAAAGTTCTTGCTGAGTTGCTTTAATATAAAAATGGAGATAAATATCTCGTCCATTAGGTGTGAATGATGATTCTTTTTTTATTGAAAAAAGGCTTATTATGTAGATGAAAACTACTTTCATTTTTGGAATCTGTGCATGATGGTAATAAAAATTCTTTAAATTATAATGATCTTTTATATTTAGAAAATGCTTCTGATAACGTAATATTGTCGCGTACTTTTGTTCTCAAACGGTATAACTAACCCCTTTCCTAAAAGAAAATAATCACTATTGGTTAGAATTCGCTTAGAAAGGTTTAATATAGTTTCTGTTCCTCTTTTGATTTCCTTTTGTCTTTTCTTTTCTTTCCTCCATCTGTTTTTATTCTGCATTCTTATAAATCTTCTATTCTTTCTTCTGTTTGTGTTGTCTGTAACAGATCCTTTAGGGTTTCCATTAGACTTTTCACTGCTGTTATTACAGCTGTGTTAGATTCCTTTGTAATTTTCTTCGCCCCATTTCTAACTAAATCTGCGTAGGTTTGCCTTTTGTGTGCCAGGGGCTATTACGTTTTTCGCCTGATTTTTCATCGAATTATTTTGAAGGGGTTTATAATTTTGTTCTTTGTGGTTTGGTTAATAGGTTATTCATGTTGGTGATGCTTGCCAAATTTCGTTTCTTGGTTGTTGTTAATTTCGTGAAGTTTCTTAGTTCTTGCACATTTATTTTTCACATTGATGAAGTAAGTTTCTTTTGCTGATTCATTAGATTCTTGATATCGTTTTGATTTCTCACTGGTAATTTTCAATGATGAGTTTTCTTGTTGTTAGGTACTAGACTGATGAATTCTACGTGTTGGTGTTGTTTGTTTTACATACATACATACATACATACATACATACATACATACATACATACATACATACATACATACATACATACATACATACATGCATGCATGCATGCATGCATGCATGCATGCATGCATGCATGCATACATACATACATACATACATACATACATACATACATACATACATACATACATACATACATACATACATACATACTGCAACTTCTCTAATTCCAATAGGGACCTAGTGGTTAGAGCGTCCGCATCGAATGCGGGAGGTCGTGGGTTCGATCCCCGGTCGAGTCATACCAAAGATTTACAAAAAATGGTACTAACAGCTGCCTCGCTTGACGCTCAGCATTAAGAGGTTAGTGTTAGGACTGGTCTGCCTGGTGTCAGGATAATGTGACTGGGTGGGACATCATGCAAAATGTCTGCGGCATGATGCCCCAGTGCTAGACATCAATAAAAACTGCCACACTGCAGACATCATAGCGATATGACTGAAAAATTGTTAAAGCTACGTTAAAAATCATAAACACACACTCACATACACTAATTCCAACTATAGGTCCGAAGCCAGGAAATACACGTAATCGTACTGGATACGCCGCCTTAGAACATAGAAATCAAACGGTTTCAACCAAGAGGAACAGAAAAAAAACAGTAATGCACAGATAAAAATTATCTTTTGCAGCCGATATAGTATCATTCAAATAATTCTCTAAATTTGGTTAATAGCACGCCATTACTTCTATAACTATGAAATATCCGGTATATAATTTGCGCTTACATAAATGTACATAATATAATATGTCGTTATGGCTCATTCATGTCTAGATCAATAAAAATATTTTCCAGTATCCGCAACAAGCTGAATAAACTAGATGAAACAGAATACATTTAAGGATTTGATTCCTGTAGAAAAAACCATGTCAAATTTTTAAACACTTTGGTTTTTATGTGTTATATGTTTGCCTTGCCTATGTTTTGTATATTTTTCTTAATATAGACTCATTAAGTGTCGAAAGCTCTCCTCAGGCTAGTTAGATACTAGTTTTACATTGCTCGTCATCAGTTTATTGCATATATATATATATATATATATATATATATATATATATATATATATATATATATATATATATATATATATATATATATATATATATATATATATATATATATATATGTTGTTACGTGTATGTGATTAAATTGATTTAGTGTAAGTTTTAAAATTCATTTTATTTCATTTTTGTTTAATTTTTTTATTGCAATGAATATCTTGTTAGATTCAAGAGATTTTTTCAGTAATGAGATATTTTTAACAAATTTCTTTATTTAAGACGAAGAAGTATTACGTGAGAATTATCTTTTAGTTCGTCTTGAGCTGGCAACAATATCAACAGGAAGTTAAATGATTGATCAGTATCATGGGCATACTTTCTTTGCGTGATCACTTTTGGTAAACAATATTTTTATGATTGGTTTTTAAGTGAATACAAATTGGTCTACGTGCTAATGTTAGCGTAGTAAGAGACCACATAACTAATCTCGCGAGACTTGAAATAATATTTAGTGGTTTTATATATGCAATCTTAATATTTTTTACATAGTCATTCAACACATTGAAGGAGCAAGGTGTATTTTTTAATTTGTTGCCAAGAATGTTTGTTCTTCGTCTGATTTTTATATAGAATAATTTATTTCTCTGGAAAATCATCAAGTTAATTTTTTTTATAAACATTCTTTATATATTCATGGACATTTTTTCTGAAATTATTCGGAAACAAAGACTGTGATTCAAGTGAGAAGTTGTTGTTTATTCGTATATTGAACCACATCTAAAATCAGCTTTTATATTTGTACGTCGTCGGGACTAGAACCAGGATTCTAAAAGGACTATTTAGTGATAGGACTTGTGTTTTCATTCTTAGAATCAAATTTTGGATTATATTCACAAACCGTAAGTCCTATTTACCAATTTTTACATTGTTGTCTAGGGAAATAAATTGTTTTGTTAAATTATATTACACTCTTTTGCCGTACTTTTTTCATTCCTGTCTCTGATCAGACTTCAGAAAAAAAACCTGATATTTGTGTTGATATATAATTTGAGTGGAATTATTTCAATTATTCATTGGAATTAGACGTGAGCTTTTAGGTTAAAATATTACCTTTGGATTATTAAGAACTCATTCAAAAACATTCTGGATTACATCAGTGTGATACATCAGGACAGTCATGCCTTTTGTAATCCATTCGGAACATGCTATACTTGTGGACTGGTTGTAGGACTCTTTGGTATCATTTATGATTTCTATTAAGCTTTTACTCTAGCTTAGAGCAAGATTGCTTGATGAATATTACGTAATTTGTTTTTTTCACTTTCTTTCACCTATTTTAAGAATTAAAAAAATCGTAAGATTTTGTCGTTATTAATCAGGTCCCCATACTGAAGGTGGTAATAAAGATAGCCTGGGGTTAAATTATGATCTGGAAATGAAAACATTCCGCATTAGAACTAATAATGGTTGTCACATTACGATGAAGTGCCACCACTTGGAGCTCAATTTAAATGGATAGATAGATACGTAAATAGGAATAGATAGGTAGGTATTTTCAAACTGATATATACTTCCTCGTGCATCTAAATATACTCTCTATGTATAATCATGTGTACATATTACATGAGTAAAATGAATCTCACTCATATGAAAAATACGTGAAATTCGTTCGTTACAATTCTTGTTTTTGCATATATTTTTTAACATCTTTTCCGTTTCCTCTTAAAAAGAAATTATTACGTAAGATGCTTTTCATGTCTGCGAAGTTCTATTTTTACAGTTAATTAAAGGACTGATTTCACACACACGAAGGTTGTTTGGTTTGTGTGTGTATGTGTGTGTGTGTGTGGGGGGGGTAGAATGTGGTGAGTTTCTTTTCTTTTCTTTAATACAACATATATTTCTTTGTTTTAGAAAATCTGTTAATGAGAGTAGGATAAATATTTTATGGCATTTTATTTAAGGGCAGGTATTGTTTCTTCCAAAAAATTCCAGACCTTGTGTCCCACTATTAAAATTACATGGCTGGTCCCGATTAGAAGCAGGGTGACACCATAACTCGGTCTACTTTTCAAATTTCATAAATCACACATTATTACTTTGATGACGATGTCATGCTGTGTAAATTATTAAGATTACATCACGTTGACGTGAATGCAAAACAATTCATTGTCTTATATGAAAATTAGCAATACATAATGTGGTGTTATTTGCTTAAGAATATAGTTTATAAACTTAAAATTTTCATTGGCATCAACAAGAGGAAACAATTATTTTAATTACTTCTGTGGGATTGGCACGCATAGATAACTAGACTTTCATCTACCCATTTTTTATATATCAAAAGAAGCTTCTTTGACACTCTTGAATGTTAAACGGTGTATTGGGGAAATAACTGTTGTATTAGTTTAATAAAAACGGTTAATTATCCGATCACTTTGATACATGAAGACCTTTCATGCGTTGAAATCAATTATACCATTGTTCGCAATCTCGAAACGGGGGAAGGAAGATAATCAAACTGAATAACAAATTAGGGCGTAATTGAAAACAGATTGTATAATCTAACCTAGTATGTTGACTTCTACAATCGTACACAAGAAATTAGGAAACTAATAACAACGGAAAGATAAAACGTATGGAAAGCCGCAGGTACCCAAGCGGTGATCAAAATATTTTCCCATATTTTTATATAGGCAACAATTAGCGGCTCCAACAACAATTAGCGGCTCTTAAAATGACGGTGATTACAATTTTTCTCTATATTTTTCATATTGACGACAATTAGCGGCTCCATCAATAATTAGCGTCTCCTTCTACAATTAGCGGCTCCTAAAACACTTTTTATAATCTACGTAAAAATAATAACAATTAACGGCTCCAATGGGCCTATACAGTACAGTATAGTATAGAAAAATTTTGCAAAGGTAAAAACAAAAAAAAAATTAATGACAAAAAAGATATATTAAGATAAATCCTACCAGCAGGCTAGTGAAAATATCGAGTAACAATGTTAAATACTACTGATGCGGATAGACTCACCTTAACGTGGCTACTCAACAGAAACGGCTGTTTGAATTAATGATGAAATATGAACAAAAACAAATATTAAACTTCTCAGGACACAACTATAGTGTATTGATGCAGATAAGATGGTAGTATTCCGAATATGAAAGCACGTGATTACAATCTCGTTTTTAAGTTTAAATCTCGTTCGGTTTGGTAGTAAAATCAGAGCTCAAAATTATCAGCGGCGTCACTATTGAAGGAGCCGGAGATTGTGGTTTAGTAGCTCTCGTTTTGTTTAGTTGAAATCTCGCTCGTTAGTAAAGTCGGAGCTCAAAATTATCAGCGGCGTTACTGTTGAACGAGCCGGTGATTGTAGTTTGTAGACTGAGCTTCATCTGTTTTGGAGCCGTTAATTGTTATTATTTTTACGGAGACGTAGATTATATAAAGTGTTTTAGGAGCCGCTATTTGTAGCAGGAGACGCTAATTATTGATGGACCCGCTAATTGTTGTCAATATGAAAAATATAGAAAAAAATTGTAATCACCGTCATTTTAGGAGCCGCTAATTGTTGTTGGAGCCGCTAATTGTTGCCTATATAAAAATATAGGAAAATATTTTGATCACCGCCGGGTACCTGCGGCTTTCCATAGCGGCTTTCCATAAAAACGCCATCGCGGAGTGATTAGAATAGAAAACATTACGTGTGGGTTTGCAGAGAACCAACAGTCGCCGCCGCTGAAGAGTTTAAAAGCTGGCGGTTCCTTGTCGTAAGGTCTATTAGCTCCGATGAAAGTTGAAATTATGTATAATGCACACCGTCAGGTTCAAATGCGGGGGGAGGGGGAAAGGGCAAAGAGCCATATAGACCGGAACTCAACCCCTGAGGGGCCTCAATTTTTACTAGTGATTTTTAGATTTCTAAATAAGTCTAGTTGTGTATATACTCAGTTGTCATTTAAAATCTATGTAAATGAAATTATATGGTATTGTTTAGGCATTTCATTCAATTCAAAATTTTAATTTAACGAAGTCCAGGGGCCTCAGACTCTCCAAGTAGCCCGGGTCTCCTCTGAATGGTACTGGCTGGAGATAATTAAATGTTATCACACGAAGAGCAAGCACTCTCAGGACCGGCTTTATTGTTTGCGAGGCCCATGGCGCAATGCTGACAGCGGGGCCTGGTCCGTGGAGTCGCTTTATGATGCCTAATTGTTTTATTTTGTCAATTGGTGCGCGTGGTTATAAAAGCACGCGGGCCAGGACAACCACCTTGCCTTAGGGCCGGTCGTGTGACAACTCCTTAAATCTGAGCTACTGAAACGTATCGTGTGGTGAAACTGGTAAAGATAGTAAAGTTTGTATTCACCCTTGAAGGTACAAAGCTTTTTTAAGGTGACTTTTTTTTACCCTGGAATAATGCTCCGAATTTGGAATAACCCAGTAGGGGTGACAACCCTTGATTTACAATATCTGTCGTCTGTGTCATAATTTTTGCAATGCTTGCTTTCTTAATAGTAAATAGAACATCATTTCGATGACATAAAGTCGTTTTATAAACCAAACAAAATGTGTAAGATAATTTACTGAAGAAGTCATAAGCGGGAGTATGCTGTCAATTTGGCGCTCGAAGGACCCACGTTACTAATTCAACTCCCATAGCTAACGTATGGAAACGCCATAAAAAGTTTAAGTTTCTAAATGTTTGTGATCAAAAGAAAATTTCTCAGTATAGACCTATCATTGGTGTAAGCTTTTATGTAGAGAAAACAATCGCAAAGGAACCGAAATTGGAGGAATATTCTTTTCAGTTACAATTCGGACAATCTCTCAAAAACTTACTTTTACTGAATTATATATTTCTTTATTACCTATCAGTCATGGTCCCCCCATGTGATATATACTCTATTTTATCCCGACTGGTTCCCATTTTTAATTTGTACTGTTAATCCTGATGGCGCATACAATGGAAACAGAACCGACAAGATGGTAGCAGTGTTAAAATTACGAGGGAATTGGCCATTCTGGTAACAGTTGAATGCACACTGATATAGTGTTACGGAGGGAGGGGAAACACAATTGAAATTTATTGAAACTCATGTAATAGGATAGCTTTGTTCATTTTTTTCTTTCTTGCCTTTGCATTAATACAGATGCAGCGCCAGGACCAGATTGTAGTGAAATCAAAATAGGATTCCACAGTCACAACGTTCTGTAATGATCTGAAACACTCGTTGCAGGTATATGCCCGATGCGATGAAATACATAGCTATAAAGGATTACAAGATAAGCGCAACCCATTACAGTTTGATTCAATATAACATCAGGTAAAACTAGGTTTAGCTTAGTACAGTTTACACACACACACACACACACACACACACACACACACACACACACACACACACACACACACACACACATATATATATATATATATATATATATATATATATATATATATATATATATATATATATATATATATATATATATATATATATATATATATATATATATATATATATATATATATATATATATATATATGGTTGGTTGGTTGGCTTCCGTTAGTCTCGAGAGACGATGGAAATGCGCCCATGAAAGGTGTCCTAGTTTGTAGCTATGCAGCGTCTTCTTTGACTATAAAGTCCCACACGGGAGTGGCAATCCTTGCTGCAGTTGCTACACTTGAAGTATGACTCAGGTCTTGGTTGGAACTGCATCCTCTTCCTCTGAGATCTTTTCTCATCAGCAAGCTGTCGTAACTTTTCCTCGCTGGCTTTCAGACCTGTGTACAGAGCATGTCGCCAGCTGGACTTGTCGAGGGCAAGCTCTTCCCAGGTGTTAACCTCTATTCCAAGAGCTTTCACATCCTGCTTGCAGACATTCTTGAATCGAAGATGTGGCCGTCCTATTGATCTTCTGCCTGAGGCAAGCGTAGAGTAGAGAAGGTCTTTGGGGATCCGTCCATCATCCATTCGATGCACATGGCCCAGGCATCTGATGCGACGTTGGCGGAGGAGTGTGACCATGCTGAGAATTTTGGCCTGTTGAAGCACCTCGTTGTTTGTCACAGGATCGCTCCAGGTGATCCCAAGTATGCGACGGAGACAACGCATGTGAAAGGCGCTTAATCGTTTCTCTTGAGAGGCGTACAGGGTCCAAGTTTCGCTGCCATACAGAAGAGTGCTAAGCACGTAGGCACGGTACACGGTGATCTTAGTGTTTAATGTCAGCTTCTTGTTGTTCCACACTCTCTTCGACAATCTAGAGAGAGTTGTTGACGCCTTTCCAATCCGCTTGTTGAGCTCGGCATCGAGTGAGAGGTTGTTGGTGATGGTAGAGCCAAGGTAAGTGAACTCACTGACTACTTCTAGTTTGTAGTTGTTAAGGGTTATGCTGGGAGGGTCTGCGTCCTGAGCCATCACGTTGGTTTTCTTTAGGCTGATGGTCAGCCCGAATTCATCACATGCTTTAGCAAAGTGGTCCATCAGGCGTTGTAGTTCAGCTTCTGTGTGAGTGACTATAGCAGCATCATCTGCAAAGAGCATGTCCCTAATGGTTGCTTTTCTTACTTTGCTCATTGCCTTCAGTCGTGCCAGGTTGA
The DNA here is from genome assembly GCA_016746295.1 of Potamilus streckersoni. Classification (NCBI taxonomy): domain Eukaryota; kingdom Metazoa; phylum Mollusca; class Bivalvia; order Unionida; family Unionidae; genus Potamilus; species Potamilus streckersoni. The sequence continues at coordinate 396,521 of JAEAOA010000714.1, forward strand.
ACAGTCTGCCGTCTGAACGCGTGTGCAGATAGATCCCTTCTGTGGACGCCCAAAAGGCGTACTTAAGCAGGACAGCGAAGAAGATGCCAAAGAGCGTGGGGGCAAGGACACAACCTTGCTTCTCTCCGCTGTGGATATTGAATGGTTCGGACGATAAGCCATCATACTGCACTGTGCCTTTCATGTCTTCATGGAAGGACTGGACCATGCTTAACAGCTTTGGAGGGCATCCAATCTTCGTCAGGATTTTGAAGAGTCCGTCTCTGCTGACCAGATCGAATGCTTTGGTGAGGTCTATAAAAGCCAGGAAGAGGGGTATGTGTTATTCCCTGCATTTCTCCTGCAGTTGCCTGATGGAGAAGATCATGTCGATTGTGGACCTCTCTGCGCGGAACCCACACTGAGAATCTGGATACACTCTGTCGGCAAACGTCTGCAGTCTGTTCAGGATGACTCTAGCGAAGACTTTACCCACGATGCTGAGAAGTGATATACCCCTGTAGTTGTTGCAGTCACTTCTGTCACCCTTGTTCTTATACAGGGTTATGATGTTGGCGTCTCTCATGTCCTGAGGCACTGCACCTTCATCCTAGCACTGGCAGAGAAGATCATAAAGGTGTGTGAACAGCACACTGCCGCCACATTTGAGGACTTCTGCTGGGATGCCATCCTTTCCTGGGGCTTTACCTGTGGTCAGTTTCTCTAATGCTAGCTTTAGTTCTGTCTCAGTAGGTTTCTCATCCATTTTGGTCAAACAAGGGAGGTTTTCAATGGAGTTGAGGGCATTGTTGGTCACGTTATTCTCTCTGGAATACAGTTCGGAGTAGTACTCCACCCAGCGCTCCATCTGTTTGTTCTTGTCATGAATGAAATCTCCTGCAGAAGACTTCAGTGGAGCTATCACTTTCTTCGTTGGACCCATTGCTTTCTTTATGCCATTATACATGTCTCTGATGTTTCCGTTGTCTACTGCTGACTGGATGCTCTGACAGAGTAGAAGCCAGTATTCATTAGCACATTGCCGTGCTAACCTCTGCACTTTGCTTCTGGTAGACCTATATGCATGTAGTGTCCTCACGCAGGGAGAACGCTTGAATTCCAGGTGGGCACTGCGACGCTCTTCTATTGCTGGCATGAATATGGCGGAATTGGCATCAAACCAGTCATTGTTCTTTGTCTGCTTCTTACCAAAGATTCTTGTGGCTGCACTGTACACAGTATCTCTGATGTTGTCCCATCTCTCTTTGGCACTGCCGTAGAGAGGTTCTGAACTGAACGACTTGGAGAGGGCGTAAGTGAATTCTTCAGCCTTGTCTGGATATGACGTCTTGCTCACATCGATGTGTGGTTTATCCACTTGTCTAGAGTGGTGGATCTTCTTTGGTTGAAGCTTAAATTTACTAGAGAGTAATTGGTGTCGCAGTCAGCGCTGTGGAATGTACGAGTAAGCTGCACACCCTTCATGGCTGAACGTCTTGTGATAATCAAGTCCAGCTGATGCCAGTGTTTGGATCGGGGATGTCTCCAAGACACTTTGTGCTGTGGTTTTGTCTGAAAAAATGAATTGGTGATGCTGAGGTTGTGGAACGAGCACATTTCTAGTAGACGTTGCCCGTTTTCATTCATCTTCCCAATGCCAAACTTGCCGAGACACAAAGGCCAGGAGTCGTGATCAGCACCCACCCTAGCGTTGAAATCGCCCAGTAATATCAAGTTATCTTCCTTTGGAATATTGTCGATGAGCAAGTCGAGCTCGTTGTAAAACGCATCCTTGGTATCTGTGGTGGCACTGAGTGTGGGAGCGTAAACACTGATGAGATTAACTAGCCCGGTTGTGGTGTGGAGGCGAAGAGATAGCAGTCTTTCGTTTCCTTGTTGGCAGGGTTCTATCATAGCCAGCAGATAGTTTCTGACAGCAAAACCAACACCATACTCCCTAACTTCGTCTGAGCTCTTTCCTTGCCAGAAGAACGTGTAGTTCTTTTCTCTGAGGGACCCAGAATCTGGTAGCTGTGTCTCTTGAAGTGAGGCGATATCGACATGGAGTCTTGCGAGTTCGTCGTTGATGACTTTAGTCTTTCGAACATCACTGATTGCCTGGAGATCATCTGAAAGCCCTGTCAGCATAGTCCGGACGTTCCAGGTACCTAGCTTGAGGATTGTTGATTTCCTTGTTTTTCGATTGTTTTTTCTTAGTGCTGTAGTTGCAGCCCGCTTGTCAGGTACTCACGTATCTTAAGCCCTGCGCACCCAGCAAGGCAGGCGAGCTGTGGCGGGACGGCACCTTATTGGCTGGGGGCTGCCCAGCTTGAGGCGGGCGGTAGCAGTCCAATGAGATCTGTTGGTCTCTCCCACCGTCGGAAGCAACCCCTGGCGTCTAACTCTACGCCAATCGAGTGGTGACTTATAACCGGTAACGGTTGCTTCCCGTGTTGTGTCAACGCTGTGAAGCGAAGCTGGAGTGTCCTCTCCAGGGCGCAAGCCTGGGCAAGGTTATATGGAGAATCAGCTGTTGCCAATGCAACTGACTCACCCTCTCCACGCAGCTGATGGATCCAAGGGAAAGGACAAGCCGATACGTCATGGCACCAGCGGCGTCGCAGGAGTTGCCGAGATATCACTAAATGCAGTGACAAGTCGCCTTAGGGACTCCGTCTCCGGATTTTCTGTTGGGGTTTACTCCCTTAGCCTTCCCCATGTAAGGGTATAGTCGCAAGGCAGCGAAGGTTTGAAATCAGAGTTTACCTTCTCCTAGACGGGCTACCACCCAAGGTTAACGGGCCCCATCTGCCGAAGCATCTGGTTTTGAGGCGCCAGAAACTCAACTGCCATCCCTTCTCCAATTAGTTTAAACAGGTTCCGCCGGGCTTAGTACTTAAGCCACCCGTGAAGGCCTGGAGCTGGATTTGGTTGTCAGAGGCTATCACAGACGCAAGCCATTGGGAGATTTGTAGGGGAAGTGGGTGCTTATCTCCCACAACCGCCCCTTGGAACCCATATATATATATATATATATATATATATATATATATATATATATATATATATATATATATATATATATATATATATATATATATATATATATGGCAATTTTGTGTTAGTAGCTCTCAGATAACATGAACCATATATTGGGTCTTGTTTTGTTAATAAACTATAAATCTTTCCCGGTTTTGTTACTCGTGACTAGAAGGGTGTGGATTTGATCTTCACTTTTTCATTGTCATGTGTTAACATTTTCGTCTGTATGACTGTATAATGTATTATTTGATTTTTGCGATTAAAGTTGAATACAATCTTGTGGTAATTTTTATAAAACACATTATTTCAAATCGCTGTTTCAGAATGTTGATGCTCGTCGCAGTTAAAGAATCTACAATGATAAATATTGCATAGCCTTTCTCATTAGAATCACTGCTGGTGAAATTTCAGAGTATTTGACTATAAAAAAATATTGATAGTTTTGCGTTCCTAATGGTTACAGCAATAACAAAATTACATAGTCACATATTACAGTGCACAGTCTTCCTTGCAAGTCTTCAAAATATCCCAATATCAGAATCGTTACATGAAAACATACAAGAGAATCTGAACTAATAGCCATAAAACAATAACATGAGTATTTTTGAACCAAAGAATTTTCACGGAATGATAATTATATATTTTTCTCACTTGGAACATAAAGAAAAGTATATTGTTTGTTTGAACTTTTGCGTCATTTAACTTGACACAACAAGAAAATGTATGTTACTGTGTTGACCTTTTCGCCATTAAACTTAACCCAACAAGAAATGTGAACATTGCTGTGTCAACTTTTCCGCAAATAACTTTACATTACAACATCAAAGTGTAGGTGGCTGTGTGAATTTTTCCACCATTTAACTTGTTATTAAAAGGAAAGTCCAGGAGTATAATATTTATTACGCAAAATATGAATGCGATACGTCTTATATAATCTGTAAAGCAGACCAGTACACACACACACACACACACACACACATATATATATATATATATATATATATATATATATATATATATATATATATATATATATATATATATATATATATATATATATATATATATATATATATAAATATACATACATACATACATACATACATACATACATACATACATACATACATACATACATACATACATACATACATACATACATACATACATACATAATGTACACAAAATAAAAGATGTCGCTATTGCTCATCGATTTCTAGATTTCCAGTTGAAACAATAAAAAAATAAATAAATAAATAAATAAATATATATATATATATATATATATATATCTATATATATATATATATATATATATATATATATATATATATATATATATATATATATATATATATATATATATATATATATATATATATATATATTATATGTGTGTATGTATGTGTGTGTGTATTTTCAAAACCGATAGCTTGGAAGTACTATTTTAGCGTTCTTGGCTGCCATTGGAGATCACCTGTGACGTCACAGACTGATAAACTACACATTTTCGCAGATGAAACTCGAAATTACATAACTTCCATACCGAACGTAAGAAATTACCTGTAACTATAGTTAAATTTTGATTTGTTTTACACAGCCTTAGTATAGTACTGAACATTAACTGACTTCGTAACGCAAGGAATCATACTTTCATATCAAGCATACATTTTGCCCCTGCAATATGGCGGTGCTGAACATATAATAAAGGTACTAGATTTACAGAAAGTTGTTTTATATGCATTTTGTATCTCAAGCTATTTCTCAGTTGTTTAATAAAAAAAGGTACTAGATTTACAGAAAGTTGTCTTATATGCATTTTGTATCTCAAGCAATTTCTCAGTTGTTTAATAAAAAAAGGTACTAGATTTACAGAAAGTTGTCTTATATGCATTTTGTATCTCAAGCTATTTCTCAGTTGTTTAATAAAAAAGGTACTAGATTTACAGAAAGTTGTCTTATATGCATTTTGTATCTCAAGCTATTTCTCAGTTGTTTAATAAAAAAGGTACTAGATTTACAGAAAGTTGTCTTATATGCATTTTGTATCTCAAGCTATTTCTCAGTTGTTTAATAAAAATGTGTAGGTAATTTGTACATTTGAGAGGATTTAATTTAATTTATGCAATTTAAGAACTCAAAAATTACGATTTTTTTGAAGCGTTGAATTCCCAAAAAGAATTATTTTATGTAAAATGATAAGAAATAATTTTCCAAACAAAAGCCGACGAAAAAAAAAGAGAAAAAAAATAAAAGAAAAGGTATAAGTTTAAGTACAAATAATAACCTTTCGTCCAAATGATTAAACGTCATGTTAAAAAATAGCTGATTACTCCTTCATTACGGCATGTCCAGGATCAACAGAATGCAAATAGAAAATCTATTACATGTCTCTGTAACATATAGGATGACTGTTATAAGTTTCAGGAAAGAAACATTGTTCTCATTTATTTGTTCTTTTGTGATGCTGTGTTTTTCCGCATTTTAAATAAAAATTACGACGCACAGAATTCTTTTATCATGGAAGAATGTGTAGGAGGCACCTCTATAAAAGGCAGGAAAGCGTATTTGGTGTCGTATAAGCTAAATATTCCTTTGTTATGAAATATCAAATATTTAGATTATTTCTCCCAGTTCAGTAAAAATATTTAACTGGAAGAAAACAAAATCATCTAATAATTTATTGTATGAAATGTCAGTAAATAACATTTTTCAGATGCGAAGTTTTAGGGTGATTTCTTTACTTTCGTGCTGTTTGGCGAAATTAGATAACAAAAGAACCTGACAAATATTTTCAGAATGTTTAAGGGGTATCTTTGATCAGATATTGTGCTAACGTAATGAAATATTAAGAAGCCTACTATTGGGGGGGGGTCAGGATAACTAAATCCTTTGTTTTTACAAGTTCGTGTAATTAAAAATAGTTTTAGCTCTCAAATGATAAAGTACGGTAGACAAGAAAAACAGACAGATCTTTTTTTCAACCTTTATGTTTTATCTACTATGATGGAATGTTGAAGCATGTTATCTAATGCATAATTTATGAAAACTGGCGATAAACATACGCCCCAGACGAAATTGACAGAATTAATTGCTTTCATATATAATGTGTTGATCAATTATGCAACACAAAAGATGACTTCAGCACCTGCATAGAATCAATTGACCTTGCATTAAAATAGCTATCGAGTGCAAATCATGGCCGTAAAACTAAGGCAAAACAAACTCAAGAGGTGGTGATGAAACAATCGCTTCGTTGCTTACAGTGTGACCTAAATAAACTTATTTACTTCAAGAATTTTATCTCGAGTAACATTTTCTATCCTGACAAAGCTTGAACATGAGTGTTTAAATAGCTACGCAATTTAATAATAATAATAATAATAATAATAATAATAATAATAATAATAATAATAATAATAATAATAATAATGATGATGATGATGATGATGATGATGATGATGATAATAATAATAATAATAATAATAATAATAATAATAATAATAATAATAATAATAATAATAATAGTGATGTGAGTATGATTTTTAACGTAGATTTAACAATTTTTCAGTCATATCGCTACGATGTCTGCAGTGTGGCAGTTTATAGTGATGTCTAGCACTGAGGCATCATGCCACAGACATGTAGCATGATGTCCCACCCAGTTACATTATTCTGACACAAGGCCGACCAGAACTAAAACTAGCCTCTTAATTCTGAGCGTCAAGCGAGGCACCTGTTAGTACCATTTTTGTATAGTAGTAGTAGTAGTAGTAGTAGTAGTAGTAGTAGTAGTAGTAGTAGTAGTAGTAGTAGTAGTAGTAGTAGTAGCACCAGAACCACTATCAACTAAAACAAAGTTTTACAAGGATGAAGGTAATGAAACATTAATGTAAAAGGAAATGAGGCCAACAAAAAAGTGATTATTTGTAATTTGGTAAATATAGAAAAGCTGGCAAGTTATATTTTCTGATTTTGTAATATGTAAAATCGAGCACGGATACAACTGCCTGCATGTAGAATTCCTTTGAATCAGCGCTTCAAATATATGCTGATTAATTTAGTTACTCGATGTACAGGAAACGATAAATAAAGAAACACGCCCAATTCTAATTCAGCCGCGCATTGATACGTATTTCATAGCGAAGACTTGTCACCCAAACACTAAAGCAAAAGTGGTTACATCAGTATGACTCACCAGTATTCGATGCGTGAGTCTCATCACGGTGCAAAAGTAAACCCCTTTTTCATGGCTAAAAGAATTCGAGTACTGATATAGTACTCCAAGTCTTTTGATGTTGATGCTGTAGGATTGAGTTTAATTATTACTATCAGTATTCATGATCACGATGAGCATGATTTTGCTTTTTCTTAATAATGATACTACTACTACTACTACTACTACTACTACTACTACTACTACTAACAACAACAACAACAACAACAATAATAATAATAATAATAATAATAATAATAATAATAATAATAATAATAATAATAATAATAATAATAATAATAATTATTATTATTATTATTATTATTATTATTATTATTATTATTATTATTATTATTATTATTATTATTATTATTATTATTATTATTATTATTATTAAATTGCAGTAAATGTTAATAGATCCAACTGCAATACAGGGTTAGATCATTCTACTATATGTTACGCAAATCTATATATTTTTTTTGCAATTATAATGCTCATCTATAATCAAACTCTTAGGTACCTATATTTTGTACACGTATATTAAAGTCTGTTTTAAGATATTAAGTGTGTAGATTGCTTAGGATCTATAAATAGGTTTTAACGCACATGCCTACGATCATTAATATGAATATTAATAAAACCTGTTATATAGTTGGGGTTGTTTTCCATTGGATAGGATGGTCTGTTGGGTTCTTAGAAGAATTATGTTATGTGTTATTTATTAGACGGGTTAGTTCAGGTGGGTTCTTTGTGGGATAATTGTAAAATGTCGCATACCGAGTAGGCGCACAATTTTTTAAATCCCTCTATGCTTGCATATATGATGGTTGGGCTGGACAATTTTTTCAAATTCTTATTTCCTATGTGCTTCCTGTAACATCAGTCTGAAAACTTATTGAATAATGTGTTTAGATATTATTTGGAAGGAAATATTTGTTTGGATTATTTATTGGAACCACAAACTACTCATTTTACTAAACTATTACTCTAGGACTATTGTGAATTCTGGACAATGCCATTGTGATACATAAGAAGTGTTGGTAGACCAACTCATTCGAGGATTAAAGTTCATTCGGATTCTCTTTGGACTTTACTAGAACTCTTTAAGATTATTTTGGATTCTGTCTGGAAACAAAATGGACAAATCAATATTTTGTAGTTTAACAAGTAGATCAAAACCAGTTTCTTTCTCGCATCACTGGGCTATATCGCATCGCTTTCATTAGAAAATATAAGCTTCAGAAACACTGATTTAGATCCATGATTTCAGAGGAAATAGGTAATGTCAGGGTTCGCGGAAAATTCAGTCCTATGGCAGGACAGTGTGGTCAAATTCAACCTCGCTGAAATTAAAAATTTTAAGGTAATCAAATATTGCTTTTGTGAACAGATGAATTTGCTACTTTTGAAACACACAGTAATAGCTGCTATATATTTGTCATTTTCTATATTTGTACTTGATTCTATTCTCACGAGCACATTTTAAATACTCGTAATCTTTAATTCATGACTCTCTCTCTCCCCTTACCCCCAGGCTCTTAAATTTAAAGAAGTCAACTCTATCTTAAAAGAATGATAATATATTATACGAATAACACAATATATGGTCACATATTAAAAATCTTGTATAACATAGATTGCCACAAATATAGTTTCTAGTGGTTGGGAGTTTTTTGAAAAAACTGTCACACACTAAACAAAAGAAGAAAAGAGATCTACGGATCCATACAAACTTTCAAAATGTTTTCAAAAGAAAACGTTGCTTCACAGGTACAAGAATTTTATTGTGTACTGGAAAAATGTCATTAAACCTTCAACAACGACATCAAACCACTGTTAATATATATATATATATATATATATATATATATATATATATATATATATATATATATATATATATATATATATATATATATATATATATATATATATATATATAGAGAGAGAGAGAGAGAGAGAGAGAGAGAGAGAGAGAGAGAGAAACACATATAAGTCATATAAGTCATATAAGTCATATAAGTCATATAAGTCACATATAAGTCACATATAAGTCATATAAGTCAGTATCAAGCAAATTGATGGCTTCCTTCCACTCATTCATTAGTTCATTTTGACAAGAAAAATACATTATTTACCATATGAACGCATGAAAACAAATATAGTTCGATAAATTAGATACCAAAACCTGAGTTGATACTGGTGATTGACTTGTTTAATCTAATCTCACATGTTCTATAATATGTGCAATTGTGTTACATGTAAATATTTCCGGAACCATTCCGCGTAAAGTTTAGACCCTTATCGGTATTTGGTAGAACTATATCTAGTACGAAATTCAAACTGACTACCAGTTACATGGTTGTGTTATTTCACGTGATTTACTAGTGACCAAACATGGCATTTGGTCTGGAATTATTCTGGACATAACACCCGATGCGAAGAAATACATAGCTATAAAGGATTCAAGCCATGAAAGATGTTTTAAAAGTTTAATCATTTTAGAATTAGCGCAATCCATTACATTTTGATTCAATATAACATCAAGTAAAACTAGGTTTAACTTAAACATGGCCGGTTGAATACTACTGTAGTAGTAGTAGTAGCAGTAGTAGTAGTAGTAGTAGTAGTAGTAGTAGTAGTAGTAGCAGTAGTAGTAGTAGCAGTAGTAGTAGTAGTAGTTGCTGTTTTCTGTACTGCTGCAGCTGCTATTCTTACGTTGCTTGTTATTTTTTTCCCATTTGTGTCCGACCACCACAAAACTCTGGTGGATGATTTTAGCTCTAAATATGTAATGGGTGTTGTTTAGCCGTGAATTAGTTATCAGTACATTTGTGAATCCGACAGCGCAGTTACTATCGTCACTTCGGTTGACCTTAACTCACGCGCACCAAAGCAAATTACACAAAATGGAAACTAATCGTCAGAAAAACAATTATGGATCTCCAGATTAACCAGCGGGTGCAGCAAAGCTTCCCAGAAATATTGTCTTAACATAATAGAAACCGTCATTTAACACTCTCGCACTCTTCGCATACTCACTGTCTGCCGATGGCAGATCCAGACCTTGATTGGCTGAAATGGACCGCATCTTATGCTCTCTATGGAAATCACCTACCGGTCATCTTAGCGAACGTGTATATTCGTGCCATTGAAACATCACCTCAATGTTAGTGAAATATAGATGCCAAAATTAACCATCCTTTCTCTCTGGTTATAAGAAGGCAGGCTGGCAGATGGATTCACGGAGGGACGGAGTGGCTAATTGAAGGTCGACGCACGAGTGCCTGTATAATAATAATAAAAAAAATCCCCAGTAGATTTGCATTTTTTTCGTCCAATCTAGAAAGAAGCCACGTAAATTTCGATAGGAGCAGAAACGTGTGCAAGTATTACAGTACAAACATATATCTCACGGTGACATTTCATAAGATTTTCTGTGATATTCCTGGCCAATATTTACCTTTTACAGTGCTGTAAATAGAATAAATTACAGCTATAATTTGCAAAAGTTAAAATATTCGATTTGTTTCGAGCTTGCTCATTAACTCTTTTCTAACCATCTAATTTAGCAAGGTTATGGACACAGAAAAATAATCTATATTTACCGACATAAAGATATTATTGGGTGCAACGAGTTTTGCTTAGTAACATTATTTTTAGTCGTGGAAGTAGTGTTAAAGGTGGTAGTAGTAGTAGTAGTGGTAGTGGTGGTAGTAGTGGTAGTGGTGGCAGTAGTGTTAGAGGTGGTAGTAGTGGTAGTGGTGGTAGTAGTGTTAGAGGTGGTAGTGGTGGTAGTAGTGTTAGAGGTGGTAGTGGTGGTAGTAGTGTTAGAGGTGGTAGTGGTGGTAGTAGAGTTAGAGGTGATTGTGGTTGTAGTAGTGGTAGAGGTGGTAGTAGTGGTAGTGGTGGTAGTAGTGTTAGAGGTGGTAGTGGTGGTAGTAGTGTTAGAGGTGGTAGTGGTGGTAGTAGTGGTAGAGGTGGTAGTGGTGGTAGTAGTGTTAGAGGTGGTAGTAGTGGTAGAGGTGGTAGTGGTGGTAGTAGTGGTAGTGGTGGTAGTAGTGTTAGAGGTGATAGTGGTGGTAGTAGTGTTAGAGGTGGTAGTGGTGGTAGTAGTGTTAGAGGTGGTATTTGTGGTAGTAGTGTTAGAGGTGATAGTGGTGGTAGTAGTGTTAGAGGTGATAGTGGTGGTAGTAGTGTTAGAGGTGATAGTGGTGGTAGTAGTGTTAGAGGTGGTAGTGGTGGTAGTAGTGGTAGAGACGGTAGTTGTGGTAGAGGTGGTAGTGGTGGTAGTAGTGTTAGAGGCGAGTACTGTCTTGAAATGGACTCAAAACATCTTGCATTTCAGATCGTCTATTACGGAAATTTTGACCACACGTAGTTCATCTTTCGGAGAAAAGACATAATTTTGCTGATTTTGTGTCACTTACGTAGGAAGTACAAAACTACACAATAATGTATTTGATGTATGACTTTTGTACATTTGTCATCGAAAGATTGTTGTTGTTCTGGGGCTTAACGCCATTTTTCAGCGTTACATGACAACCAGTATTAATGGTGGAGGAAGAAACCGGGAAATCCGTGGAAAAAACCACAGACCCACGAAAAGCTTTCTCACATATCCACATTCGCCGAATCTTAGACTCGAGCCCAAGAGACAGAGGTGAGCTGGCAGTGATCCGTAACGGAGAGTGCTTTAGACCGCTGGGCCACTTGGGGCCACGTGTCTTCGAAAGATCATCTTCGAATGGTTGTGTTCTTTGCATACAAATTTATTTTGTGGTTTTGTTGGGTTTGACGCCATTTGTCAAAAGATGATAAGATATACTTGAATCGGTATATCTGGCTCAGGAAGAACCCGGGAAAGCCCCGATAAATCAACTTATTCTCGAGAAGAAAATGGCATACTTACTCGTATGCTCAAGGTTGCCGAGCCGAGACTGGAACCTGCGCGGACAAATTTGAGATGTCCTTGATCCGTAAAAGCAAACGCTTGGGACAACTCGCCACCGTGGGTGGGGTACCACTTTAAATTTTCTAAAACAGAAAGCGATATTTATGTCAATTAAACATAAATCAAATTGTTATTAAAAGTGAGATATTTAGTCATTGTCCTGTTTATATTTTGTTTTGTTTCCAGAGACGATAGTCTTGCAAATATAAAGACTGGCTGCTTAGTTGTAAACATATTTATCAATAAAGATGCAATTCATTTACACAGTTGATCATGCAAAGCTTCGACATTTAAATTAAGTAACAAACAGTTTGCAGAAATACTATATACTGTGCGATTTCATCAGTTAGTCTTTTATCCCTCTTGAATATAAACAATAAACTACGGATAGGGTTTGCGAGACAGGAACGGAGGTAAGTAATCAATAAACCTGCTATGTATATGCCACTACTTAGCAATAATAACATTGACATTCTATTTTATTGGGGTGTTTTGTGCTCTGTTTTAGTCAGAGAAAAAGTACCCGCTATAAAAGGGAACTGCTGTACCTTTCCTTTAGTCGGAATTTGACATTCGTAGAAACATAGATTTTTTCTTGAAACTGAAGTCTAATTTAGTTAAAAGATGACAAGAATAATATCAAAGTCCATCAGAGCATTTGAGGTGGACTCCTACACTGAGGATTTGAGGTGGACTCCTGCACTGAGGTTTCTGAAAACAAGATACTTAGAAAGTATATCGGACTTTGTTCAATCAAACCAGATGTGGTCCGTGCATCTATGATCACACCAAAATCTTTAAATGAGGAAAATACAAACTCGTAATACTGAGGCCAGATTAGTAAATAATTTTTTTTTTATAAAAAAAACGTAATATCTGAATGGAAAATATGACCTCGTGAACTGTTGATGCTGAAAAAAATCAAAACTTAAAATTGGGCTTTGCTCAATGAAACCAGGTGTTTTCTGAGATTCACACCAAAATTTAATAGTGTGATCTAATCTACTGTTAGACATGGTAATCTACATGACACAAAGCATAACAGCTAACACCTAACTGATCACCTGTCAACGGTAACTGGTTAGTGACGATAATTAGTCTAATAGTAGGTACACAAAGAGACTGGTCAATAGGTGATTTCTTATTACACCTTTTATACAGTTAGATAACAAAGTTCCACCTGTCCCAACAATCATAACTAATATGTACTGTACATACTCTCTTAGGAGTCGAGTCCAATTCCCGACAATATTGACCCGATCTTCCGTCGCATAATTCGCCAGTAGATCTAGGTTTTATATTGTTTGTTATTTTGATTACTCCTAAAAAAAACTTAATGAAACCAGATCTGTCAGTGCAATTGAACTCAACTTATAAACGAGGATATGTTACCAACCCGTACATAATAGCGGCTAATTTCAAAAGTTCGCCTTTACAATGGTAACTGAAAAAAAGTGTCATAGAAATTTTCAGATACATGTAGGCCTTCCTGACTCACCTGGTCGCGATGAGGGTGACGGTATGAAGACACTTTCGGTGCCTACATATATGTGACCCACTGTTAGAATGAAATGATAACATACACACACATACGCACACACACACGCACACGCACACATACACACACAAACCCAAACCCACATACGCACGCGAGTGCGGTTACTGTGTCATCTTTCCCATAACTTTTAATTGCGACAAGTAGCTTGAATTTTTCAACGTTGGTTTTCATTTCACATAAAGGTATATTTATGTATTTAATGCAAAAGCGTAGCAATAAATCTTGCCTAATTAAGGTAATAATACATGTATTCAGTTTGCCACATAATTGTTCTCAAATGTCATTAATGCATTAAGTTTTATCTGCGATTATCGTTATTAATAGAAATGATAGTCTTGTTTAAGATGTTTCTAGCCAAGTGCATTTTTTTTGGTAATACATTTGTATCATACTTGATTTTCAAATTACTGTTTCGCACTTTAATGTTAAACGATGTTTTGATATTTTTTCAAAATATGTTGAAATTGGATACTAATTTCTTTCAATATACTGGGCAATCCTAAATTGTATGGTTTTCTTACGCTTTCTATTTTTTCCTTAATTTTTGTTGTTTTTGTTGCTTTGTATATTGGAATTTTTGTTTGTAGACAAAAGTATGGTGATGTGTTTACGCTTATCCACAATGAAGCACAATCAGTACCAACTGAGCTAATCGAAGGTCAAATTTGTTTCTTGAAAAAAGAAATGAGTATACTCAACATTTCCAACGACAATGCTTGAAGATGAGAAATTAATTCTGCATATACATTTCCCATGTATGCAAAACAGGCAATCACCATGGTAATTAACATCTAATATTATTAAAGCAACAACTTAAATATTCGTCTTTCATTAGGTATGCGAGTTTTTTCTTTCGTTGGAACTAAAAACTGTAGAAATCTGAAAATATGTGATAGGTTTGAAATTATCTAGAATGTTTGCTTCCAGTCTGGCCAAGTAATTCGTATTGTATTCAATATCTATCTATCTATCTATCTATCTATCTATCTATCTATCTATCTATCTATCTATCTATCTATCTATCTATCTATCTATCTATCTATCTATCTATCTATCTATCTATCTCAGACACAGACGAATATGCTGTACATTTTATTTGTATAATAATATCTACATTTACTGAAAATGCCCTGTAGTAAATAAGACGTCTCATAACCACGGCTGTGATGGTGTCCTCTGGCACAAATCCTTTTCGTATGTGAGAGGTAATAGGAAGAGAACAGAAATCAGGTGTGTGTGTGTGTGTGTGATGACAAGAGTTGTTTCTTTGCATTAATTGTTTAGAGTTCTTACCGAAGTTACTGGGACCCTAACACCCATCAATGATGTTTTTCAAGTTAGATAATTTATATTAATGCATGATAGCGTATCCTTACTAGAGAGCAACGTAGTATGCCAAATAGTTATTCCACATTTGCATTTATTAAAGTAAATCGTCATTTTGCATGCAAGGAACGTTACTTATTGATGACATTGAGGTTATTCTGTTAATATTTGTTGTGTTTGCCGTTGCCGGAAGGA
Source organism: Potamilus streckersoni (assembly GCA_016746295.1). Lineage (NCBI taxonomy): Eukaryota > Metazoa > Mollusca > Bivalvia > Unionida > Unionidae > Potamilus > Potamilus streckersoni. The sequence goes on from JAEAOA010000714.1 coordinate 411,791, forward strand.
ATGTTCATGTTGAACACATCGCTGGAAGTAGTGCCTTGTTTGGAAGCAAATGATACACCATTCAATACTTGGTATGGAAACGTATGTAAATAATAATATAGGCAGTTCTAGTTACACACTTAACACAATTTTTTAGCAAATGATAGGAAATATGTGAGGTTCTTAATTAACGTTTTATTTATATCAGTCTTTCTGTAATGACAGTCAAAAATTCCTTGACTGGTTCTTAATTCAATTTTATTCCTCTGTCTTTCTGTCCGAAAGATCGCTCCTGTTGCTAGTCGGGTCCTAAATTTGCATTGCATTCTTCATAGCATTGTCAGAAGGACATTTCTGCACCTTTTGCATTTTATCAAGATATTGCCTTTTAATCTTTGATTGTAAGTTCCTATCCTTGACAACCTTGCAGAATCTCTATTATGCGACGATACGTTGTATACGCCTGTGATCCAAAAATAGCAGACGAAATGAATTATTTTGCAAAAATTCTTGTGAACACAAGCAAACTCTATAATAATAATAAATTTCCGCGTAAATCATGTAAAATATTGACTATTTCATTGTCGATGATATTAATTTAAAAAATCAATGTGCTAATAACATTATTAACAAAAAGAAACGGTCCGCTTTCTTTTATCTTCAATTATTTATTTATTATTATTATTATTATTATTATTATTATTATTATTATTATTATTATTATTATTATTATTATTATTATTATTATTAGTAGTAGTAGTAGTAGTAGTAGTAGTAGTAGTAGTAGTAGTAGTAGTAGCAGTAGTAACATTACAGATAATTCTTTAGCATAAATACCATTATTATTTTTGAAAGCAGATAATCCGTTGTACTCATTTACTTGTCATTAATGCACTGTTTATTCCACCCATAAAAATGTATGATTTATATTATTTTTCTCTGTGACTGGGCAGAATATCCAAACTCTGAAAGATATTTATGTATAAAGTACAGACCTTGTAAAGATACACTGATTCTGCTAAGTCAATGGAGTCATTTTTGTTTTTTTTATAAAGGGTTTAAAAATAATTGTATCTATTTCTTTGCCATAATCTTACAATTCTTCAGTTGTAAACGTGGCTACAAGGTAATTCTTGTTTTTCTTCAAAGCTTTTGAGTGTTAGCAGACGTTCCTGCAGATAAAGTCAGAAGGGAAACTGACTCATCATACAAAATCACACACTATCTGGAGGGAATCATTTTTTAATCTTTCTTTTTCATGCCAGGAAACATTTAGATGAAATCGTTGGTTTAAATGACGCCAAACCATTGTTTATTACAGTTAGGATTACAATGTTGGCCTGAGACCAACAGTCAAGGTAAGGTGCTGTTTGCATGGCAAGTCAGGGTGCTGGTTGCCTGTGAGAGCTGGGTGTGCTATTGGTTTTGATACGGCATTTTAATCGTGGTAAAATATCTTCTAAAGTCGACATCTTGTTTACAAATATGGTATTTCTATGAGTCCCTCTGGTGCACTTGAGTTTATGTTTGTACTGCAAATGAAAAACAGGGGTAAATGATGCTATATTGAGTTATTTAATACAAAGTGTATAATGTTACCATATGCAAATTGACACCTCCAAAAAAGGCAGGCTGCCACAAATGGAGGGCAGAGTGTAGCACCCTTTCAAAAATTACTTTTTGACCAGTTATCAACTGAAACTACTTTATAAATCTCTTATTACAACCAAACAAACGTTACTCTTTGCCTAGGCTCTGCGCTAAGATATTTTTTCTTATGGCCTACATACAAAAATGTTTCGTGGGGGCCCGACCATAGGGGCAAGAGGGGTGGTGGCACTTGCCATGTTTTGGCCTACATCCATGAAATTTAATAGCCAACCACTTTATCTTTGCCCTTTACCCTTTGCAACAAATAATTTTGCGGGCGCATGTATAATGTTTACAGATTTCAAGTTGTTTTTGAAGGTATTGACTTTATATTAATAAAAATATTTGAGAATCCAGTTTTCATTTTCCATAATCGCTAATTGATATTAACTGTCTTTTAACTTGAAGAGGAGCTAGAATGGCGCTCTCAAAGTGTAAACATTTTCCTTTATTTTATAAACAAACCATGCTCCAGTCAGAAAATTACTTTCATCATACTTTTATGTAATAAATAGACAGCCCTTGTCACTTGATCAAACGTCTAATATTGCATACCAAGGTTATAAAATTTACAGGTTGATTCTTAGTCACGTTGCTTCGCAATTATCATAAGTAGGGAACAAAGGCGTCCGAAGAATTAATTTCGGGACTTGGGGGTGAGGGCAAACACGTAGTGGTCAGCTATTAAATTTTACGAAGATAGGCCAAAACATAAGTAGAGGTTGACGCAATAAAAGGCAAAAGGTCGCAAATATTTAGGCTGCGGTTTATTTATTTGAAGCAAAATATAGTTCTATATCTGCACATGGATAAATAATACAACTGCTGAGGATGTAGAGGTATGGCAGAAAGAGAAAAGAAGAAGAAGAAGAAGAAGAAGAAGAAGAAGAAGAAGAAGAAGAAGAAGAAGAAGAAGAAGAAGAAGAAGAAGAAGAAGAAGAAGAAGAACAAGAAGAAGAAATACGGCAACGCAACCCTGTCACTAACTGTGATTTATCACTAACAGTGATTTGGAAAGGACCGGAAGTTCAATCGATCACTCTGTCCTGTGATGAAATTTATTTCTTCGGAATAACAACGGCAAATTGCATTCGCATAGATTTTGGAATTATATTTCTAAAAGAATGTATATCATTAAATATCGTGTTCTACATGTTCAATTCGATTTTTTTTATAATGGATTAAATTGTTATATTTTACATACAAGGGGTCGTGTTGTTCTATTCGATATCTTTGCTTAGCTCTCCTTCATTCCATCCCTTAATTCTTATTTTATTTTATTAATTACTTTATCAGATCAATAATACTGTGGTCGCCCATGTCCTGGATTATGATAACCAAAGCGTCAAAACAGGTGGGGGAACATATATCATATTACTCGTTCATATGTATGTATGTATGTATGTATGTATGTATGTATGTATGTATGTATGTATGTATGTATGTATGTATGTATGTATGTATGTATGTATGTATGTATGTATGTATGTATGTATGTATGTATGTATGTGTGTACGTATGTACGTGTGTACGTGTGTACGTGTGTATGTATGTATGTATGTATGTATGTATGTATGTATGTATGTATGTATGTATGTATGTATGTATGTATGTATGTATGTATATGTTTGCGTGCGTGCGTGCGTGCTTGGGTGTGCGTGCTTGCGTATGTATGTATGTATGTATGTATGTATGTATGTATGTATGTATGTATGTATGTATGTATGTATGTATGTATGTATGTATGTATGTATGTATGTATGTATGTATGTATGTATGTATGTAGCGTGTTTTAATTCAAATCAAGCCAAGATGAATCTGTTACAGCAATGTATGTTCATATACAAAATTCGACCAAGAGGATTTTTAAAAAAATCTCAATTCGACATACGTCTTGAGAAACGGCGTATTATTCATCTAACGTTACATACGTGATTTGCTCTAAAAAACAAAAAAAAAAAAAAACAATGCCAATTACAGGCACACTTAGACAAACACTTAAGGTCCACTCGTATACCCTATATTAGGTGCAGTTGTCAAGTAATGAGTTTACAAGCTATGTAATATGAAAGACTGATAAAAATGAGGATGACGCAATATCTTAATAATAGATATTTTGTGGACTGGTTAGTTGTACTTTAGTTATTACTCTTTTCCCCCAGGAATTAACATTATCCATGGATGAACCGGAGATGTACCAGTCAGAGTGAACACGACGATTAAAACGCTTGAATTTATGACTGATTAATTGTTTATTAAATTTATTAAATGATTTATAATGTAATAATTTATTTATTCATTCGTCTGAAGATCGATTGGTCACTTGAATCAAACTAGTATATTGTTGAGATCGTGATAAGGTTTTCGCTTTCAATTTCCAAAATTATGTAACAGATCTAAATTTTCATAGCATTAAATAACTTACCTTTTCCATGACCTAAACCAGTGGTTCCCAACCTTTTTGTGGACCGCGACCCTTACAAAATTTTTGTCTGCGCCTCACGACCCCATTTTCGCATTTCGATACGTTTTGCCACCCAAAAACAACTAGTGACCATCCTCGACCCTCTAGAACATCTGCGAGACCCTAATTTGGGTCGCGACATTGCCATTGGTAGCCACTGATTTAAGTTACAGGCACTCATGCTTGAAGAGTTTCCGCTTCTTAATTAAACTTTAGTACTTACATCTTATATGCATATATCTTATTTTAGTTTGGACGAAGTTTTAGGAAGACTAATTATATTCATAAGAAAAATCAAATCTGATAAGATTTTCTGTTTTTTTCTTTTTAATGCAACAACCATCATTATGAAGATATCTGTTGTAATGAGTTCAGACCCTCACCCTCCCAATCAAATCTCTTTCGCTAGCAATAATACTGCCAGATTTAAAATACTTTGAACATCAAACTGACATTTAAGCAGTGCAGTTCCCCTGACCCCGCTCTTAGTTCCTTCTCGTATGTAAGATGTCCTAAATCCTCTTTCTGGTTACGTCTTGTCACAGTCTTATGAAGTTCTGTCGATGCCTAAATCCTCTTTCTGGTTACATCTTGTCACAGTCGTATGAAGTTCTGTCGATGCCTAAATCCTCTTTCTGGTTACATCTTGTCACAGTCTTATGAAGTTCTGTCGATACCTAAATTTTCTTTCTGGTTATATCTTGTCACACTCTTATGAAGTTCTGTCGATGTCTAAATCCTCTTTCTGGTTATATCTTGTCACACTCTTATGAAGTTCTGTCGATGCCTAAATCCTCTTTCTGGTTACATCTTGTCACAGTCTTATGATGTTCTGTCGATGCCTAAATCCTCTTTCTGGTTACATCTTGTCACACTCTTATGAAGTTCTGTCGATGCCTAAATCCTCTTTCTGGTTACATCTTGTCACACTCTTATGAAGTTCTGTCGATGCCGACATTGTCTTTAAAATGTATTTCAAAACAAATAACTGACACTGATTGCCATGCCTTGCTTTTTGCTAAAAATCAATAAAATGTTCAACTTTTCTCAACATTCAGCATCTAATAATTGGTGGATATATTTGTGTCCGTTTCTAAACATAAATGTTACTTGAAAATTATTTAAAAAGAAATAATGTAATGATTCCCAAAATAAAAGAGCGGTTCAAATAAAGGAGCACTATTAGGTTACTACTAAAATAATTAAAGAAGTGGCCAAAATGTTTCAATAATAATATAAATGTCATTGGTAATCGAAACAAATGTCACTCGTACAGTTTATTATTACGTTGTACCATGAACAAAAACAACAACAAAGTAGTTTTCTTGGATAACTAGAAACCGATGTTGTTTTTTTATTTTTTTATTTTTAGGGGGGGATGGGTTGGGTGGATGCCTACCACTAATAAGATCATTACAGTGTTAGTAGCAGCAGCAACAGTAGTAGTAGTAGTTAGTTTGGATGGCCCTCTTGTAAGTCTCTTCTTTCTTTGAATTTCGATATCTAACAGCCTAACACAAGTAATTAAGATATGAGAACAGTCAACACAGCCTCTGTGTCAGTTAGTCTTCAACACTTATACGTAGACGAAAAATTCAATTAGAATCATGAAGTATGGGACACTTCAGCTGAGAGTTTCAAGTGCTTTCTTTCAGTTATTTACAGAAGTATTTTACGATATTTTCTTAAGTTATTTGAGCTATCATAAACTATGGCTTATGAGGTATATACAAGATCTAAAATTGTATCTCCATTTATGTGTATCAGTAGCGTATATGTTGGTAATGCTCTATAATTTAAACAAAATGAAAGGAAAAAGACCTACTACTCAGTTAAACATGTAGTTTATGTTCGGGTATTATTTTACATGTAAAAAGTTCAATTTCGTATATTCGTACGGAACAGAAAATAAACTTGATATTATCTTATAATCATCAGATCTGTTATCGTCTCTACAAAAAAAACTGTTGGCATTTTCAAAAAGTAGCAAATGTTCCTTTTTTGTCATTGATAAAATATTTCACTAAAATGTTTTGGAAATGGCCAATGTTGCAATGCAGACATTCGTCATTGATGGCCATTTTCATTGGTGCATAAGTGTACACAATCATCAGTTGTTTCGAAAAAAGAACTTTATGTAATAATAAAGTTCGGACACATATATAAAGATGAAATAGAGTAATTCTTAATGTATCAATGCCTCCCTCTGTTATGATTATTTTTTGGATTTATATACCCATAATGCGACTGACAAAATACGAATGGGTTGCATGATTGTGCATTTAAGTTCGTTGTTTCTCTCTTTTTGATACATTTTTCGTCTATATTTAGTTGAAGTTGGTTTTTGGAGATTACGTTCCAAAATTCATAATAGAGGACTAACCTAAACAATCAATGCAAACGTTGAAAAGAAAATCCTCCACTGACGTCTAGAGTGAATAAGACGATAGTATCTAGGGATGCAGTTAAGACGTATACTTCCTCAATTTTCCTTCTAAAAATTGGCAGATAACCTCGTAAACTATTCAAGGCTATGCTTAAAAAGGTAAATAACACAAGAATCATGTACAAAAATTGACCTTTTAATATACGCAAGAAAACCATGGTTTATATTCCAGTACAGGTAGTCTATTAAATAACTATCGTATATATCATATATATTTACGGCATTTTTTAGTCACACACACTTTCGTTGTTAAGATGTGTTTAAACAATTTATTTGTTATCAAAATTCAAATCGAATTCTGTCCTAATTCTGCATGGATAGCAGATGTGTGTGTGTGTGTGTGTGAGTGAGAGAGAGAGTGAGAGTGAGAGAGAGAGAGAGAGAGAGAGAGAGAGAGAGAGAGAGAGAGAGAGAGAGAGAGAGAGAGAGAGAGAGAGAGAGAGAGAGAGAGAGAGAGAGAGAGAGAGAGAGAGAGAGAGAGAGAGAGAGATTTAACGTAGCTCTGTCAAGTCGCTTCGATGTCTGCGGTGTGGCATTTTATAGATTATCTTGCATTGGGGCATGATACCACAGACATGTAGCATGTTGTCCCACCCAGTCACGTTATCATGAAACCAGGCCAATCAATCCTAACACTAACCTCTTAATAACGAGTGCATAACGAGGCAGCTGCAAGCACCGTTATTATAAATATTTGGTATGATTTGGTAAGGGTTCGAACCAGCAACATCCCGGATCCGAGGCGAATGCTCTAACCACTAGTCGCACCTTTAGGATTCATTTTACTAATTACATAAAATAATTAATTATATGGAAGAATGGAACCAATCTAGAAATTGGTCAAGTTAGAATAGAGTTTATATCGGTTTGCTGGCTAGGATAGATTGATAATAAAAGTACAATTTATTATATACGATCGTTTGAGAACTTACATTTGCAACTGAAAAAAAAATAGTGTCGATGTTTTGTATGCGGAATTTCAGTCTTTGTGCATTCTTGTAAAATACATTACTGAAATTAGTGCCTGATCATTACTGAAATTCACACCTGATTTTTTTAGGTTCAGAATTTGAAACACATGTATGAAACTCATGCATATCCAAATAATTCCACAGAATATATTGGACACTGACGAATATTGGATTTATTTTGAACATCGAAATATTTAAATTTATTGAATTCTTAATATCATGGGGTTTGCATAGGTTTATTATGGGAGCTGAATCAGTACCTGGAGTCCTGTAGTGTTTCCATACCAAAATGTACATAATTTTACCTGTCGCAATATGCAGACCTTTCCTTGTCGCACCTCATGTAATTAGTTCGCATTATATTATTACATCGTGGAATACAAGCTTTAGTGACACCACAAGGTTACTTTTAATGCGACATGTTAATGCAAAATCAAATATACGCCTCTCGAGCTAAAGTCTTAGTAACACCCTAGTTACTTTCCATACAATGTATCGATGCAAAGTAACAAGCCATCAAAGCACCTTTGCAGACATATAACAGAATATCCTGATGACGTCAAAACAAGCTCATTTCTGTGTAGCGTGTATTTTTGCGCTGGATAAATTTTAGTGATTTAGCGGTCTCATAATGAGGATTTGAAAAAAAAAAACACGTGAAAGTTTATCACCTAATGTGTTATAACCTCTCAAGAACTGCAAGCGCAAATTTCAGAGACGTCCTTTTTGGACAACTCGTTAAATTTGACCTCCCCCTTTTACGTCACTTTGATACTTTTATTCACATTAATATAGTGTTTAAAGTTATGATAATTAGTCAGAAAACAGTTCTGAAACTTAAATCTTTGTCAATTTTTATTACGTTTTCCTCTCATGTTTTGTTGGTTTACAAGTCGAAGTTATGATGTAGCTACTCTAGTTATATAATAAGGTAAACGTTATGATGTAGCTACTCTGGTTATTATAATAAGTTAAACGTTATGATGTAACTACTCTGGTTATATAATAAGTTAAACGTTATGATGTAGCTAATCTCGTTATTATAATTAGTTAAACGTTATGATGTAGCTACTCTGGTTTTTATAATAAGTTAAACGTTATGATGTAGCTACTCTAGTTATATAATAAGTTAAACGTGATGATGTAGTTACTCTGGTTACTATAATTACTTCTCACTACCTTTAACAATTACTGCCATCTCACCTCTGTCGGCGTGGGTTCGAGTCTAGGGCTCGATCAATGTGGATACAAAGGCGTCTCGTTAATCCGGACACATTTCGTTCCCGGTGAATATGTCCGGATTAGCGAATTTTTCTGATAATGTAATCTTGCACATTTTTATTTTAGGATGTCATCATACCGTTTGTGTACATGTATATATGCCAGCTGTAATGATGGTTGAAATAAATTAATGAAATTGCATTTATTTACTTGCTTATCACGTGTTATTATAACACTCCCTTGTACATGCATGTACAGTAAATATAACATATACGTACCTCAAATGTAAGTTTAAACAATTAACATTTATTATGTCAATTTCTTGAAGAAATCTGTAACCTTTGTTTACCTGGATTCTTTGGCAGATCGATCGGTATTGTTTATTGATAGTCTCCATAAATTCTCAAGGGCTTCACTATTTTATTTTTAGGTCATCATTGGTGAATATTTTTGACGTCTGCTCAAAATACTAAACAATGAGTGTTGTTCTGCTTCCTTGGTTTAGTGATAGCAATGTCTTTTCAAGCATTTGACCAATCAGAGATTGATACATTGACACACCTCCAAATTTGTGTAGGTGATTATCGGTTATCCGACTGTCTGTATTTTCATATACGATTTATCGAATTTTCTTAAAATTCGTCAGTTTCATTCCTTAAAATACAGTTTTATTCAAGCGTGGAGGAGCTTGATTATTTCCGGATTATGGAGACAAGTTTTATAGTAATTTTACAATTTGGTCCCCAATTTTGAATTCCGGATACAGAAAGCGGATATCTTGATTAATGATGCAAATTATCGTTTAGGAACTCCGTTCCAGTTGAATTATGTCCGGATAGCAAGGTTTCCGGATAAAGGGGTCCGGATTAACGAGGCTTTTCTGTATATGGAAAGTTGCCAGTAGCTTCCAGTTGGATGGTGGTTCTGGGCTCTTCCACTGATTATACTGGCCACGTTATATATGATACATTGCGCTGACAAATCTCGTTAAACTCCAAAATAATAACAGTTATCTTTAGGAAATAATTTGGCTTGAAAGTTGTCTGAGTAAATAAATACTATACTGATGAATTCTTGTTGATAGACTTTAATTTACCCTTTTGTCATTTATATGTTTAGTTGATTTTTTTTATCAGAAATTCAAAGCCAATATCAAAAGTAGTTCCATAGATTAACATTAAATGAACAGCAGGTAAATAAAATCGTCTGTATCAATCCTGAAAATACAGTTTTATTCAAGCGTTGATAAGCGCTTTAAAACAAAACTTCAAGTAATCTAAAATAAAATATAACAGAGACTATGTTATAGATATCTGACACAGCATCTTCAACAAAAATAAAAGCCAAACAGTTTGGTTGTACTATTTGATGGAATCAGATAAGTCTGTTATATATTTAACTGCTCAAACTGATAAAATCCGCATCAATTCTTTTTTAACATGCACTGTTCATATTACATTTCCCACAAAACGATTTCTGTTTAATGTGCTTCCACAGTACAAAAAAAGTTTGGCGAACATGTCATTATAGTTGTCAAATAATTACTTGTTGAGGTTTGTCATGTTTGCTAAGTCGCAGCTATAACGTCATGCATAATCTATAATCTACCGGTCTTGGGAATATTATCGCGGGCATGTGTTTGATGTCTAAAGGAGGAGGAAAAATATAGAGAAAGTCAAGGAGGATAAAAAAGAATTTGGAGAAAAGTCGGGGAGGAAGAGAAGAATGAATTTGGAAAAATAAGATCGATAGAGAAAGGATATACCAGATTAGTAGAAATACAAGGACAGCTGAAGGTAAATCTTACACTGCTAATCAAGTGATGCAACAGGTTTAAAGAGGATCGAGCGGAAGGAGTGTAATGTAAAATTCGTGTCATTTGATTATTTGATTGTTGTTCTTTCAATTTAATCATTTTGATATATATTTAACAATCTAACCGTCGGCATTGCTGACTGGAGGCTCGGAGCTTTAATCTATCTTTCACTAAATTAAACTTCCAGCAAAACAGAGCTTAGGTGAGACTTCTTCAATAGTTTAAATAAAATATTGGGAGAATGCGCCCCCCCCCCTTGACAATTGTCATATGGTTAATGAAGGCTGTGTTGTGTACAAGTCATTAATAATAAAATTACAAAATATGTATTAAAAGGTAAACTTTAGCTCACAGAATTTACATTAAAAATTAAAATATAGAAAATGTTTTATTTCTGCAACCAACATTTCAATCATCAATTAATTTATTCAACAATGAAATCAAACTCCAAAAGCGCCCTACGGAAAGAACACCGATATTTATGGCATGGAATCGCACTGCGCTTTCATAACATGCATACAAACGCTTTCAAGATCAAATATATCTTGACAATTTGAAATAAACAAAGTGGTAGTAGAGTTGTTAAGAGCGTTTTTAACTGGTTCTAGGGGACACGCTTCTTTCGAGCTGAATCCTTGGTTTGTTGGAATGAATATTTCCTTCGCTGTTCCCAGTTATATAAGCGGTGATAAATGGTTAACATTTATATAAGAATACATTATGTATGTGTTATAAATTTATTTCAATTAAGTTTTGGACATGCCATCTCAATATTAATTGCAAAACAGGTGAAAATCATTATCAAATAACACAGGGTCAGTATAGACCTCATTGACTATTTCACAACTAATTTGAAATCTCAGTCAGATCTCTGCGGAAAATTGGTAATTATGGTCAGTAATTGGATCAGCTATAGTGTGCGTAGCGCAAAGAAAGGACGCTCAACAGGTCTTAATTATATGGTCTAGGCTGTCAAGAGATGAAGTGGCCTCTTGATCATAATTTGAAAGGGAAATGAGCAAAAGCAAATGGTTGAATCTAATTTATCCATATTACACACATATTGCAAGAGTAATTTTGGAAACAAATTTACAATTAAACAGTCATACCAAAAGCGCCGACTTGATGATTAACACAGTAGAAGAGATAGCTTTTGATATTTGGGTAGCAGACGATGTATTTGTTTTCCTCTGGCGGGCTCAAATGTTATTGGTTGGTCGACGTCGACTCAGTATCAAAGACACTTTTATTACAACGGTAATAAAATAAGAGATGTTAACTATCGAATATCTTATTGGCATAAACTAATGCAGGCGAGCTAGATGATAATTAAAACAAGGTTGAACCACCATCCAACAGCTGAAGACGACAAAATATTTTTTGTCAAATCAGTTCCTCTTTATACATTATGCACGTGATATGCGATAGAGTAGACTGCATTCGTAGCATTCCGTTTTGATGATGAGTGTGGTATACATTAAAAAAGACAGATGTTCATTCAGTTCATTTACTCTGAAAGAAATGGAGACATGCATGTTACACGACATAATTTTGAGCACTGTTGGAACCGTTCAATGGTCAGTTGAAACAATCTGAGTCACATACATACATTATGAAGGATGGTAGTGGATTATTACGCGTTAACTACGAGAACCTTTCTTTACTCGGGAGAGAAAGGGCACGCAGAACAGGAGATAAGTATCAGAAGAAAATAACTGACTACAAAAGACTCCAATGCATTCTGTCATAATATACAATTAGAATGTTTCTATATCAATGAAAGTAATTGCAACATAAATATTTACATTATCGTGGTAAAGCTCAAGCAAACAAAGAGTCTGCATAACTTTTCCTTTGGATAATGGAATCTGTTCGTCTAGCTAGACAGTAAGAGAGAAAACAGATCTTGCAACACGGTAATTTAAAAGGAATCATCTGTATTTGTTGTCTGATGGTTCCAGTATCACTAAATAATAACCGTAGACAAAGCTTGGTTTTTGTGAAATATAAGATTATTTATTTATTTATTTATTTAGCCCGTTGAAATAAACATATATCTCAGGGGTAGAGAGCTACTGTAGCTCTTAGAGAATGGTACCGAGTACATCCATATCCAGTAGCTCTCAGAGAATGGTACCGAGTACCTCCATATCCATCAATAGCGTTCGCGTATTTCCACAGGAACTCAGTTTGTATTTAAGAATGCATTCAAAATTCATTATGTAGTAGGTCTATCTTGAGATATGCTTAAATAAGACAGATTCATAACATTTAACCAAAGAACATAAACTAACCATAGCTGTTATAAATGAATACCAGTAGTTTATTACTTTAATCATAAGACATCAAACACAATTTCAATAATTACAATTTGTTAAAATTGGGCATTATCGTAATGGAAGATGCGAACGATTATGACAAGGAAGATGAAAGACGGCTTATCCTCAAACACCATGCTCTTAGGGTCTTGATATCTTAATTACTAATTTGACTGACACTAATTTGTCACGTGTTTCAGTATTTTATTGGTTGGCGATGACGGATAAGATGCAGGCAATCTGTTGAGCATTAGAAGGAAGAATTTCACCTTTGTCCGCTGGGATAGAATCATGAAGATTTTCACTTTTGTACACAAGGGATATTAGCATGAAGAAGTTCGCTTTTGTACACTGGTTACTTTAGCATAAAAAGTTCCCTTTTGTACACTGGGGACTGAGGTTTATGTCTTCATAGCTTTTTCCATTATGCATGTAGTTACTGTACACTCGTGATACTGACTTTATAATCGGTGTCTATATATTTTATATAGAGTACAGAACATTGTACACTAATCTAAAAAATATATACGATCCTATGTACAGTTTATATGAACGTATTGATCAAAGTCGAACTAATCCCTAAGATAATTATCCACATCTGGATGAGAAAACTTGAAGAATTTAGTTTTTCTAATTTTTCTGACAGTTTTCATTATATATAGAGGGTGGGATATTTTAAAATATATGTATTAGTTGTTTATAAATTTTGAACCATTATTTTCTGATGTACATTACTTAATCAACGGAGGTTTTTTGCTTTCTTATGATAAAAATAATTTGAAGAGAATCCAAATGTGTCAAAAGAATTTATAAAAAAAAAAAAGATAAAAAGAAGCAAATACATGGTAAATAATATTTACGGAGAAAAAGGCAGACGTACTAAAGTTGTATTAAACGATTGAATATGTTCTCACGACCTAGATATGTTTAATGACATTTTGTATTTACATCTCCAGTGTATTTAAATTATTGACTGAAAATTTGGCTTTAAAGGAGAAAAAAATAATTAGTGAAATTAAGTATATGTAAAAATATTAATGGTTTATTAATGAATGTAGAAGTGCGATGTATAACTTAGTGCAAATATTGCACCATTCTTTACAAACACTGGGTTCATAAACTGAACTAAAGCAGGTAATGCGACTTTTCATAAATAAATGACAACAACAAAACAAAAACCCAAAGAAAAGAACAAATTAAAAACAAAATCTAAAACAAATATATAAATGACAAAAGAAAAGAAATAAACATAAACAAAACAAAAGAAACTTAAGTTCATTTGCAAACGAAATGCTAGAAAATTGCTATAAACTAAGCAAACTTATTCAAGTTAGATCAAGTCAGTATTCGAAAGCACTTAACTATATTGGTGAAATGAACACTTCTCCGGATGTAGGTATTGATGTGTTATATAAATATGTCAAAAGATCTGAATCAGCGTTATGATTAAAATTAAAGACCTAATTACAATGTAACATGATCTACTGAAATGAGAATAAAATTATAGGTCTATTGCTATCGAAGAGGTACACAGTCAGTATAAAATATAAAGGTGATACAAATATTATGACCTCGAACTAAGTACTGATTGCATCAGTGAGCGTATTTGTCTTTTAACTTTGTCTAGCGCTATTTTCAATGTAAAATCTGCAGATTGTTTAGAGAGAACCGATGTTATAAAGGAAAGTCAATCTGATTTTATAAAAGGATATTCCACTCCAAATAATTTTTTTCCTACAAGTAACTTGTAGCAATATTCAAAGCAAGAAGAAAGTCGATCTTAAAATGGCATTCAACACATTATTTAAGTGAAGGTTTTGGAAAACAATTGGTTCTAAATAGCGCTAAGGACAAATCGCTGAATATAATTAGAATTATGCATGGCAAAATTAAGTCCTGGCATTTTGTTGTGGGAATAAGGCAGGGTGAAATATCGCCATTGAAATATTTGCGTTATATCTCAATTATTTAGAGAAGCTTTTCCATTTAAAAGCTGTTATGATGTGAAATTTGATTCCAGGAAACAGAATAATTATTTGTGTTAGCCTTTATGGTAGCGATGCTGTTATTCATGCAAAAACGAATGTGTATATATATATATATATATATATATATATATATATATATATATATATATATATATATATATATATGTGTGTGTGTGTGTGTGTGTGTGTGTGTGTGTGGGTGTGTGTGTTTAACATTCGGTTTGCTACAACTAAAATTATTTGATAATAACACCGATATTGGATACATCGATGTGAGGTCTGAGATTATTGTGATATTTCTGTTATTGACCATTTAAACACTGATATTTCTTAGAAAAAAGAGGGTAGGTGAGTCTTTAAGACAAAACAGCTCCAAAATAAATGTTGCATGCATGAATGAGTTTCCTACGAGAATAGGAATCGATTAGAGCTGTTATAAATTGTGGACAAGACACGATTATTGGAGACGACAGAAAAATTTCTTCCAATGCTGTTGATGTTATATGTTACGAAGAGGTTATTTCAAAGTTTCTCTAACTTTCGTATCTTCATCCGTATTCGATCTCGCATCGGAATGAGTTAATCAATATTAAATGATTATATGTCGAGACATTTTTTATTTAAAATTTGGTGAAACTCTGGTCAGGAGTTTTTCCTGAAAATGCGGTGTACATATTTTTCTACGTTTAGAAGTTGATTGGCATAATTGGAAAACCCTGTATCCTACTAAAGACTGGTCACATTTTGTGGAACAGTTTTCCAGAAGAAGTTATTTAAATGTGTTAATTGATTGATCCAACTCTTCAGCTATTATGGGCTTCCAAAATAGGTTCTGTTGTAAGGTGAAGTCGTTTGCA